>CM032330.1:24519333-24943055 GCA_019022515.1 Quercus aquifolioides | reverse complement strand
GGGACCGAAATTTATTCATGAATGAAACTGAGATCATGGTTGTAAACATCCACAATGTTAGGAGGGACTTCCTCCATCCATACTAACAGAGGATTACAAAATGATCTCCGTGCTAAGCGGTGAGCAACACAATTACCCAAACGCTTAATGTGGTGAAAAGAAATGCTGCAGAAGGAGCGAGACAAAACATGGATGTCTTCTAATATGTGACCCAGGTCCAAGGCAAGGAGAGTTTGCTCCCTGATTGCGTTGATAATAATTTCAGAATCGCCTTCAATCATTACTCGCTCAAAACCAAGTTCGTTAGCAAATAATAGGGCCCTACGTGTTGCTATCACTTCCACTGTCTCTACCGAAGTAGGCAGGGGAATCTCTTGTGAAAGGGCAACCAAAACCAATCCAGCTGAGTCTCGAACAACCAAGCCAAGGCCAGCTGAAGATTGGGTCGAGAATAAAGCGCCGTCGAAGTTAACTTTCACCAAACCTGGCGGGGGAGGTTTCCAACGAACCGAGCGAGCTGTGCGAGGAATCTTTGCGTGGATGGGGCGTAGGTGATTGAACTCTTGCACCAACGCCCTGGCCTGGTCTGGGATTTTTTCAAGGCACAACCCGCCTTCACCGAAAGCAACTCTGTTTCTATACATCCAGAGCAGAGACATGGTATTGGCAAAAGTCTCAATGCAACAGGGGTCTTTGAATGCTAAGTACATTAACTCCAAAAAGGATGTATTGGGCGAAGTAGCAACCTTGAGGATAGCGAACTGTGGGAGCCAGACCGAGTCAAGTTTTTTGCACGACCATAACGCATGGGTTATGGTCTCTGGTTCAAGAGAGCAGTTGGGGCAAGTGTCATCAGTGAGGAGCTTTCTACGCTTAAGGTTCGCCTTTGAAGGGAGGGACTCGCAGCAAGCACGCCAGAGGAGAGTGCGAATGCGATTTGGGACATGGAGCATCCAGATTTGCTTCCACACATCCCTGTTTCCAGAAAGGTCGGAGGCACCCGGCGTCACAATATCATCAACCTCACGAAGCAGCTTGTATCCAGATTTGACTGAGTAAGTCCCACTGCTGGTTTTTGGCCAATACAACCAATCCGGAGCGTCCGCAAGACTCAAAGGGATAGCATTAACCATTTTTGCCTCAAAAGGGAGGAAGATAACATCAACTAGGCCCCGATTCCAGCAGTGCAGCTCATGGTCAATTAAGTCCGCCACCAACATGTCCGGGTCATGACCAAGGGTGGGAGATAGAACTTTACCCGAGCCCACACCAGGCAGCCAATGGTCCTTGAACACCTTAATAGACCGACCGTTACCAACCCGCCACTTCACACCCAAAAGGATGGTGTCTCTGCCCTTAAGGATGCTTTTCCAAGCAAAGGACCCCCGGTTGTTCTGAGCCTCAAAGATTGAGTTGTGAGGGAAGAATTTTTCCTTAAAAAATCTATAAAACAGAGAGTCTTGATTGGTGGATAGCCTCCACACTTGTTTTGCCAGTAAGGCATCATTAAACTTTTGGAGCTCTCTGAAACCCATGCCACCTTCTAGCTTCGACCGATACAGCGAGTGCCATTTCACCCAATGCACCTTGCGCCGGCCACCCCTTTGGCCCCACCAAAATTTGCGAATCAAAACCTCAATATCATGACAGAGAGTAGAGGGAAGTTTAAAGCAGCTCATCGCGAAAGACGAAAGGGCTTGGATAACAGCTTTAATGAGGATTTCCCGGCCGGCCTGGGAAAGGAGCTTTTCCTTCCAACCCTTTAATTTGGACCACACCCGCTCCTTTATGTAAGCAAAACTAGCCCTCTTTCCCCTTCCCACAAAAGACGGGAGACCCAGGTACTTCTCGTACTGTTTTATCTCAGGAACGCCAAGCATATTCATGATATTTTCCTGAGTTTCCGAGGAGGTAGCCTTGCTGAAAAAAAGGGTGGTTTTGTCTCTATTAAGCTTCTGGCCTGAGGCTACCTCATAATCTGCAAGGAATGCCTGAATGTGATTGCATTCCTGAATTGAAGCCCTGCAGAAGAGAAGACTGTCATCTGCAAAAAATAGATGGGTTAAGCGAGGACCATTTCTACATAATGAGATACCCCGGATAAGCCCATCATTGGCTGCTTTCACAATAAGAGCATGTAAACCTTCGAGCAAAGGAGGAATAAATAGGGTGAGATTGGGTCACCTTGCCTAATTCCCCTAGAAAGGCACAATTTTTCCGATGGTTCTCCATTGGATAAAAAGGGAATAAGAGATCGTTGTGATTGCACATCATCATCAAATCCACCCAATTTATTATGGAATCCATACGTAACATTATCTGATTAAGGAAGACCACTCAACCCAGTCGTAGGCTTTGCTCATATCAAGTTTAAGAGCCATAAATCCAGCTTTCCCGGGTTGGTGTTTTCATATATGGAGGGTTTCGTACGCCATCAAAATGTTATCTGTAATGAGCCGCCCAGCCTGAAAAGCACTTTGATATTCTGATAGTATGCCAGGGAAGTATTCCCTGGAGTCTATTGGCTAGCACTTTAGACACTAACTTATAAATAACATTACAAAAAACTGATAGGTCTAAATTCAGAAATTTTTTCAGGGCTCTTACACTTAGGAATGAGGTGTAATAAAGGTATGGTTAACTTCAGCGGGCAAAGAGCAATTATTAAGGCAGTTTAGAACAGCAGAGGAAATATCATCACCAACATAGACCAATAAGATTGGAAGAAATTAGGAGGCATAACCATCGGACCAGAGCCGAGAGGGCTCCTTATATTTGAGAGCTGCTTCCACCTCGTCTCTTGAGATACTACGGGTTAAGTCTCTATTCATATCCAAAGGAACCACTGGTAGAAGCGACTCAAAAGTGGGATGGCCTCTTCGGGGGGAACTAGTGGAGAAGAGATCCTGAAAGAAGCCAGTAGCAATCCCCTTTATTTGATGCTCAGCAGTGCACCAAGTTGCAGGTCATTCCGCAGCCCATGGATTCGATTTCGCTTATATCTCTGAGATGCTCTACTGTGAAAGTAGCGGGTGTTGCTATCTCTCGTTTGCAAGTATAGGGACCGTGCCCTTTGAATCCACATCATGCTTTCCTTGTCAAGAAGATCATTAATGCTTAACTTCAGAATACGGACCTGATCATATGAGCCACCCCTAGCTGCTTGCCTCCTCAGCCAACACCAACCTTTTTGAAACCTCTGCCAATAGTCTTTTTATGCTTCCAAAGGATGACCGGCTCCACACAGTCAGTTTTTCCCACAATGTACTATTTTTGACGAGCCAGAAGCATGTTACTCTCAAATGAAGGAACTCCCCAAGCATCAACAATTGTATTCCTACAACCCTCTTCTTTCATCCACATGCTCTCAAAACGAAATGGCTTCTTAGGAACAGGGCACTATACCTTCAGGTTAATGATTTTGGGGTCGTGGTCTGAAGCATTAGAGTGCAGGTGCTGAACCCGAGTTGCTGGGAAAAACTCCAGCCAAGAAGGAGTAGCAAAGGCACAATCCAGCCTCCTAAAATCATTGAATTCCCCCTTTTACCTTTCCAAGTGTATTCTTCTGCCTGAGAACCCAAGATCAACAAAACCGAGTTCATCCACAACAGCCCTAAACGCTTCCATCACAGCTTCCCCCCTTGGCGAGCCACCAAGTTTCTCATGGCCTCTTAGAATCTCATTAAAGTCCCCTGCACATACCCAGGGGATATTGTACTTACTGTTCAGTTACGTAAAAAGACTCCAAGTCTCCATCTTCCTCCTTGAATCTGGGGAAGCCATAAATGCCAGTGAATCTCCAGGAATCAGCTTGCCCAGCATTCACAATCGCATCAATAAAATTAGGAGAAGAATCCACAACTTTGATACTTATTGAATTTTTCCAGAGAAGAGCCAAACCACCAGCTCTTGTAACTCTAGCCACCACCCACTTCTCTTCAAACTTTAGTTCATCACACAGTTTATCAAGCCTAGATTATCTGCCCAAGTCTCGGCTAGGAATAAGACAGAGGGGTCTTGTGCTCGCACAATGTTAGCAAGCTCTCGAATCGTACGGTGGTTCCCAAGCCCCGCACATTCCAACACATGCAACTCATTGCTCTCGACGGGGCTGGGAACCAGCCTCCACCGTTGGGATGATGTTTTCTTTCTGAGCAGAGACATAATTTACTCTACGTTTTTGGAGGTTTTCGTCACTGTGAGGAAGGAGAGAAATTCTCTTACCTAGTGTAACGTTGAGAGCTTCTGATTCATCACTTAAGCCCACTTGTATTGTTAATCCTGGCCATTGCGAAGAAGTTTTTGGTACCTGGGTTATCATGGGAAGGGCTTAAGTTAGAAATATTGGCAAGTGGGCCTATTGAGTTCGGCAGGGGAATGGAATTTGATGGGTCTGAGATGAGAGGGCCCAATGGGTTTAATATTTCATCACAGCTTACAGCGGGGCCGTCGAACATGGCAATCTCCTTGTCCAGCTCATCTAAAGTCATTTCGAAATTCTTTCCCGCCTCAGATGCGACTTCCAATCCCACTGAACTGGCGTACACGCTACCTCCATCTGTCTTGTCAACCTGACTCTCCTCTGGATTCGCCGGGTTTGTCTGCTGAGCATTTGGATCCATCATGTCAGTTGGGTTTGGAAACTCCGCCTGCTTTTCCGGCCACACTACCTCCGGTGAAGGTTTATCTGTTCGGGAGCACCACTACAAGGCCTCTTGCAACCTTGATCCTGGTTTAATGGAGAGATATCTTTCTTTTTTTTTTCAAATATTCCCGGAAACCGTGATAATCTTGCTTCTTGATGGTACAAAAGGCGGAGCTTTAATCCAGGGGCCATATTGCTGCTTATCTGTACTCAGATTACCCTTACTTTCCATCCATAAATCACAACTTCGGTCATCATGGGTTAGGCAACCACACCAGAAACAGAGGGTTTGGGAGCCGTTCGTATTTGAACGGAATCCACAGGTCCTTTCCATCATCTAAAGTAATCACCCTCCCCCCTACACAGAGGCTTAGAAATATTCAAGGATACCCTAACTCTTACAAACCTAACACCTTCCATGGCCGAGTTTTCATCTCCACTTTTTACCGTTCCTATGGCTTCACAGAGTTGTTCTGCTACGCATCTACTCCTGAATCTAAGTGGGAGGTCATGCACTTGAACCCAAAAAGTAGCAAGCTCAAAGTTCATGTCTCTTACCTCTTTGGATCCGTCATACTCTAGTAAAATCACCATGTGTTTATCAAAGGTCCATGGTTCCCCTGCTAGGACTCGCTGCCTCTCTGTTTTGTCCTCAAAAGTGAAGAGCACAATATGGTCATCTTCAACCTGACTTTAAAACCCTTTGAGGCTCTCCACAGGGGGGAGAAAGTTCTTGCAATCGCCTCTAAGTTGAGAGCTCGTCTGGTGAAAAACTTAGCTGCTAATCCCCACTCTGACACCGCTAATGTTTCCGGTAATCTAACGTTAGACCCTTCACAGTCTGATAGGTTGAGCTTGCTCCATGTATTTGTGAGGTCTTCCATTGTGTGTTAACGAGATAGTTCAAGGAAAAAAGAAAAAAACGTGATAAGAGAACTAACGAAGAAAGAAAAAAGAAAGGAGAAGATGAATGGAGAGGCTCTGTTTCCTAGTGACCCAAGAAAAAAAACAACCCCACTAGCCTCCAAGTGAACTTGTCACTGAGAGGGACAAAAGCACCTTCAAAGAAGGGACCACTATTCTACACCCACTGGAGAAGATGGAACCCACCTATCTCAAGCGAGAGAGAAACCCCTAATTAAACCCATATACTTAAACTTTAAGATGGGGCGTTCCAAAGGCATCATATCCCCAGTACACCAATAACTACCAAGCTACAATGACAATACAAGTGGCTGTGGCAATGCATGGATGGCCTCCCATAGACCATCCTAAAATTAGACTCTTCCCTCAAAATCATCTCCAACTCTTCTCTTTGTTTTTCCCTATGATCCTTTTTTACTGGGCATATTCATTTTGATTTATAAGTTGTGTATATACATAATGAGTCAAAATCTTCTGTCTCACTTTTCCTGCTCCACTCTATACTCCACCAATAAATACTTGCCACGTGTTCACCTAATTAATTAAATACTACTATTAATTAATAACTGTAGTATTAATAAGTCAATAATGATAGTATTTAATTAACTAGGTGAACACGTGTCAAATATTTATTGGTGGAGTATAGAGTGAAGCAGGAAAAGTGGGACAGAAGATTTGGACTCATATATAATAAGGTGTAGTGCAAGTTTACATACCAATTTACAAGTAGGTTTTGAATATCCTCCACCTTTTTTAGCCGGTAAGGAGGTGTCGTTTGAGTTAGCACTCATTGACAATATTGCAGTGTGTTTTTTATGGAGAGAAAGGGTACTATACATGCATTGACAGAACATATATATAATTCAAAACGAACTTGGACATAAGCAGTTCTAATCAGAAAGAAGCAATGAAACACAAGGAATATCTTCCATTTTAAGAAATTATAACAGAAGAAGAAAAAAAAAACTAACAAAAATCTTAAAATCGCTTCCCATAATTGCTAGCTAATTAGCAAGTATAGGTACCTAGTTTCAGACTGCAGCCTATCCAAGGAGGCAACTCAGATTTTCAGGTGGTGGTTAATCTCAATGATCCAAATTCTAAGTCATGGAGTGAGCAGCTCTTATAGAGTACCTTCACTGAAGACTCTTGCCTTACCAATTACCATGAAGAAAATAACCTTAAGACAGGCATCTTGTGAAGACAGGTATTAATTTGGACAAAAACTAAAGATGTGGGAGCTATCAATGAATTCAGGAGATTGGACCATTAGGAATGCTTCTCAGCCTTTGAGCCAGTTTTGAGACAAATTTGGAAGCTGAGAAATGTGGGGAGTACCCTTAGACAATCTTCTTGCCAGGAAAAAAATGGAGGTTGAAACCAACCTACATCAATTCCAAAGATAATTTTTGCTACCATTATCCGGCTTGATGGCCCAAGGGGCTTCAAAGTGGATAATATACAAGAGAATTCTGCTGTCCAATTTGTGTCAGCTCTTAACAATCCTCCTTAGAGTGTGTTTAGTGATTGAATACAAGCTAGTACATTCATTTTATTCTCTGCACTTATTATGGAGTCTATATGGGGAAAAAATTAATGAGCTGTGAAATGGGAGTCATATTGGAGTAAAAAGAATTTTTCAGGAAGATACACTCTTTATTTCATGAGCATTCCTTAGTCTGGGAGAGGAGGGACTAAGGGAAAACCCCAAGAAAGGTTACTAAGTGGAGACTTCCACCGTCAAACATTTGGAAATCAAACTGTGACAAAGCTATTAGACAGAAGGATTCAATCCTAGCTATAAGGTGCGAGACATTGGCAATGTCTATCACAAGTAGAGAGGTTATATGTTCTTGGCTGTGAAAAAATTGGCATTCTCTATTCCTACGGTAGAAAAGGCAAGCAGAGGCTGCAAAATGAGATTCAGAAGAGGGTAGTGAAGAGAGTGACTCTAAAGTTAGCAGATGCCAATGGGTGACTCTTAAGCCTGACTGGAAGATACTTCCACTCATTGAAGACATTGCAGCTCTGGCCAAGATTGAAATTCTGCAGATTTCAGTGCCACTTCTGAGAAAAAAATTCAACTGCTCATGAGCTAGGTCAATGTGCCTGAAATATAAATTCTTCAAATATTTTGTTTTTCCATTTTGTTCCTCAGAAAGTGGCTATGGCCCTTTGTTTTGATTGTAGTTTGCTACTGTTTGTTCAATATTCATTCCCTTCTAGAAGAAAAAATAATCAATACAAGTGGTTTTCTCAAACCATATTTTATCATATCAACTCTTTACTTTGATTTTTTAAGGGCTTAAATTATTAGCACATGATTTAAGTCAAGCAAAATGAAAACCAATATCCCTATACCTGCACACATTTGAACATGTAAAAGAACAAAGCTGCACAAGACTCTAAGATGCTTGCACAGGTACTCTATAAAAAGTATGAAGATAACTACCCTTGAACGAAATGTTACAAAGAACAAAAATTGAACTTGAAAAACAAGTAGTTACGAATTTCTTATCATCTGAAAATTTGTATATTTCATATCTAAAATATCAGTTCAAACCAAAATACAAATAGATGAAAAATGCGGATTGGTTACAAATAACTCGTGAGGAAACACATATGAGCTTCTCAGAACCATGAGGCAGTGCTGGTGCCGCAAAGAATTCAATTTTTCTTCTTGCTTTGTGCTTTCATTAAATAGATGTGCAATTTTTACTATATTTTCTGTAGCAGCTTCCTCTGTTTTACGGAGATCATTATATATTTGAAGTATTATGATGCTGATTAGTGCATCAAGCAAAGTTGTTTTTATTATTTGAACATAAAGTGTATCTGTGGAATTTATTTTGTTGGCTTTATCGATTTTTGCCAAAGTAATGCCAAGTGCCAACGCTCAGTAGCATATATAAATCAAATTTTATTACATCAACTCTGACTAGAGCAGAAAACTCTAAGATGTACTAGCAAATACTCAATAAAAGAGTAAAGATATTTTCCTAATCAAGTAGGGTTAACAAGAACAAAAAAATTGAACCTAAAAACAATAAGGTACCAAGTTCATATCATCTAAAAAATGTGCATATTTCATATCTAACACATCAGTTCAAACTATATTACAAAGAGATTAAAAAAAAACTGTGCAAAACAAGACAGTTGATTTCCTAACAAATGACTCAAGAGGGAACAAAGTTGTAGCCCTTAGAAAACCCATCTACAGAAGATGTAACCAAAAAATAAAAATTACAAATGATGGTGATCAATAGCAATGGCTAAGCCTTGGCATATGCAGAGACTCTTGAACCTCTCTTTTTCTTTTTCTTTGTGCATTCTCTGATTCCCAGCAGTTCCTTGTGTCCTTTCTGTCGATCCTTGCAACATTGGCTATGTCAGTAGTATAACCCAAATCTCGTAGATAATCAAAGGACTTTCCACGTGACATTCTGTGAATTCGATGATGACCAAATTCTTTAGAAACCCTTTGGGTGTCAAACTCATAGTTTCTTCGACCATCAACCTTATACCTACGGTTCCAATCTTCAACTTTCTTGCGATCACCATAATGGTTATGGGTTTGATTGACATGATGTACAGGTCCTTGAGAACCCTTTGGAGTATAAGGCTTATTGTTACTGTTCCGTTTCAAATCTTGAACTTTCCCGCTGTCACCATTATGGTTATGAAATCCGCTCCGATTGACATGATGAACAGATTGTTGAGAACCATTTTGAGTATTAGCCTTAAAATCTTGAACTTTGTCACATCTGTCACCATTATGCTTCAAATCTTGAGAACCCTTTTGAGCAAGAGAAGATCCAAGCTTCCTGCTAGTGTTATCCCAACGAAAATAACATTTAGTTCTCTGAGTCTGAGTTTTAATCTTGGCTCTCTCAGCATTCTCTTCCTCAGTGAATAAGAAAGAGTAATCCCTTGATATCTGAAGCTTTCTTCTCTTCTCCTCCATCAATATTTTCCTCTCCTCTAGTTGTTGAGGAGTAAGCTTACGGAGTTCTCGGTGTTTGATCACAGCAGCCAAAGAAAACTTGCCAACATGAGACCACTTCCTATCTTTCTCAGACAAAGGAGGTCTTCTTGTTCTTGGTTTGGTGGGCACATCAAGAACTCTCTTAATCCATGCATCCCCATCATGGGGTTTCATCATCAAGCTGATCCTCATCGTTAGAATACAATATGGGTATTGAAAATCAAAGGAGCACAGCACAGGGGGTTTGGATTCTGAGTTTCTCAGAGTAAAGAGTGTGTGTAAGATATGATACGTTTACAATGCTTTGGGTTTCTTTAAATATTACAATGTGACCGACTCTTGGGTATTAATCCGAATTCTCTAAGGTTTTGTTTTCCTAGTTCGAATGGGACTAAGACTGCCTATTCAAAATTCGAAATTCAGTTCCTAAAAAAAAAAAAAATCGAAATTAAGAACAATGTTTTCCACTCTTTTCCGCTAACCGACTTTAATATTATTTTTTTAAAAAAGAAATAAAAAATAAAAAAGTGACTCTAACCGATTATTGGATAGATTGATGAGGAGAGAACAGGCTCTAACCAAAACAATTTTTTTTTCTTTTTTAATATTGGAAATAATTATTTTCTTGCCCTTTTTGAGAATTTTTTTAATCTCTTCTCTCTTACATAGATATAATTATTTAAGCGCAATTCAATTTGTATGAAAATATTGAAATAAGAATCAATCATTATTAAGAAAGATGATTCAGATCTTTATTTTTATTTCCAATAAATAAGGTGATTTTTGCAGACGAAATTTAGTTACAAACTTGCTTGTAGTCAATGATTACAGCTCTACTCAATATCTTTCTATTGCATATGAATTTTAATAAATCCACTATTGGATTACATTTTTTTTTTTTTTAATTTTAACAAATCCATCATTAGATTACATTTTTTTTTTTTTTTATCCCTCATACTTACAAAATTTCAAGAAAATAAAAAACTAATAACTATATCATTAACTAAATGTTTAAATTTCAAGTTTTTATAATCTAAAATTATGAATAAAAAATATTTTTATGAATCAAATAATAAATAACATTTGATTATTATAAAATTTGACATGCATGTTAATAATATAAAGAACATGCAATCCAATAATTAAAATTTCAAAATAGAGTAAAATACTATTTTGATTCCTAAACTTTACAAAAAATTCGTTTTTCGTTCTTAAACTTTAAAATTTACTTTTTCATCCTTAAACTTTGTAGCTATGTTAATTTTTTTAGCAGAAATTGTAGCCAAACTTTGTCCAAGTTATTATTCCTAGGATAAGAAATACAAAGGTTGTACAATTACATGCCTATGGAGTTGTTATACCAGAAATCAACCTATTTTCCCCTCTCCTCAAGAAAGAGAAAGAAAACTGTCGCCCCAATCTAGTTTCAAATCTGAACCATCAATTGCTTGTGCTTGCTGCATAATAACTAATAAGTCATGGTATATTCTTCCAAGTCCTCATGTAACATTTTAGTGATGCAACCAAGCCCAATGGACGTGAAGAAGTTAATAAAAAAACCATGTATTCTTGGGATTATCCCAAAAAAGATAGATTCAAAAGAACTTGTATTGTTGGTATAATAAAAACTGTTAAAGAGAATAAAATAATACCGAGAAGCGGAAGCAAGAAAGAAAGAACACATGGGATTACGTTATTCAACCAACGGCTACAGCATAATGCCCTAATAGCTACATCTTTACTATATGGATAAAACTTAGGTACAGTACCTTAGGTTCCTTTCTTAAATTTAAGTCATATGTATAAAATCTACACCTCAGCAAACAGGTGTTAAAACATAACGCTCCGTTACTTTGCTTTTTTTTTTTTTTACTGGCCTGCTACGGAGAACCATCAGTTTCAGATTTCAGATCTACCCCACCAAACTTCTTCAGCTAAGTCTCCTTCTTCAAAGACATGATCAGGTTTTTAATATTTCTTTGGCTTTTTATTCTTTGACTTTTTAAGATTTCAGATCTGCCCCACCAATTGAAGATTAATATTTCTTTGGCTTTTTATTCAAACCCTCTCCTCTTTATTACTTACCCAGCAGTGACAATCCACACTTCCTCTCTCAAAAAAAGTTTCTTCTCATAAAGTGAACCCAGATCAATGGATTTATTACTTACCCTCTCCTCTTTATTAATTCAGGCCATGGATTTATAAAGTGAACCCAGATCAACGGAAATATGATAGAGAGAGTGATTGAAAGTTGTTAATTTCAACTGACCACCACGAACCCCTCCGCAGCCACCATGCTCCGCCGTCTTCCTCCTTCTCTTTGCCTGGTTCTCTATAAAAGCATGGGGTTTCATGTGGGTGAAAAGTGAAACCACTCTGCCTCCATACATGGTGGCCGGAATCAATGCAAGGCATGGTTGTGAAGGGGTCTTCCCAGAAATTTGTTGAGTTTTAGCCAAAATTTTTGTTTGAAATCTGTTTGTTTCTTGGGAAAATAAGGGTGAAAGTGTTTGAAGTTATCTGGTTTTCACGCATGTGAGGGAAAAGATGAGAAAAAGTAGGGGAAAAGAAAAGGAAAAAAAAAAAGAGACAGCATTCCTTGTAACGCCGTTTGCTGAGCTGTGATTTTTATACACATGGCTTAAATTTAAGAGGGGAACCTAAGGTACTGCACCTAAGGTACTGTACCTAAGTTTTGCCCTTACTATATACTCAAGTCATCTATTTCAATGAACCCTTAATAAGGTTTATATAAAGGCTAGAAGTTAAGATTAACCCAATATGGGTTTACAACAAAATTCGGCCTCTTGGGCATTTCATCAATCATAAACCCAAACAATGTCAACCCCCCCCCCCCCCCCCCCCCCCCCCCTTTCTTTCTCTCTTCCCTCTTCCCTTTTGTCCCTGTTGCGAAACACTTTGGGTAGGTCCCTTTTTAATATATAACTCTAATGGTTCTTTTGGGATGAACTAAGGTTAGCCCTGAGACAAATTGAGCCACTGAGCTTTGCACAAATGTTTGGATCTATACACCGTCCAATCTTTATTCCAGTGGGTTGCGAAAGCTTTAAAAGAATGAAAGAGAATTCTCATTGTTGGTATTTAGCTGTGGAAGTCACAAGTCACAACATACATGGAGTAGTACAAAGGATTTGTGATACAATTGGAAAAGATTTGGAAAGGTAGTACTAGTAGTAGTCTACAATTATTGGAAACAAATACAGTAACATTACATATTCCTTCAACTTAGTCTAATCATACAACAGAACATTGCCCAAATTAGAGCTGAAAGGTACAAGCTATAATAGAATTTGAGAGCATATTAAGGAATAAGGATGGGAGTTGGGACATTTAAAAATAAAAAATAAAAAGGCTAACAGAAAAGAACCACTTTAATAAGGCTAAACCACTTTAATAAGGCTAACTGTAAAATTTATTTGTACATATTGACAATGCCACTAGCTGAAGCATGCTACTATGCCAGAAGGATACATTGAATTTGCTCAAAATAGTACAACCAAACAACATTTCTCAGCATCGTGAAAATCACTGATCTCCTGTTGAACTGAGAGATGGGAATGGTGGAATAGACCTCAAAATCAACTTTCTACCCATCCTTCGAGCAGTTGAACCAAACTCTTGTTTAGGAGGTGAAACCCTCTTGGAGTTTGGAGAGGTTGACTTCACATCACTAGTACTATTCAAAGCCTCGGGAGTTTCATCTTCAGGAATCATCTGAAGATGTGTCTCAAATTTGAGCCGAGAGGAGAGAGAATATTTCGTTCTGGGTTTTTGGCTGGTGCAAAACTGAGCTGATGATCCAACAGAAAGCAGAGAAGATAAAGGAAGCTTCCCACTAAAGGAAAATGGCAAACGGATTGAAGGTCTGAAAATGAAATATTGGTGACATTAAAAACAGATATAGTACAGATAAACAATGTCCAAAACTCACAATGAATAGAATCAAGAACCTGCTTATTTCAGAAAAAGGTGTTATTGAGAGATCTGGATGTTCTTTTTCACTCTCATTTACTTCCTGTAAACTTATCTCCAATGCATTCTTACAGCCTTCTGATTCTTGACTCAGAGATCTGAAAGAAAAGTAAATTTAAACATTCCAAACAAATAAAAGAAAAAAAAAAAAAAAAAAAAAAAGGAAAATATTTTGTAAAATTTAAAATGAGTAGAATTGATAACCTGCTATTCTCTGATAATTCTGTAATTGGGAAATCAAGATGTTCCTTTTCATCCTCCTTGACTGTGTGTAGACTTGCATCCAATGCATTCTTACAAGCTTCTAATTCTTCCCCTTCGATATCAGTTTCTTCAGCTCCTATTACATTAAAAGAAAAAGGAAGTTGTAAAACAACTAGAATTATTGCATGCTCTGCTTAGTGTGATGCTTAGAAATCTATGGTCCAAGTAAAGGGCACCAGGGTGGGAAGAGGAAAAAATTGAAGTATATTTACTGCATATTAGCATTCAACTTAAAAATAAAAATAAAAACTTTAAAAAGCACCTCAGTTGGTCATAAGATCTGTTAACAACTTATAGAAGTAGAATTGAAGTGTCACAGTTCAATTCAGTTTCAGGATAAAGATTAGTGCAATTAAACCAAATAAAACACTTACCATCCTTCCGACCAAATGCGTTCTTACATCCTTTACATCTGCAGTTGATAGAGCATCCAACCCCACCCTTTTTATACACAAAACAAATGGTCCACATTAGATGTCAATTATCATAAGGCACATACACAAAGGGGTATCAGAAAAAACCTGAAAGCATTCACAGTATTTCTTTAAGCAACTTGATTTTTTACAGTTGCATCCTCTTTTATGCCTGGCTGAGGCTGGAGTTTTGTTAGATTCATCCTGCATAGGGAAAAAAATGAAGAATACATGTTTAAGGGCATTGGGCCAAAGAAAGAAACTATTATTGAAAACAAATTAGCACCACAGACATCATTGCTCAAACCTCACCTCCTAGCAAGTTGCATTGGAATTATAAAATTTAAAATCAAAGGATTTAAAGAATAATTACTAGTATAAACCACTTGAAATAATTTTTAATAACAAATGATGGGTCTTGGCTATGAGAACTTTGCTCCAACAAAAACTCAGGTCTTATGAATTTGAAAGAACATGCTGTACTTAATCATTACATATCCACAAATTGATAAGGCTTAAATCCACCCATAAATTTCATCAATAGAAAAAATTTACTTTATTCTTTATTCAAGCCATTAAAACTAAAACCTGAAATCAAATTCCTTCTCTTCAAATACTTGTTATTAAAATGACCAACAATAAATTTTATCAGTCCCACTTCACAAATGAGGCCAGGCTCCATCCAATAAATTGATGGAGTTTTGAGCACAATGACTGTGATGCCTCTTGAATCTGATGTAAGGAAGTATCTAATCTAAGAGGAGATTTCTAACCCCAAATTCAGGAACAACATCTGCACTTCTGATCACTTTGGGAGCAAATGCAAGTGGGTTGCGAGATTCAATGTTTCTCCGAGTCTCCAGAACAGTGCTTTCATGAATAGGTTTGTTAAAGCAATCTTGGCATGAACAAGGCTCAACACAGTAGAGGCCAGCAGCAAAGCATTCACAGTAACTGTATTGAAGAACATGACCAGTAAGACTACATGGGTCTATTAAATCTGAACTGTTGTTAATGTCAAAGGAACATTTATAAAATCCATAGCATTCCACCATTGCATAATAATAATATAAGTACCGTCAAGTGCACATACTGAAAATTTAATTTAGTAGAAACAGTAATTGTTATTTCAGCTAATCTCCAGAACCTGATACAGTTGATCCTTCTGTTGTCAAGACAACCTTCAAAAAATGTCCTCATTTTACTTTGGCTGCCAGCCAGAATGATATTCTCAGCTCGAAATTTAGGATTCCTAAGCACTAGTTGAGGATATAATACTAGACATGTAAGCAGGAGAAAATTATATATAGCCACCATTGTCAATTGGTTTTTTCATTAGAGTAGGTGTACACATGCATACATGATCGGTTGTGAATATTTTCAAAATTTCTCAACATGAGTTATTATATTTTAGAAACAGTGAATTAATGATGCTCATGCTGTAGCTTCATGGCTGGCATTTCATGCATGAGGAAGTTCTAAATCGTATATTCCTAGTGCTTCCCCTCATGATTTCATAACTGAAATGGCAAGTAATACACGTCAAGAACTAAGGCACAAAAATAGATTGATGATAATCAACCATACTCCATAGCTATTTTATACTCTCTTTTTTTTGCTAGGGAAGTGGGAGGAGGGGAGGGCTATTAGTGATGGGGTTAGAAACCCCAGTGCCCAGGCACCATGTGAGGTGCTGAAACCATTGGAGTATCCCTCGAACCTCCTATTTTATACCATTTAAACAAGGTGTTGATGTTGGGCCCCGTGTGGCTTGAATTACCAAGCCCAATTCGGTCTTCTAAACCGAATACAACTAGGAATATAAATCCTAGTACAGCCGACCTATGACATATATATAATATATATATATTAGGTTTGTGTTGAACAGTAATAGAGAATTAGACCATTCCTAAAAACCTAGCAGCAGCCGCGTAAGAAGAAGAATAGAGCTTTCTTGTCTTGTGGGTGAGAGAGAGCTAGGGTGTAATTGGGATTTGGGTTTCTTGAGAGTGTTATTGTGCACTATTATATCTCCCTATTTTTATAGTGAAATTTCTCCATCGTCACCGTAGAGGTAGGCAGTTTGCCGAACCACGTAAATTCTTGTGTTCTTTGTGTGTGCTTATTATTTAATTTCCTCTTATTTACTATTATTGATTTGAGTCCTGAGGTGCTATTTGCACAACACAAGGAATAGTGAGTTTGGCTAAACTTTTAGAGTCAATCCACCATAAAACCAGTCAAGACATTAGCAACTGATTTTACAAACACATTTTGTCTGAGATGAAGATAATGCACACAAACCTTGAACTTAATTTTAAGTAAATAAAAATGAACTTACAGCTTCAAGCATTTTGACCTCTTACAATTACAGCGCTTGCAGGCGTTGCTTTCTTCAACATGTTCCAACTTGAATCTGAAAATTATCAAACATTATAACAAAAATGGCAATATTAAGCACTTAATTAAAAAGTAAATGTCGACGATCAAACAATAGTATTGTCTATACATGCCTCTTTCTTCTAGGACTACTTTGGTCAAACTCTTCACTAACAGCACTTGTAGATGTTTGAGGAGCATTTTCTGTAACCTGAGCTTCATTATAATGTGGAGCCAATTCACCTTCCAAAGTTTTAAGAGTCAGGGATTTATCAAGAGGATTCTGGCCAGGTGTTAAAGGATTGCAAGAGACCATTGAGTTTAGCATAATTATTTGTTTACTTCTGAAAGCTGGACCCTCAAGCTTGACAACTTTATTATCAATCGGAGCAGTTCCAAGAGCATTCAAGTGCAAACCAATACCAGGTAACATGGTTGATGAATAACCACTTGTAGTATTGATTTGAGCTTGCTTTTCATTAGAAAAAACTTCACAATCAGATGGTATTGCCGGAGAACTACTATTAGAATCACATATTGGCTTATTTTTATGAGCTCCTGATGTTTCAAAAACCAGACAGCGCCGTCGTATACTACAAAGCCTGTGAGAACCAGGCTGAACAAGGTCCAAAATATTATTGATGCAAAATAGAATTTACACACGAGATTGTAAAAGAATAGAGAACAAATAAAGCATAAAAAATAAAAAAGGGACAAAGGGGGAGCAGGCATGTGGGGGAGGGACAGTATCATGCATAGACACAAAAAATTGATGCAATGATCCGGAAATCACAACACTGTTCATTGATGCAATTCATTGCATACATGACATTGTTGTGATTTCAAACATTCAAAAATTGCATTAGAAATAAAGATGAGATTTCAAACATTAGGTAAAGCATTAATGTCAATGGATATGTGGTATCTACTATTTATTATTCTCATAAAAATCTAAACAATTGGCATATTTTTTATACGTCTACTCTGAATTCAGCTTCAGCAATACTCTATCCACAGTGCTTATTTAAATACATGACAAAGACCAAAAACAATTGATGCAATGAGCATGACAACAATTTTGTTGTAATTAAGTTTTGTTTAGTTTTAGAAGTCAATTGTATTTTTACTATTACCCCCATTGGATTTTATTCTAACTCTTATTAGCAAATTAGGTTATTAATATGTTATTTAATTTCCTATAGTCAAGGTTGTTTTTGTAATTCAATAATTGAGCATTGACTCTAGTCATCTAAAATTAGAGTTTAGTTTTAATAGTTTGTATAAGCATAGCATTATACTCCAATGGAGACAAGTTAATGATTACTAAAATTTTGGTTGGAATTTTTCCAATGGCTTGGTGTTGAGTCTAATCAACACTAGGTGCTGGCTCTAGAGCTTTCCATCTTGTTTATTTTATCACTTTTGTTCTTGTGTTCTTTTTTTTTTTTTTTTGGTTCTGCATCAGAAGCAGATCAATGATGGAGACGCACCATAGGAATATCTAATTTAGAGAAGTGAATTTAAGCTATGAGTATTATAAGGTTAATAAACTGTGAGAAATCTGACTGTGGTTATGTAATTCTACAATACATTACAGACACCATGTATAAGTTAAAGCTTGAAGAGACTCTCACAATGTATGTACTATAAACTCCACAAAACTTTAGTTTCTAACTGTCAGACAGCATTTTAATTATCCAGAAGAAAGAATACACTGCATAGATACATATAATACATTTTACTTCTGTAATCTTTATAACAACATAGGCCAAAAAATGCCATACCTTGCTGCTGGAATCCATGCACTTTTTCCCCTTGTCATCTGCTTTATCACTCAAATCAGTAACAACTAGCTTATCCAGCAGAGTGCTAGAAAACATTGCTGAAGTTTGATCTGTTTTTTTCAGGTTCCCAATTTCTCTGGATTGAGTTACTGTTTCTCCTATTTCACGCTGTTTGCAACTGATAATACCAACGGCTTCTGTCTTCTCTACATCATTTGCATTGTCTTGTGGGAGCTGTAGGACAGTTGAGAGAAAAGAAATTGTCCCAGGATCAACTGATTTATGATTTTGTCCCTCAAAATGCTCTTCAACCATGGATGAATCCAAGTTCAACAGATCTGCAGCGCCGGAAACAAATGCCACCCAGTCACATGCTTCTATATTTTGCTCAATTGAACAGATGTTGCGCAAATTTTTTTCACTTTCAAATGAATGGAGCTTCCCTTTTGAGTCATCCCGAAGAAATTCATCGAATGATTCCAGTGTGCCTGCAATGTCTGGTGCAGCATCTGTCTTAATAGCATCAGGAGGTACCATATCACTATCAGGGCTACCACAATCATATTTCAAGGTATTTGGCAACTCAATGACTAGTTCCGAGGGCTCATCAGTTGGCTCAGTAGTAATTTCTCTTGCTGAACTGGCAGAAGTACAACATTCAAAATTTTCAGTACATGAATCAGATGGTTGAACAGCAACTGAAACCCCTTCACTTGTATTGTTTTTGTTTCCAATCTGAGAGGACTCATTTTTTGAAGGGTCTGAGAACTGATGCCTGATAACAGTGTAACTTGAATTGTGAATACAACTGCACAATTTTTGTTATATGATTGAATGACACAAGAAAAAGTAAATTAAATTTACCTTCTAATTGAAAATCTAGATTCTTTGTGGATACCAATCTGTGGTGAAGGAAATGCTGATGAAGGGGATGCAAAAGTTAGCGAAGTAAATGCATGATCAGTGGGTATGGACTTGACTGGCTCAATAGGAGAAAGATTGCTGATGTAATTAAATACAGGAGAATCCTGCATAGTATAAACAAGGATTATTTCCCAGCACATAGCCTCAAAAATAAAAACAAGTATTAACCAATCCAGAACAATAGCAAACAAATTAGATTGTCACCAAGCAAAAAACAATAACATCTTGCCAAAATCAGTAACTGCTTACAAATATATAAAAATGGTCACTACCTAATGCCTCTCTCACTTAGCTAGGATTCAGAGAGGGTTGGCTTGGATACAGTTCTAGCCTTTAACATTTTTTTTTTTTTTTGCATGAAGTGACCGATCCCTGTGTACTTGCACTTGGCAGTCCGAGACTTAACCCTTGCACTAGACAATGGCTCCAAAAGTTCCAACTCCTATTTAAGGATTTCCTTGGGAGGAAAAAAAAAATTTTAAATAAAAAAAAAAATTGCAACTATAAAGTCCATAGAAGCATCTGGCTAAATCTCCTAGTCCCTTCCCCCATGTGTGTGGACGGTGGACCTCATTTTGACCAAAATACACCTTTACTCTCCAAATTTATAAAAACACCTTATAAAACATCCACATGGAAATATGCACTTGTCAAACAATAGTAAAACCCCATTCACACTTAAAAACAAAAGGCAATTCACAAAACTTCAACATACAAACACAACAAAATCCCTCAAAATGCAACAACAAATTTAGCCCCACTACTCAACATCTTAATACAACATTACAAAACACCCTTTTTTCCCCTCAGAAAATAGGGAAATTGAATTTATGGTAAAACCTTAGGCTTTACAGCATCAGGAACCAAAGAGAACTAAAACCCCCAAATTGAATTTTGACCCTTGAACACAAACTACTTTTAAGTAATGGGAATTGGGTTTTTCTTATTTTGGTGAGTAAAATGGAGGAAACAGTGAAATTGAAGACATGGGTTTTGTTTTTCTCTAGTTCAATTTCTCGGTAACCAAACAGAATAATTTTATTTTACCAAAAAATTAAATTAAAAAAAAAAAGCACAATGATAATGAGTAAGACAAACAAAAATAAGATAGAGAGAGTAGGGTTTATAGGAAAGACCTCAAACTTAGAAGTGGTGGCAACTTGGTTCTTCACTGGAGTGTCCATTTTCAGAGTAGCCCAAAGAGCTCCTCCACATTCTCTCTCTCTCTCTCTCTCTCTCTCTGGGTGCGGGTGTGTGAGTGTGTGAGTGTGATGTGAGAGAGAGGAGGAGAGAGAACGAAATATGAAATTCAATGAGAGGGGCGGAAGGCGGGAAAGGAGGATTTTTTTTGGCCTTTTTGGTTTTTTTCCAACGTGGGGACCATTTTTCTTTGACTTTTTTCTTCATTCTTAATTACTTTTTATTATCCTTCTCAAAAAAAAATTACTTTTTATTATATATCTCTATCTATAATTTAGCTTTGTTAAATTGCATAATTAACGTAAATTATTAGTGTAATTTTGTAACGTCCAAAACAATAAAAAAATTATTATTATATATAAATTAAATATGATATTTCAATAATATAATTAAATTTTAAAAAAAATTTAGTTAAGGGAATAGTTTATTTTTGTTATTAAAAAAAACAAGGAATGGTTTGTTTAAGTTATGTGACAAAAGTGGAGCTTGTAAGACAAAATTTTTATCATCATAAAGATTATTAAAATAAATAATGGAAAATTTAATAGAGTTTAAAAATGCTAAGCTTAGTAACTTGAGCCTGTAGTCAAGTGAAATATTAAGATGGTTGAAAATATGATGAAATTGGTTTTGGTTGGGACTGTATGGTCTGTTGGTCAGAGTTAACCCTAGAGGTGGCAATTTGTGTTCACATATATAATTTCTGTCATGTCGATTCATAAGTATTCGGCTATATTAGTCAACACTAACTCAATACATTTATTAAACAAATCAGAATTTCTCAACCCTAACATGACATGTTTATTAAATGGGTTAGTCGTGTCGACTCATTTATCAGATTGTTATCAAAGTGAACAAAATACAAATTTTAGATTTAGCCCAACTAATCTAAACTATAAAAGATAAAACAAATAGATTTGTTTTAATATAAAATTCATAACTAACAAGTAATTACATTGCAAAAGGGCCCACTTGGAGACTTGGGATCTCAACAGAAAATGTGAAAGTTGCTTAAAACCGGCCGATTGGCGAAAGAGATTATTCAAAATTAAAGCAAATCTTAATTTCACAAATAATCAATAAAAATATGCCAAACAAAATAAATACAACAACTAATAAATTTATATACTTAAGGTTTTGAAGAGTATATTGGTAAAATGACATTTAATTAAATAAGTTAAATAAGTCTAACAGGTTCTATGGGTTAGACACAATCACGACATGTTTATTAAATGGGCCAATCATGTCAACCAAAATATGACATGGACCCATTAAGTTTTAACCCATAACCTGCTAACTTTTTTTTTTTTTTAAAGGGTTTGAAATGAAATTATATTTTCTATATAAAAAAAAAATCACATTATATTTCTAACTATATAAAAAAAAATTGATTACCACTTGGTTTTTTTGAGGATTTTAATTTAGGCTAAGTTTCAAAACTCGCCCTCTAAGTGTTACTGTTTTTCATTTCAGTTATCTAAGTTTGCGTTTTCTCATTTCAGTTTTCTAAGTTTCAAAACTTTCCAATTTAATCTTCTATTAAGTAGACGTCCACTATTGCCGTTAAAACCCCAAAACCAAAGTTATAAAAATTATACTAGAGGTTGACCTGGCTGAAGAATTGATTCACTGGTCCATTGGTTAAATTGTAGGTTTATTAATTAATTAAATAATATATTTTATAATTTTAAAAAGCATCTAAAAAAATCTCCATTTAAGTAAATTAATAAATTATAACAATAAAAAATTACATCTTATGACATAAAGTTAGAGAGTATAAAAAAAAAAAAAAAACACATCATTCACATAAATCATCCAATAAGCAAGTTATATAGTCCAAAGTCTTGAAACAATATCTCATAAAAATTCAAAATAAATTCTCAGCTTAATCATCAAACCCTAAAGCATAACAAAATCATTTAAATCTCTGAATACAATTGATTATTAAATTTAATCAGGTGTTATCGTTGTGATATTAGTCGTTTGTATTTTATCCAAAACAATCAGTATTTTTTTTATTGTATCCGTGGGTTAAAAAGATTAACCTGTGCAATCTGTCGGTTTACTCAATTTAATAATAGGTCATTGCATATTTGGTATTTTACATTAAACCATTCCATATAATATTTTACATTAATCCGTCGGTTTGTAAATTGATCTGCAAATAATGAAATCAAACAAACTCAAACTGAAAATCCAAAATTTGTAGACCATTGATGGGCTCTTCTTGGGTCCATGAAGAGCCCAATATCAATTTGGAATTCGGCCTTTAATTTATATCACAACATTTTACTCTTTGCGGGCCCATCGATGGGCTGAATGGGCTTTGAAGCCCAATCTGATTGGAAATTAGGGTTTTAGTCTTGACTCGGCCGCAACTCTAACCCTCTTTCTGTGTTTCCTTCGTCTTTCGTTCTCGCTGTATTTTCTCTTTTGCGTTTCAGAGAGAAAGCAAAAGTGAGAGATAATAATGGCGGAAGAGGAGGCACCGTTGGCGTACATACCTGAGGTTATACTGAAGAAAAGGAAGAGCAATGAAGACTGGGCACTGAAGAGAAAAGCTCAGTATGAGGACAGACAATCTGCTCTCAAGAAGAAAGCCAAACAAGAATTCATCAGAATGCCTGAAGATTTCATCAAACAATACCGCACCAGGGTTTCAACTCTTTCACCCTTTTTTTTCTTATATATCTATTTGTGTTTGTTTGTGGGTTTGTTTTACTTTTTCACAAGTGGGTTTTTGTTGGGTTGCTATAGCTGTATTATGTTTATAAGATTGATATTGTGTTTTTGCTGATTTCTTTTGTTGTGGTTTGAACTGGGTAAGTTTTGGTTTTTGAAGTTTATGTTGGGTTGCTGGAATTTTTTTTATTTTTTATTTTTTATATGTATATGCATATATGTGTATGTGTGTTTTACTTGGTGCAATATTATGCTTATAACATTGATATAGTGTTTTTTATGATTTCTTTTATTGTGGTTTAAATTGGGTAAAGTTTGCTCTTTGAAGTTTCTGTTGGGCTGCCAGAGTATTTTTCTTGTACATATGTGCATATATGTGTGTGGGTTTTACTTGGTGTAATGTTACGCTTATAACATTGATATAGTGTTTTTTTTTTTCATTTCTTTTATTGTGGTTGAAATTGGGTAAATTTTGCCTTTTGAAGTTACTGTTGGGTTGGTGGAGGTTTTTTTTTTTCCTTCTATACATTTTCATATGTGTATGTGCAAGCATGGAGGAGTTTGAGAATTGGGGGATTATTTTGGGTGTTATTTTGATGGCTTACAGGTTAATATTTATGTATCTATGATTGGTTTTTTGGGAGAGTTGGAACTTGGGGACACCTTAGTTTTGTGTGGATAATCTGTTGTAGAAGATTGATGTGATTAGAAATAAGCTGGGATGGAAAAATTTGAAGTGTTCTTTAGAGGAGGGAAGAAAGCCTAGGTTTTCGGTTATTTGAGATTCGATTGGGTTCATTCAGTTTTGATATGTTGGAAATGTTCAATTTTTTATGTTTAGCATGTGACATGGCTGAATGCTGTTTTGGTGCCTTTCCTTGGTATTTTCTTCTGTTGTTTTGCATGTTAAATTTGCCTCTTGGGCAGTTGCCTAGTATTAGGTGTAACGATGGGCTCTTCTTGGGTAACAGATTATTTGTCCATGAGAAGCATGCAATAGTAGCTGAAATGTGTATGCTCATCAATCTAGTTGATGTGCTTGTTAAGATTGAAAACTTTGGTAGATGCTTAGATGTTTGTACTCTTTATGTCTTTTATTTTAGATTAACTTGTGTACAGGACAAATGTTTCCAGAGCTGACCTGCATTGTCTGCAATTTTATGGTATATTTACTAACATAATGGTATTGTCAAATAATCCTTTCTTCTTTTTTTTCTTCTTTTTTTCTTTTTTTTTGGGTAGGAACTAGACCTCATAAAATTGAAACAGAGGACAAAAAGGAAAAGACCAGATTTGACAGTGACCGATACCAAACTGCTTTTTGTCGTTCACATAAATGGGTGAGTTACCAGCTTTTGTGATTATTTTCTTCATGTTATCTACAGTTAATTCTTTTTTTCCCACTCTGATGTCTCTGTTTGTTTCCTAGAAAGAAGGAAATGCATCCAAGAACTAGGAAGCTCTTATACAACTTGAGATTGAGGAAAGTCTTCAATGGTGTCTTTGTTATAGCAAATAAATTTATAGTTGAAAAGCTGGAAAAAGTGGAGCCTTATGTTACCTACGGGTAGGATACACAAAACCTTTTCTTATTGCTATGCAGTAAATATGCTTAATAAGCTGGAGAAAGCAGAAAAGCATAGAAATATAGGGGCACCCCCATAATAGTTCATGATTTTCAATATGAAGTGGTTATGAATGAAATTGTGACCACTGACTAGTATCATAATTGGAATGAACTCTGTTGCCTAATTCTTTCTGGCTTCATTGGTTAGGTAGCTATGTATTGTTTTTATTCCATTACTACTAATGATATAAAGCAGTGTTGAAAGACAATACAAAAAGCACTAGCTTACCTATTTATCTGGAAAAAGAAAGAAAGAAACGGAGCTCTAGCTTACCCTTTTTTGATAAATGAAAGCTTTAGCTTACCATCAGGACAAGAAGCAACCAGCTTTCATGCTCTTTTACTTATTTAAACTTTTTTGATTTCTGTGTAAACCTGTCAGTGTCCTATGCTCTTGCTGAAATAACTTTTTCTTCTTCTTTTTTATTTTATTTTGAGATGATCCCTTACCATTTTTTTGCTTATACCTTTTCATTGAGCATTGTTTTGGTGGTTTCTCTTTTATGTATTTTCTGTGTTGCGCTCTTCTTGGAGTAAGGATACTCACGAATCTGGACAATCCTATTACCAGGCTGTTTGGGCTTGATAAGCACCTTTAGATTGAACCAAAATCAATCTTGAAACTTGTCTTATGCTTGGTACTTGGTCAATGTTAATTTGTGTGTGTCAGATAGACACCAGAGCAGGTTCAAGGGCATGATTGAGTAAGCCTTTGAATGTAAACAGATAAGTCCTGTGTTTATGGTCTAGTGGCTCCTCTGGCTCCCTCCCTCCGTCACTCCCCCCCCACCCCCCCCTTTCTCTCCCCAGAAGGATGAGCTTGGTTTTGATCTACCAGCTTGCCCCTTTAGCAAATTTTTTTATTTTTATTTTAAAAAAGTATTTTTTTGGTTTAAAAAATAACTAGTAGCAGCGGGAGTGGGAGTGTGGCACCACAATCTCTTTCATTTATTTCTGGTGGTACTTGAAAGGGGGATTCCTCATTAGCCACTATGATATGCTCTGAGAATTTCATGTAATTCTTGTAAGCTTTACACACACTGACCATTGTCTGTTGAAGCGTCAAGTTTGATGGCAGTTCAAGATATAAAAAAAATATTGAGTTGAGCCTCTAGTTGTTTAGCTTTTCTTCTATATAATCTTCAACTTAAGCTTTTATTTGGCTTGTTGAGGCTTACATAGACCTTGAATAAGCTTATTGACAACCTGGCGTGGACATTTGTTGCATGAACCCTTTATCATTTAGCTCTAGCCAGAGTCAGATCTATGCTAGAATATAGAGAGTAACCATTGGTCCTAACTTTAATAGCTTGTGACCGGAGCATGTTTAAATAACAGTCTCATTTTGCCCTTGGCTGGGGCTGAAATTAAAAATTATTGAGATATTAGTTGATCGATTAGGTGCCTTTAGTTTATTTTTTCCACTGATGTTCCAAGTCAATTGCTTGTTCAAGTGGAGGTCACTGGAATCTTCCTTCCCTGTCCACATAAAAAAAGTTCATTCTCTATATTGAATTATCAAAGATAACCTTGTTTTTGTTATGTCACACGAAATGTCTCATTGTCTTGCATGTAATCTTGAAATTTGTTGCATTTCTTAAAACACAATGATGAGAAATTTGTCCTTAAACATGCTTAACTACAAAAATCGTGGAAAGTTATGGCATTTGTCTTCACTAGGCATATCACATATGGCTGAACTTTCGATCTTAAGCTGTGACTCTTCCTTATAAGAACTACTATTTGATATATGGGTTTCCATGCATTTCCAGTTTCAACTTCAGATTATCCTAACAATTCTTTTCACTTGCATCTTTGCCCCTGTATCATTATAATTACAAATTAATGATCAGTGATATTCTTTTCACCTGCATCTTTGCCCCTTTATCATTGTATTTATAATTAATGATCAGTGATACATGGTTCTTATTGGATTTTGCTTGCTTGTAAAGATATCCTAATCTGAAGAATGTGAGGGAGCTGATTTACAAGAAGGGTCTTTTAAACATAGACAAGCAGCGAGTCCCTCTGACTGACAATAACATTATTGAACAGGTATTAGATATTATCTTGCTAAATTTTGGACTAAGTTTTTGTCATTTTTTATCCACAATTATCTAATGCACCCCCTCTCCCCCTACAATTTTATCTTTTTGGCAGGCATTGGGAAAGTACGACATTATATGCATAGAAGATATTGTGCATGAGATTGCTACTGTTGGTCCACATTTTAAGGAGGTTACAAGTTCTTTATGGCCCTTTTCACTCAACAAGCCAGAAGGAGGATTGCAAGGAACAAAAATAGTATACAAGCGAGGGGGAGACGCTGGTAATCGTGAGGATCACATCAATGAACTGATCAGTAAGATGAATTAGGATTAAGAGAAAATGTACTGCATATAAAGAAGAAATCTAGAGTGTTGTTACTATGTCAACTACCCATAAAATGACTTTGCAGTGGCATGTATCGCAATTTTGAAAGTTATTGTTATTTTGGGTCTGCTAATTAACATTTACTGTGTCACGATTTACTTTGTTTTGCTGCTTTTAACTTTTAAGTTGTTCCTGGATTGATGATATCTGTTTTCTTTAGCTTGAAGTATCAGTGTCAATGAATTCGTTGCGGAAAGAGTTCTGCAGGGTCTCCGTACTCAGTGTTAGATATTACATTCAAACCTCAGATTGTTCGTGAGAGAGAGAGAGAACCAATCCATTGTGTGCTAGTTTCTTTTCATATTAACTTGACCAAGAATTTTCTCTCTCAAATATCTTCTCTTTTTGTGAGCGAGATATTATTGGAATATGGAAGCAAGATAAAAGAATTGTCAAAGAAAATCATAAAGATATTATTATGAGCTTGGAGGTTGTTTTTGACTTTTGAGAATAAATTTTATGAATCTGAATTCAAGAAATTGTAATGGGCATTAAGAGAGTAAATTGCTACTCACCCCCCGAGTCTGGAGAATGAGATTTGAGGGGTTGGCACTATCAAGATGAAAGGAGCAGTTATCATGAATCATGATGAAGGGGTGTTTTTTGGGATAAGTATCATGATGAAGAATTTTTATCAAACCATCCTATCAAAATCTAATTTTGGAAAAAGAACAAAACATCTAACTAATTTATCAAACATTTCACGTGCATGTAACAAAAAGTTTGGTGGTTGCATTATAACCAAAATAATAAAGCAAATTTTGAGAGAGAGAGAGAGAGAGAATGGGGTAGTGATTATTACCCACCCTTACAAAAAAAAAAACCCGATAAGATATTTGAGTAGATAAATAAAAGAGAACTTTTTAAAGAAAAAATCGGGTGAGGAAAATAAAATACCCTAAGCTTTGCCATGAGAAATGAACATGGTGGAATGAATGTAGATTTAATATTAAATTCAAGTGTTGAGAATCATAGAAAATGAAAACAAACAATGCTTCATAAAATAATCATATCTTGAATTAGTGAAATAGAAGGTGAAGAAATCAGATTGACTGAATTATGCTTTGATTGGATTAGATGGAGGCTGGGAAGCGCAGCTGTGAGAATGAGGGAGAACAAAATCAGAGGTATATAATGGCCAATGGGATTCAAAGAAGAAGATAGTAGGATGAGGGATAATTCATTACTCTGTATTTCACATCAATGGGTAGGGTAAGGAATGGGTAAGACCTTGAAGAAGAGGGAAGCCAGAAATAAGTCGTTGTCTGACAGAGTTCATATCCTTGCTCATGCCTTAATGATGTGAAACATAGTTATTGAAGAATTAACACCAAAGGCTACCTAACTCTTAGGACACTAGGTAAACAAAATCCATCAATACAAAGCTAAAGCGTGCCTCTCGAAATTCATTTTTGCCTCTTCGTTTAAAGGTCACTTTATTTCTCGAAAAAGCAGTTTGATTGATGTAAAACTCTCATTAACTCATTAAAGGAAATTATAAAAGTGTATTAATAAAAACTAAAATCACAACCAGGTATCACAGAAAAGTCTTCATAGATGAGGAGCCACATATATATAACTAACCACCAAACAAAGAAGGATGGTATTCAAAATATATCCTTAACGACCATGAATTAGATACAGTGGCATTAAAGAAAGTTTCAACACAAAATCTGCTTCTAGAGTTGCAAGCTAGTAACATGTACAGCATGTTGTAAGCTGACAGACAAAAAACCTCTTCCCCAAATGTACCTTCCATCTATATCAAATCTCCCCCTATTTTATCTACAATAAAGTTTTGAAAAATACATACGTGCACCTAATCCTGATCACCAATATCCTAACCCAACTAACAGAATCAAAGAATATGCTACCCTGAAGTACAAAGCTACCATGGCTAATTTATAGGTGTGAAGATGAGATACCACTGCCCCCATTTATCCTTCATAGGAGACCTGAGTAAAGAATTAATGCTTGAAAGAGTCATTCCCTTTTGCATCAAATTTCAATATCTACGCGGGTTTTGATGGGCTTCAGCTTGATGCCTAAACCCTCTGGAGAAAGAAGTTCTGGTGCTATGCATGAATGGCTTGAAGGGCTGGTTGGGTTTGAGCCATTACTTGATGAAGAAGTAAAATGTCGTTTTCTGTAGTAACCAAACTCCATTAAGAAAATTTCAATAGGAATTAGCATAGCATATGGGTGCTCTTCTGTCACCAGTGAGCCACAAGCTTGAACCTACCAAGCACACAAATGGGACCATTATACAATAACTGTATACACTATATTAAAGTGAGAAGTAAAATAATAATGTGCTATATTCATGGAGTCCTCTAGTTATAATTACAACATCATTCGAAAGCAATTCATCGGTTCTAAGATATAGAACATAAAAGCTAGTTCTTCTTTGGATTACTGATTCTAATCTTAACAAAGAGACCAACGGAGGGGGAGGAGGTTGTGGGTTTGAGATTCACGGGTGCATGAGATCATTGACCATCTCATGTTTGCATGTAATTTATGTCATTTAATTACCATAATTTTTTTTGATAAGTACATTTAAATACCATAATTGAAAGCTAATCAAGATAACACATTGAAAAAGTGAAGATCACTCTACCTCAACAAGAGCGCAATTTTTTCTGCCCATTTTGGCACTCATATACACAGATTCTGCGTGGAATTCACTACTTTCACCTACAAAAATAAGTGTCTTACACTTCAACTTCTTCAAGCCCTCTGTAAGGTCATGCCTCCTGCAAATAGACTTTCTAATCAATAAAACAGTAGGCAGTGTTACAGAATATGTGATTCTTCTCACATTTAGAAAGCTAGCAAGCAAATGCCCGCACAAGTAAACTAAATTTAACTTTGTAATTTTTCAGCTCTGTCTTATTAATTTACTGAACCGAATTAGTACTGTCTAAGACAATCTGTTCTGTGGTATGTCATTAAACACATTACTTGTTTTGAAATAAATACCAATTTCAGGTAAAATTCTTTATTATAAAACCCTTGTACCAGTTAGGTTTCCACTTGTAAGCATATAATCAAATTCATGTGGCTGCCGCCAAAAGAAGACTTGAACTGTTATAACAGTTTCAAGCCCTCATGGGTTGACTTAATACAGGTTTCATGGAAGGATCGGTGGGGAAAAGAAAAAACACACATTTATAGAATAGATACGATCTTACTCATTAATTGCTTGAAGGAAACGCATGACATTCAAACTTTGTCTTTCATCCAGTAACTGTAAGCACAGTTGAAATAAAAAAGGGTCACAGCAGTTCAAGTGATATAAATTTATCACTTTATTGAAACTATTGAAACTGAGCTTTCCCTACCCTTTTGAAAACGTGTATTATGTCTGATTCTGCATCATGCAAGCCACACCTAAGTTCCTGCATTTAGTATATGAGAATTATAACATACCAAGAGCAGAAAGGCAGAAAGTTCCTGGAAAACAAGGTAACATGGAGTACCTTACTAAAGTAACGCTGTAGGAGGCATTCCTTCAATACACCACACATACCATAAAAGTATAGCAAGTTCAATAATACCTGCGGAAGTAGATTTTATAAAATCTTATGCAATCCTCACAAGCAATAAATATGTAGTTTTAATTCTCACAAAAAAAAAAAAAAAGTTTCATCTGATATCAAAATGTTGCACTGCGGGTGCACACTCAAACCATCATGTGTAATGCAGTATTGAACCGACATCATGAACATGTTTGTTATTAATATTCTGCTTGTTGCATGAAGAAAGCAATGACTTGGGGGATTGGACAATGAATGATAATCACTTCTGTTGGTAGAAACTCCAAGAAGGGCATAGTGCTGGAGAGTGTTTGGATATTGGCTACTGATTGCAGCCAAGTGGCTCTCAATAATACCAAATGGCAAATGGTGAACTTTGCAATAAGGAAGCCCTCCTTCTGCCCTTTGCTATTTTAGATACACACTTGGACCGTACAAAAATTAAATTGATATAAAGTTTTCTATTGATACTCAAATCAGCCTTGATATTGGATATTGACACCTAATGGTTCCTTCATTATATTAATTGCACATATTCCATTTACCTTTATGTAGAGCCATTCACTCCATGAGGGTGCTTTACAAATAGGGGACACAAGAATTAGCCCAACCACCCGCTGTGTATATTTCATCTGCCACATGGGAAAAACACAACTAAAATAAAAATATCATGATTAAAAAAAAAAAAAAAAAAAAAAAAAGGGAAGCTGAAATTTGCTAACTTACTGCAAAAAGGGTAAGGATGTAAGCACCAGCTGTTACGCCTAAGCACAAAACCTCTTTCAGCCTGAAGTATAAATAATAAATATCATCAATACATGCTTAAGAACACTGCAACTGGCAACAGTGTAAGATATATACCATTCAAAATAGCTGAACTAAAATGCACCCAATTTAGTACTGACCGAAAAAAAATAAAAAATAAAAAATTTGGCACCAAAGCAGTTAGATACCTTGATACGAAACTATCTATAACTAGTTCTAAATTTGTGACACTAGCACAAACCAGTATGTCTATGAAGTCATGCAACATATCCTGATTAAACGGGTCTTCCGCCCTTTTCTCATGTTCCAGCTAAATTATAACGGAAAGCTCTAGATTCTGAGGTATCAATCCATATTTCTAATTTTTCCTCTTACTAGGACGTGAAGCTTGTCAAAATCCTTCATGATATCACAAACTTTCATACAAAACTAATGTATTTGCCAATATTGACCATAATAACTCCCTGCTTGGAACTCCGTGATATCACAACACATAAGTAGTCTAGAAAATATGGGACACATTTCGCACTTGTGGATAAGAAAGAAAAAGAAAATAATAGTACACATTGATAAGCTGATAAGAATCAGTATGTCACTCTCCCAAACCAATTGAAATCAAGGGCTGGCTGATTGAATAAAAGCAACCAAATAACAGCAAACCCTGTAAGGAAAGAAGATAAAGAGATGTGTTCTACAACCCAATGTAATTAATAGGCACTTCATGAAGTCATTGAGTTGCCAATTTAATGAGAATTAAAGCCCCAAAGTTCCCATTTGAATCCATTGCCGCCAAAACAAAATAGAAAAGATAAACTGGTAAAAGTGAACAACACTAGCATACCCGAAGAAATCAAGCACTTCGGCCACCTGGTCTGCAAGGTCATCCACACTGAGCAATGGAGCATCTGAAGAAATTACATCAGCTCCCACCTGCAAGAACTCTTAAGCAAATGGAAGGCAGGAACTCTATTAATATCCGCAAAGGAAAGAATTTGTACTACAACACTTGCATATATAAATAAATGCATGGCTGATACTGACCTCATGGCCTGGGGCATCAATGTGGTAAATGCAGAAGTTATGAAGCAACAAAGAAGCTGCATCCGGGCAAAAGAAGAGACCTCGGAAGCAAGACATGTCTGTGTAAACCCAAGAAAACAGTAAGCACCCAGAAACTAAAAAACCCTTCCATTTCTACAAAAACCAATTGGGTTGCACAATAAGAACCCAATAGAAACCCCAGAAAGCAAATAAAGTAAAAAAACACTTTCATTTCTACAAAGACCAATTGGGCTGCACAACAAGAACCCATTAAAAACCCCAGAAAGCAAATGACACAGAGATTGAAAACTAACTATTTTCCATGACATTTGGAGTAAAACAAAAAGACCCTTTACAAATAACTTCAAGACATATACATTAAGCACCATTTCTAAGTTCTTTCATTCACTCTTAAGCATATTTGAAATTGAAATGCAACAGAAAAAAAATTAGCATTAACCACTAAAAAGAGTAACAAGAAATGAAGCATACAATTGAGAGCAACATCTGGGTATGTTATCAAAGCAGGCTTTTCTTGATCCCCACACACAAACACAGAGATTGAGCCTTTGCTTGTCTTCACCACATATTCCTGCAAAACCACATTAAGCAAACAAAACAAAACAAAAAACACAATTAAATAACCAAAAAAAATCACACATACAACCAAAAACTCAGCAAATATACAACAAAGAAACAACAAGTAGTACAATTAAAAAGAAAAAAATAAAAATGTAATCTTGCATTTGAATAAAACAAAAACAGAAATAAAAAATAAAACTTTCTTGGTGGGTTCTTCATTTTTTTTTTTTGTTGTTGGGGGGGTTGCTTTACCTTCTCTCCTAAAGGTACCATATCAATGTCAATGGAAACCGAGTCACTTGACTCGGCCATAACTCAGCCTCTTTACACCAACCAGAGAAAATAAAAGATACCCACAAACACTAAACTCAATGAGAGTTTCAGAGTTTATCAGTAGCAAAATGCTTAAAACTTTCTCATCAAACACTTTGCTTCTTCTTCTTCTTTACTTCTTTACTTGTACCTGTTTTCCCTGTGGCTTTTCTTTCACTTTCTTCGGAGAAATAGAGAATTACACAAACACCCTCAACGAAAGAACGGAATCACAACATTTAAGTTTTAGTTTAACCGTACACAATGACCTGTTTGCCCTTAAGTCAACGCTTTGACTTCCCTGTCTTTTAGCTTGGCTTTGCGTTATCCAAATGACCGTTGGAGCAGTTAGGGGTAGTTTTTGTTGGGTCCGTACACATAGGGGCAGTCACTTAAAAATTTTGATAACGCGAAGGAATTGAAACGGTGGCGTTTTGGGGGTGGAAAGGGTAGGTGGAGTTGTGAGGAAATGAAATATTTTACTATGGGCATTTTGGTAATTTTACAAGAAGAGGGTATCATACAGCTGTATGACATCTGGAAGCACCAAAAAGAATGCTCCAGAGTTAAGTCTATCAAAGTGCGCCAGCTCATCACTGCCCTTGCCTAGTAGCCCCAAATTGCCTCTATTTTATTGTATTCATTCAAAGTTTTCAATACTTTTTCAATTTTCGAGTAAAAATTTTCAAAAATAAAAATTATTGAGATTGGGATTGAGTTTTTGGGTTGAGGGGTTCTAATCTTATCTGGTTTATATTGTTTTATCAGATCGATTCAGAAAGTAACATTGGATAAGTGTCTCTTTTTTTTAGGTGATAATAGTGTTACTTTTGATATAAATTGATTCATAGATATCTCCTATTATTATTTATTAAAGTGACAATAAATTTTAAAATAACATCCAAGAAATACTATGTTGATAATATTTTTTCAATAAATTCTAAGTGGCAGATTGTTACAAGTTATTATTGGTGAGGTAAAAAAATAATTTTAATGACAGATTCAAATTATAACCAATAATAACTAATCACTTATGATTTGTTATGAAAATATTGTGGACATAGTACTTCTCAATTTTATCCCCACTTATTATTAGCTGTGGATAAAAATCCAATTTTTTAAGAGGATATCATTCATGTTGTTTTTAAAAAATATATGTGAAAATGTATAAATTTCCAAAAATTACTCTCTTTTTTTTTTTATCACAAAAACTACTTTCTTAATTTAAAACTTAAAAGTTTATTAAAGGAAAAATAATAACTTTTTAAATGGAGTATTATGTTAAGAAATTTACTTACTAACTTTTAAAGGGCACTTCATTTTGGATCATCCCAAAATAAAATAAAAGTCTAATAATTTGAGATGGAACGACTAATGAGTATATTTTTATAAAAGTATACCCATTAATTAAATATAAGTTTAATCAAAACTTTAGCATTGCAATTGACCTCAAAATTTTAGAGTACAGATTTTTATCCAATAAATTATTTTAGTTTGGTCATACTCTCTAATCACTATAAACTCATGCTGTCATACGTTCAAACTCCAAAAGAGATATAGAACTCCAACATTTACATGAAAAAGACGAAAGAAAAATTTATGAATTCCAACACTTTTCTTAAATTTAGTAATACAACTGATTTTTCAACAATACTTTTTTTTTTTTTTTTTTTGGGTATAATCTCCCAACAATACTATTGTTGTGCAGCGCTACAATGCCAACCTTTATTGATTAGTGGTCACTATCTATAAAATTAGGGGCGAATAGACATCTTCACATGTAATTGGACAGAAACTCTCACAAAGTGCTCGAGAGCTTGGGAATATGTTAACGCGTTTTCAACGACAATCACGGCTACTTTACTCAATGCCAATGCCAATGCCAGAAAAACATGTCTACTACAAGTCTGCATTTGCTTTTATTATTTCATCTAGGAAAAAATTCCAATCAACATCTAAGTAATAATAGTTATAATGATAGTAGTTATAATGATAGATTTTAGTTCAGTTAGCTCAATTGGTAATGTCTCTGATGGTTAAATAAGTAATTTGAAGTTCAGTCGTTGCCTATACCAAAGATTGATTAGTATCTTGGTCTGATGACAAATAATGCAATCATTAGAAGCGAACGTTATAAGTTGAAACCTTATAAAAAAAAAATAAATGTAATAGTTATAATGAAGCAGAATATTTTGTGCTAATTAATTTGCTGAATTTGGCACATTGTACCTTGTGTTTTGACTGGTTGTGGTAGTAATTATGATGAACAAACTTATTACACCTCCATAAAAAGATGGCCTACTACAAAAGTTGTTTTTTTTTCTTGTTGACCCTTTTGGCTATTGCTCCCCTTACTATAATTGATTCATATGCCTTCAAGTCTACAACCAAATATTGAGAATCTTTTGGACATATTATATGCCTGTTGAATAATCGTTGAGAGGGCTCCTTCATGATGTTGTAATTATGTCTTTTGATTTAAATGTTGAAATATAGGGTGCATAAAGAAAGACCTCATAAATGGAAAGGGTGCCCATGATGAGCATCTTACTGTATGTTTGGTCAAGTTTCAGTACTTGTTCCTGTTGGTGTTGGGTTTATTTATTTAAATAATAATAGTTTCATTCGTCTAATACTTTAAAAAAATAATAAATATGATAAAATTTTAACATATTACACTCGCTCTATGATAATCGTCAAGTTAAGATATCAATCGCTCTTTGGTTTAGGTGGGATTCAGCGCTTGAATCTTTTGTTAAACAATAAAATTTTTATTAGTTGAGCTAACTAGAATTTACTCATTTGTCTAATAATGAAAGCATATTATAATATTTGTTCATTTTAATTATAGTAAAAAATGGAAATCTATGTACGAGTTCATTGGATGCTACAACTTATTAGACGGCAGCAAACCAGGACTTTGGACTTTGGACTCCAAAACTATATAACATCAGTCATAACTCATATTTCTTAATAGCTCCAGCCTGCTTGAGCTTCGTTACTTCCTTTCATACCGCATCAGCGTGTTCCTTAGATGGACGCCGAGGAGGCTGTTTCTTAGGGATGACCAGTGGGTTGACATTCAGGTGATGACAGATAAACTCTGAATCCACTCCTGAGGCTTCATAGGCATTCAAAGCAAATACATCTATGTTCCTTCTGAGAAATTCTACTAATTCTTCCTTCTCTTGAGGTGGCAATTGTGAGCCAACTTGAAAAAACTTCTCTGGATCATCCCCAATAGCGACTTTTACCAAATCTTCACATTTTGCCTCCTCGGCTGATTTATCGATGGGCGTCGCTGAATGTTTTAATTGCTATAAGTCTTCTCCTCGATGGGCCGAGAACTTAGTTTCGGGCTTATGTTGTATGGCAGCCACCAGGCATCTTCTGGCCACAGATTGATCTCCCAAAATTTCCTGAACCCGACCTTCAGATGGATACTTAATCTTCTGGTGCAGTGTAGAAGGAACAACCCCTAGCGCATGAAGCCAGGACCTGGCCACAATCGCTGTATAAGGTGAATACGCGTTCACAACAATGAAATCCACCTCTACTATCTCCGTACCAGCCTGCACAGGTAGTCGTATTTGACCCCTCCAGATAACGACATTTCCATCAAAACTCACCAGAGGGGAACTATAGGGAGTTAAGTCCTTAGGTTTTAAGTTCAGCCCCTTGTAAAGGTCGGGGTACATTATCTCAGCTCCACTGCCTTGGTCCACCATCACTCTCTTCACATCATACCCTTCAATTCTGAGGGTAACTACTAAAGCGTCGTCATGAGGTTGGATGGTTCCAATCTTGTCCTCATCCGAGAAGCCCAGTACTGGTGGAATTTCCCTTTTAGCCTTTTCGGATCTTGATTACTGTCTCCTGCGGGTAGATGGGCCACAGACATTATCCTAGATGGCCAAGATCCTGTTCTCCCTGCTGCAGCGAATATGACATTGATAGTTCCCAAAGGAGGTCTTGAAGAATCATCTCTTCGGGGCTCCGAACTCGCCTGGCTTCCTCGGCCACTGGAATGATGCAATAGTTGTTTCAATTTACCCTCGCGGACAAGTTGATCCAAATGATCCTACAGATTCCTACAATCCTCTGTGGTATGCCCATGGTCCTGATGGTACTGGCAATAAAGATTATGATTACGCCTTTCAGGGTTTCCCACCATCTTATTCGGCCACTTGAAGAACGGCTCATTCTTAATCTTTTCTAAAACTTGATGCACTGGCTCCCTGAATATAGCGTTAATTGCTTGAAGATTTGCTGATCCTGACTGCCCAGCAAAATCCCTATGCGGCTTGTTATTATTGTATCTATCCGACCTGAAATCCTTCCTCTCCTAGGGGATAACCTTGTCCTTTCCCTTCCCTTACTGCTGATCCTCCTTAACTCTTTTATACTTGTCAATACGGTCCATGAGCTGACGCACGTTGGTAACGGGCTTACCAGTCAAGGATTTTCTTAAACCATGCTCGGACGGAAGGCCGAGCTTAAAGGTGCTGATAGTCACATCGTCAAAATTAAACAATTCCCAATATCTGTTGAAGTACGTTTTAAGATTCTCCCCCTCTTGCATGCTCAAGGACAGAAGGGAAGCTAACGACCTAGAAACTCTCCTACAGGTCACAAACCGGGAACCAAATGTTTGAGTGAGTTCATGGAAGGAATTTATGGATTCCACCCTGAGACCATCAAACCATCTCATCGTAATAGGTCCGAGACTGGATGGAAAGACTTTGCACATCAAGGCCTCGTCCTTGGAATAAACAGCCATTCTCTGGTTGAAATGGCTCACATGCTCACATGCTCAACAGGATCTGTTCGCCCGTTGTAAATGGTGAATGTTGGCTGATGAAAACGCCGGGGGAGTCTCGCCCCTTCAATCCTACGCGTGAAAGGCGATTTGGATATTTGGTCCAAGGTTCTGCTCATAGCGTCGTTTCCTACGCCCCTACGTGGTGAGCTTTTAAACTGCCGCTCGTTATGGAGCTCTTCTTCGTAAGAGAAAGACTCATTGGGTGGGGTTCGAGACTTCCGTCTGTAACTAGTGTCTCTTTCATCATCAAAAGACACGTCGCTGTCAAGGGATGCTCGCTTCCTTTTTGCATGGCGTAACTCCCTCTTCAACAGATCAATCTCCAGCTGCATGCCCCTGTTGGTCTGTGCATGGGAGACATGACTACCACCTCGTGACTGGCTCCTCTCAGCATGTATGGTGTGTACACTTCCTTCACGGTCACCCCTCTTCTCGAGGTTGAGGAAAGGATCATCACGGTGGGATGCCCTTGACTTTACTTGTTGTGGACTTGGTTCTGTCATTTGGCCATTGTGTTCACTATCGTTCAAGCTCTTCCCACAGACGGCGCCAATTGTAGGGTCACGATTTGTAGCCCAAGCCCAAAAGAGATGGGTTATGAGCCCAAAACAATAAATTTGTAGAGAGTGGGTGCAAGAGCTAGACTATATTTGAATTGTACAACGGCTAAAAAAGATTTAGAAGAAAAATGAGCCCAAAAACACACTTGGAACTTGATTAAATTAACGTCCGAGGAGATTAGCTATGACCTGAATTGTACTTAAAAGCTGTGCTAGTCTTTAGTGCTACAGTAAATCTTCTTCCCTCCTAGTTTTTTCTATTCTTTGATCCCTTTCTTGCCGGAGATCTTTTACATTATATAGTTCCTTTCAAACCACTCTGATCGTACACTTGTTAGCCATCTAAACCTTCACTTGAGTACCTATCTCATTAGACATCCTTTTCTGGGCTCTTTATGGGTGGTAGTAGTTGAGGTTGCACTGTTCAGGGGTCTTCTCACATAAATGCGGCCAGAAAAATTGTTGCAGTGCATTTAATGCGGTGGTAGCAGCTTTCCTTCTAGATATTTTTACGTTCTTATCACCTTTGTGTGTGCTTGAAGTTCATCCTGACCGTTGGAACTATCTGGAAGGTTATCTGAATTACCCACGTGTGCCTAACCGATATTCAATATGTCCGCGAAGAAGGTTCTCCTCGGACTATACCCCTCCACTCTTTTCTTGCTTGATTTTCATTTTGGGGGCCTTTCCCAATCGCCTGCTCCTCCTCGGACATATCCTCATCCTCGAATAGAACCCAAGGCCTAGTCAACAAATTTGAGCCTTTACCCCCACATTAATTATTTTAAGTGGTGCATTAATTATGAGTGTATAATGAAATTTTGATGTCATTTTTTAAAAATTTATATGAGAAACAATTGATTTAAAATATGATATTCTTGCTCAAATTTAGTTGCTTTTGGAACAATTAAAACAAAGTCCAACAAAAGGGGGAAAATCAATAACAAACAACCATGAATGTAAAAAAACAATTGAAGGATATTTGCAATTTTATTTTAACAAAATGATATTTGCATTCTTGAGTAGGCATGTATATCAGTCATTATATCATGCAATTTTTAAATTTGCAAACACATATAGTATGATCAAATTATTACACTAGTCTTATTGTCTTTCTATTTTGTATATAAAATAGAACATGAAATATTACAAGTTTATGTAAGAAAAATTATTGAAATATTGGAGGAAACTACTAACAAATTAGTGACATAAATGTTATTAATTATTTTAAAATGCATGCACTACAAATCTACAATAATCAACCTTTTCTATTGTGTGACATTTGTAACTTCTTCCATCAAGTAGATGTAAGAGATAATTTTTTTGAATTATCCTACTCATATGGGGTAACCAAGCTAGGCATACATGTCATGTTACTGGTTTTTCTGTGTGAATGGAAGATATCCCATCTCACATAGTTGCTGCTTATCAGGCAGATTTACCTACTTTTGAATAAAATTATCTTATTTCTTTCTCAAAAAAGAAAAGAAAAAAAAGTAGCACATTGTTTGGCTAAGTTAGTTGTTAATCTTCTAGATTGTGCTGTATGGATAGAGAATGTTTCACCCTCAATATTCCATTTTGTTCATGCTGATTTAGCCTCTCTTAATTAATAATAAAATATTTCTTCTTTCTAAAAAAAAAAAAAAAAATAGATGTCAAAGATTTGACAAGCATTATCTCAATCTTTTTGTAATTTTATCAAAAGTTAATTAATTATATAAATTAAATACAATAATCTAGTTAGTTCAATTGAAATACGTACTACAAATTATTATATTATTTACCATATCAAGATTTGTATTAGAGGCCGAAAGTAAAAAATAATTCTAAAAAGAATTAATCAAATTCCTTCTCTTTTTAAATTTGTTGATTTGTACAGTAATCCTAAATTCCCTTAAAATACTTGTTACAATAACGTGATTAATGGATTACATGGTTTTGTGACATGGATAATGAACACAAACTAATAAAAAAAAAACTTGTTACAAGAAAAAACTAATACACGTGTATTAATGGATGACATGCTTGTAAGTTGTGAAATGGATAAAAAATACAAACTAAAGCTACAGACAGTTTAGCTACAATCTGTTTATATACGACCTGTAATTTCTACCTCTTTCTTCTAATACTCCTCTTAATATGAACTTTAATATTGATGACACTCATTTTAGACAATAAAGCTGAAAATTGATGAGAAGTAACAACCTTAGTTAGTAGGTCCGCCAGTTGAAAATGAGTACCGATTTGTAGTAGCTTTTAATCACTAGTTTCTTCGAAGTCCAACATGTAGTCCACAATCTCAAGATCAGCATTAGAAGCTGAATATCAAGCTGTCGCAATAGCCACATGTGAAATAATTTGGATTTTGGCTCTTTTGAATGACATCTGTTTTATGGAAAACATTTGTCAAGACAAATACATGGAAAACATTTAATTTCAAATGTTTGAACGAAAATTCCACCAAACTACTATGTGATGATTGATAAACCATGTACTTGTTTTTTATTAACTTCAAATGTTTGAATGAAAATTCCTCCAATCTATGTGGTGATTGATAAAGCTATATGCGTGTATTTTATCAACATGACCTATTTAATAAGTCATGTGACATATCTATATATACAATATAATAGTCTAAGGCATTTGACTATTAGTTGACCTTAAAATGTTTCTTCACTTAAACTTTGGTAGTTCTATAATTTTACACTTCAGTTTTTTATTATATCAAAACGAGATTTTTAAACCGACTACTACTTAACAAACTGAAAAATTTTAAACCAACTATTTTTCAGCAACATGAAGAGTTTTAAACCAAGCCGAAGTTTTTTGACTATTAGTTGACATTCTAATATTTTGCCGCTTAAGATTTGGTAGTCCTACAATTTTACACATCATTTTTTTCTTAATTTATTTATTATGTCAAAATGAGAATTTTAAACCGACTACTACTCAACAAATTAAAGAATTTTAAATCAACTATTACTCAGTAATATGGAGAGTTTTAAACCAAACCGACTTACTCCTATATATACAGAGCACTACACCAAAACCCTCTATGTGATTTACCCATTATCTGCCATTTCTACTCTTTTATTTCTACAAACTCTTTGTCTACAAGCCTCAAGGTATCTTTTACATGAATTTCTCTTCATAATTACTTTTGTTTTCATATATATTTTTTTCTTTAATATTCTGTGTTTGTGTATCTTTTCTCTTCATAATTACTATTGCCCGTGTGTTTGTGCTTAAGAACCAAACTTTTAGACACCATGTTTGATTCTAGAGGAGTAAATGCTAAAAGGAAGCTAGAGGCAATGGATGGCACCAAAGTATCCTTATTTTTTTTATTCTCCTGCTTGACATCTTAGTTTTGTGGAATGAATACTTTGTGTCATAGAATATATTATTTTTGTATCACTCTATATACTCCCCCCCCCCCCCCCCAAAGCCTTGGTAGAATTAAGAAAATTTTCTTTTGTTGTTAAGTTGTTATATTATGTTGTTCTAGCTTTCATAAAAGTTTAAACATGCTAGAAATATAAGCAGTGTTTTTTTTTTTGTTTCATCCTATAAAAAGGACAAAATATGGTTATTTTTTCAAAAAATATATATTTTTGTTTCGTATTATAAATATTAATTTTCATTTATTTTATACTAATTGTAGCACTGAACATAACGAAGATATATTTTTATAATAATCATTAATTATCCAGTGCATCGTATGAGTTAACGACTAGTTTAAATAATACATGTTGATGTTTTTAGTAGTCACCTTGTAATATCTCCAAATCGGGTTGGAGGAAACTTTATTCCAATTATATTCATATTCCCTTCTATGTATAGTCGCATTTAAAAAAACCAATGGTCTTAAAATTGGAACCGACTTCAGTTCAATGCACTTGTGCACAAAACTTGTTAGGGGTCCGCATCTCAACAGGTTTTGGCACCTTAAAATCTCTTACGAGCACAAAATCAAATAAATAACATGTATCAACAAATCTAACTAAAAATGTAAAGGAATTAGAGAATTTAAGTGATAAAATTTATAATAATAATAAGTTAATAACGTTAGCATTCTAATTAAAATACATAATTACTCGTAAAATAAAACAAGAATGCTGCTGCTAGTGCTAGGTAAAAAGCATCTAAAAGTTCACGGGAGTGATAAACGGAAATGTCGGTGACAGAACCGACAGAAGAATGTACCTTAAACTATTGTTCACCCAATCACCCCATGAAAAACACACAAACACACACGCGCGTTCAGAGGAAGTTGATGTCACGCGAATTTGTCATGCACCTTGGTGACACGGGTGGTCCTATTCTTGCACATGCTCCATGCCCTTGGAGTTTGGATAATTCCTTTTACTACAAGTTCGCATTCCTACCAAAACTGCATCTTTCATAGCTTTTTTGTTTTTTATTTTTTATTTTTTAGGGGATATGTTTTATCTATCATAGCCTTCACAAGATAAATGCTGTGCATTTTGACCTCATATATATATAGAATCCAAACAAAAATAATAAATTGTTTTTCTTGGATCTCATCCCCTTTTTTCAGGTGGAGAATGATTAGACTTTGCTTGTGTTATAGTAATGACTTTACATACATAAAGAAATGCCAAAAGAGTACTGTATTATTGCTATACTCATAAACTTTTTATTTTTGTTCATATACATATTATAATGTTCTCATTTATACATACTATATTAGCTAGGTACTATGTAAGATTTGACACTGACATTATTGTATTTAAGCTACAAGTGAATTGATTCACATATTGAATTATTTTATCCAAATTTAGAAATGGGTTGTACTTTCACTCTCAAGACCAGCTAAGATGGTGTGATTGGGTCTAGTATTATGGTTTATGTGTAGGCCCATTCTAGCCATGAAAACTTAACCCTGGTTGGCCTGAATAACAGTCCTATTTTACTTCTGGGTCCATTACAGGTGTGTTGTACTTCGATTCAACCTTAAAATCAACTCCAGGTTAATGACAGGCTGTGTAAGTTTGATAATTGATTTTAAGAATGATTTTAAACTAGCACTTCTTGATTTTCTCTTAAGTTTAACTCCAATAGCTCGGTTTTTTCAAGGATAAAATATGAAATTAACTCAAGTAGTAGACCATTCAAGCTTCATTAATTCTTTTTTAAGTCAAGTAGCATTTTACTAATGTTCTCAAACCGAGTTCAAGTAGCTTGGCTCATTTTATCGCCCTAATCATAGATCATTGTGAAGCTTAATCCAAAAAGATGAACTGTCACACGTATTAAAATGGAAAATGTAAAGAGCTTGTAGATCTGACACATTCTGGTGTTTCAAATAGAGACATTTAAAGTTCAAATCCTTCCACCCCATTACAAGTATCGAATTATCAAAAAATCAAAGAGTTTCAAAATTAAGATTCTAACAACACAATTGGTGAAGAAACAGTTCTGCGCTTTCTTGCAATAATATCAATAGCAGGATCTGTTAGAGGCAGATAAAATAATAAAAGGTGGCACTAAGAAGCATGCAGATATAATGTACAAATATTTATGTTCTTCACGTACATTGGCCTTCACATAATGCTGTTAGAGGAGACAGTAAATGCAGAATGCTAGTTAGAACACTCAAATTATTACGTATTTATGTCTCCACTTACTACATAAATGAAGTAACATACTAGCTAGCCGCAAGGTAAGAACTTCAATAAATAATCCTTGGCATTACCAGAACTTCACTTTCTTACAGCAACTTGTGGTATGAAAATCTTTTACCCAGCTACAAGCCTACAACACTCAAATTATTACGTATTTATGTCTCCACTTACTACCTAAATGAAGTAACATGCTAGCTGCAGGGTAAGAACTTCAATAAATAATCCTTGGCATTACTAGAACTTCACTTTCTTACAGCAACTTGTGGTATGAAAATCTTTTTCCCAGCTACAAGCCTACAACACTCGAATTATTAAGTATTTATGTCTCCACTTACTACCTAAATGAAATAACATACTAGCTAGCCGCAAGATAAGAACTTCAATAAATAATCCTTGGCATTACCAGAACTTCACTTTCTTACAGCAACTTGTGGTATGAAAATCTTTTTCCCAGCTACAAGCCTACAACACTCAAATTATTAAGTATTTATGTCTCCACTTACTACCTAAATGAAATAACATACTAGCTAGCCGCAAGATAAGAACTTCAATAAATAATCCTTGGCATTACCAGAACTTCACTTTCTTACAGCAACTTGTGGTATGAAAATCTTTTTCCCAGCTACAAGCCTACAACCCAATAACCTTTTCTGCAGGTGAAAAGTTGTTAACATGACAACCAACATAGATACAATCCACATTTTTTTACTAATGTTTTTGCAGCCACAAAGTTAAAAAGGAAAAAGAAAAGAAAAAGAACACATGTGCACACACATGCACAACAGATTATGTTTTCAATTTTCACCCTCTTTTTCTTTGTTGGGTGGCTAAAGACACATCAGTTATCATATGGTCTGAACTCTGAATACATCTCTTTTATTCCTCAATTATAAAGCTCATAATGCTTAGAAATTGGATAGTCACTTTCCATAAATTCTTCTGGAGTCGAAGACGAAAGGACAATTACAAACACTAAAATAGGCTTTTCACTAGCAATGAAATTAATAGAATAGAACTAAAAGTGTCACCTGCTCCACTTGAGAGACCAAGAACAGCCTGTAGGATGAGAAAAACAGAATATTGATAATCAAATCTCCATGATTATTCACCATTCTTTTCCTTGTGTGTAGACTATTTTCTTTGTATACATGCATTCTTCTGTCTGTCTGTCTATCTTTCTCTCTATCTCTCTCTCTGGCAGATTATTTTAAAAAATAAAGTGAACTACAAGGAGTCTGTAAACTATAGGCAATACAAAAAACAAAAGCACACAGCACAACTAGACACAGGCCCACAGGCCAACCTCAAAATAGTTGTCATCAAGGAGGATAAGGTGCACTCTGAAGGTCTGAAATCTAAAGAATAGAAGAACATGTTTTGCTAGATAATTAGAGACTCTTAAGCTGAATTTTGCATCTGTACCAAAGTCTAAAGTAAATAGATCTCTCTCATACAATGCAAATGCTTCTTAGTACCTTCAGCCAGGCTCTAGCACACAGAAAAAATACTAGAAGAATCCCCTTCAACAAATAGATAGCTTAACACCAACCATTAGGCAACCAGAAGAAGTTCAATTAACATAATTTGCAATTCTTCAACATTGTCACCCCAAATGTAAGTCAGAGAGAGCTTGCAGTCTTCAAGATGATGCTTACATTGTGAATCTGTGATCATGTAGTTCTAATCTCTGCAACTAATTTCAGACTACAAGTAGGTTTAGCCGGAAATTTGTGACGTCCTGTGCTTTCATGAGGTTTCCAATGCCACCAATAATTAGAGAAATAATCATAAAAACCATGGGCAACCAGAGGTGGACTGCTTGAAACTACACTATGAAACCAAAAACAGCAATAATGCGTTGGGTCTTATCTAAGGTACCAGCAAAAAGTAAGAAAACTTGAAAGGATGTCACAGTGTGTAAATTTTGATGAACTTAAATCTCACACAAGGCCTTGTAAGAGTTGGGACAAAGATTGATAAGAATAATGTCTTTTGCAGATACATTAGAATAATGAGTAAATAATTGTAACTTAAATCACTTATTCCCCTGGAAGGGAAGTACCTACAGACTTTAAACATTCTTGGCTTCTACTAATTCATTTACTATTTTCAACCAAATTTACTTGAATCCCTGCAAAAACATAACAGAGATTAAGTCAATCCAGGAGTTGCAGCTTTTTTGACAAGAGAGGTTTTTAATAGGACACTGACATTTTTCTAATCTTTTCCTATCAACATTTTTTTTTTTTTTTAACTCTTTTCCCTTCTACAACCCTATGCCCACCACTCTAACCTTCTAACACAGCAGCAACCCTTTATAAATTTATCAAAGACCTAGAGAACCAAATCACTTGAATTTCATTCTCCATATATATATATATATATATATATTATTCTTGCTTGTTCGATAAATGTTTTTCCTGGTGGGGATCACCATTGATCTCCTTGTGGTTAGGGGTGATAAAAAATTACTCGTCTTTTGAAAACTGTCACTAAACCTCCTTGTGGTTTGGAGAAATGGAATTGTCATATTTTTCATCCAGGTTGATGGATTCTCGCATACAACATGCACATGTTCCTTGAAATGTGGAATTTAGCTCTCAGTTGGTGCTCAATGGACTTAAAGCTTCATGGAAGAGGCAGCAAAAAGAGCTTTGTCCTACCGATTCTTAGGGCCAAATTTTGTGTCCTGTGACGTGCATGCAACATGGGAGAACCCATAAATATGACAATTTCATTTTACTCAAAACCACAAGGAGGTTTAGTGATGGCTCCTTAAAAGGCAAAAAGCTGCCTTGTAATTTAAATTTCATCCCTATACATTTAATTATGACAATGATAGTGATATATATATACACACACACACACACATTTTAGCAAGCAAAAGAATATGTTGCACGTGCTCAGAATGCACAAACTAACCTCCAATTGGTTCAGATGTTTATTGTGGCCAAGTGAAACTTAAATTTTTTTGAAATGCAGTCTATGATTTATAAATAAGTAATGGAACATTAGATCTTTAGAAGTCTGAATCTTAATGAATAATGTCTTAAAGGTTGTATAATGTATAAGTGTGCCAAGAATGGTTAGGAACATGTGAGGTGCAATATAGTTCACTTTGAAAGAAGTTAGGACATCACACCAGTATTGATGGATTGTTGGTGGAGTCCAAAAGTAGATAGCTCATATCCAGAAGGACCCAATCAAGTTAAACCAAGGAAATGGAAGGGGAATTTTGGAATTTAGCATGCAGACACCAAATCTGTATCTAACCTCGGTTCTTCTTGCCTTAGCACCATACCTTCAGCTCCTGCAATAAACAGAATTGAACGCAAGTAATAGTTATTTACCAAGAAAGAGGAAATGTTAAAATTGGTCTAGTTCTTTGATATTGATTTTGACTAAAATTGAAGGTCAAACTTACAATTAAGGCACACCAGGCTCAGACATTGTTTGACCAAGGAAGCTCTTAATGCGCAAGTTAGAAATCTACAAGATAATTAATACTTGCTTGTGGCACAAACATACTTGATGATAACAAAATGGAGCATTAGGCAAGCATTATTTTGAAATGAAATTCCCAATAAAAACAATAAAATTAACACTATAAGTAGAACATGCAACCAATTAATAACAAAATTGTCTCTGATCTACTTATGGCTCAAGTTACTCAAGAGGAAAAAGGATAAGAAGAATATATAACGGGCCATTTAATGAAATTAAGTGTAATCCAATAACAGAGTTGATAAAAATCAACACTCATTAAAAGCTTTTGTTAGCACTCAATGAAAAATCTATTAAATATCTCTATTCATTCTTCCAAGCATACAAAATCAGTGCGAAACCATGAGATTGTGATTTGGAATCTGAAAATCTTTGCGAGAAAGACCATGGCAATAGGTTTGGATCGGAGAGGGGTTGGCTTGCCCACAACTTCTCAGGGGAGAGGCATGTTTTGAACATAAAAACAGCATTTCCAAGTGATGTACCAAAGAGCCAATTATGAACATCCCACAAAACTTCTACTGCAAGCCCATCAACCAAAATTATGTGATTCCCCCGGAACTTCCATCGAAGCCGCTTCACCTGCATCAGGGGCTTGCTATCTACGCGGATCACCAGGCACGGATCATTGACACTAACAGTGTCACATTCGATCACGAGATCATGAATTTGACCATTATCAAAAAATTGAGCCTTGGTACTGAACACCTTCTTGCCAAAAATATGCTCTCTCTTGGAAATGAAAGCAGCATTAGAAGTCACGGGGGTGACATTAGTTTTCTTGAAAGCTTCTTTTCTCAAATCCCCAAGAAGGAGAACCATCTGTCGATCAACAACAACTGCAACATAAAATCCCTCCAAAGGTTCAGGCCCGGGTCCGAATTTTGCTGAAGAAAGGTCCCAATATATATCAATTTTACAAGAGTATGCTTCTAAACTCTTGGACCCTCTTCTCTTGGAGAACAACCAGGGCTTAATATCAACCTTGCAGAGACACTGATTCGAAGAATCGTCGATCCCAATTCCAAGGCCTTGACCCATCAAATTTTTACTCCATGTGACAGTAATCAAGCAAGACCGCCCGCGTAAACGGCATTGATAGACACAAGTAACTAAATTCTGGGCAGCCCTACTGGTGCTTGATGATGAAGAATCAGCAACTTGAACCCCATTTTCACCAAAACAGGATGGGAAATCTCTCATCTTCCCACTAAGAACTTGCATTTACTTATCCTAAACTTTCTCTCTGGTTGGTTTTTTTTTTTTTTGACAAAAAGTTGGTGCCCACTTTTGCAGCAAAAACATAAACAAAACAAAATGAAAGGACTCAGAAAACAAGCAAACACATAAACAAAACCAACATGGAAAGCAAGAGAAGAGAACAGTACCTCAAACTAATCAGAGACAAAATCAAAAACCCATCTCAGAAATGCTCCCAAGTCTGCTTCTCAAGTCCTGAATTGATCTGCCTATAGAATCTTTCATGCATTTCTGCAACAACCCATTAATTAAAAAAGTTCATACAAAGCACAACAAGTTGCACATCCAAGCTCCAGCTCAAATTGCAGACAAACTTGGGGAATGTAGAGAGTCTGAAATAACTCAAGCAAACAAGCAGACAAAAAGTAGACTTGTTTCGCTGTCAATACATCTGCCAAAACCGTAACATAAATATAAACAAACAATAAACAAGACCCACAAAGAAATTTGAAGAAAGTAATAGAAGGCAGAAGAGCATAGAGATAAAAATCCAAATATACCTCAAGATGGTGACAGCTTAAATAGTAAAGACCAAAAATTTAGCTGGGTTTTGCTGTAAAGGCTGGATTTTGAAGATTGCTATACACTGTGAAAGGAAAAAAAAAAAAGCTCACTTCCTCATATATTCTCTCTCCTTCTCTTTCTCTCTCTCTCTCTTAGCTGACATACCCACATGAGATGAGAAAGCAAGACAACAACTTTTGATTACAAAACGTATAAGACTCAACTCAGAGTTCAGTCTCTCTCAATGTCTCGCATTTTGGAGAGAGAGAGAAGCAAGCAAGGCATAATATTTCATGGGAGACTGGAGTGATTTTGGGGAGGTAAAACTATAAAACATGCTTAAAAATAAATCGCCGTTCTTTTTTTTTTTTTTTTTTTTTTTTTTGGTTTTGTTTGTGTGTGGTTGTGTTTTTTATGGTCTACTTTTGCATGTATTTAAATGAATGGGAATAATAAGTGAAAATGAAACGGTTTTGAGAGAGTGGGGTCCATTTAAAACCCATGTAAATGCAAGCACGATGCCACGTTCACAATTCGTCAGGAAATATGAAGACTGTAGCAAATCACATAGTATTTAAATATAGCTAATTTTCTTTTTCCTTTTTTATATTTTATTGTAGTTTTGACCGAAAGTGGTTAAGATTTTATTAGGGTTATTTTCATATAGAAAAATCACACTGTGGTCCTCTAACCATTTTTTTATTTATATAAAAAAAAATTTAGTGATTTTTATTTTTGAAAAAACTACATGAAAAAGAAACATATATACTTTTGACAGTGAGTGCAGTCACACTGGCCCAGAAGTGTCTTGACCAAAAGGCCAATTTTTTTTGTCTCTACTAAGCATAATCTCTTACAATTTTTTTTTTTTCTTTCTGAAGTTTTATGTGTTTTGGCCATAGTTAAACAACTTGACATATATATATATATATATATATATATTCTTTGACAGTGAGTGCAGAAAGTTACATACAGTGAGGAGAATGGGCTTGACCAAAAGGCCCAAATTTGGCTCCACAAAACGCTCTCTCAAATTGATTGTATGAGCATCTTTCTATTTTTTGAAGTTTTTTCCCAGACGCCATTGTAAAATTTGACAGTGAATGCGGTCACACAGAACCCAGAAGTGCCTTTGACCAAAAGACCCCATTTTTTGGCTCCACCAATGACCAAAACACTCTCAATGCCAGCCCATCATATCTCACACTCTCTCTCTGTATTTTCTCTAAAATATAAAATGTAATGGGTTTTTCCTCTCTCTCAAATCCCAGTGAGTTAATTTTTCTAAGAGAATGGATTTTTATTTTTATTTTTATTTTTATGGGATCTTAGAGGATGGATTTGATTCCAAAGAGTGGTGGAGCATATTTTTGTATAGGCCAAAGGTCTCGTCTTTATTTTCGCCACACATTGTTTTTTTTTTTTTTTTTTCTAAGGAAGAGCCACATATGGTACTAAAAATCTTTATTTTATGGAAGCATATCTTGGCGCGTGTGCCACACGCTCTGAAATTAAAGAGCCACATATTGCTGGGTGAGATGGGTCCCACTTTTCCTAGTATCCAAACGCACAAAGTACGAGTTATTAAAAAGAGAATGCTGCCGAATGAGAATCTAAACTTTTGAGGCTGGAAATTGTGTTTCACGCGCTGCGTGGCTCGTGAAGATAGGAGCTTTGTCATATAAGGACAGCAAAAATTATGAGAGGGAGAATCGTAAAATGCTATTATTTTAAGGAAAAACAGACGTGGAGTTCACGTGTACTTGTCCACGGTCGGTTGGCATGCGTTACAGCCCAAATGTAGCCCAATTATTGCCAATTCCATTTATTGGGCCCTTCTTGAGCCCAATTTATTTATTTTTTAATTTTATTTTCTTTTCATTTTTTGATTGTATAAAAAAAAATTATCTTAAGTAGTGAGTTCCAGTTAACTCAACTGGTAAAATTTTTTATAATTGAATAAGAGATATGGGGTTTAATCCCTGCCTACACTAAAAACTGATTGATGTTTTAGTTTGATGATAAAAAGTTATTATTAGGAGCGGAGACCATAGGTTAGAACTCTCTAAAAAAAAAAAAAAAACTTAAATAAAATGCTTTTTAAAAAATAATAATAATAAATTCAATTGTTTTCATTAAGGGAGGTTGACAAATCAACCTGAAGCACACCTTGCTAGACAATGAGTGACAATATTACCTTGTCTAAGTACATTATAGAATTTAATACCAATAAACAAAGAGGTAAGGTAAAGAACACCTTGAGCTATATGGCCAAGTTGAGCTAGAGTGCAAGAAGCATTCTTCAGTGCATTTATAAGTATATCAGAGTCACCTTCTAGCACAACTCGATCGATAACAATCTCGAGTAGGGGTGTCAATGTTCAACCCAACCCGCGAACATGACACGAACTAGACACGGGTTTTTGCGGGTTAGGGTTGTGCTTTAATGGGTTTGGGTCATAAACGGGGTCGACCCGAAAGAGACACGATAAGAAACGTGTCATAAGCAGGTCAATCCGCAATAGACACGTTTGACACGTCAATTTATTTATGTCAATTCAAAATGACCCACTTAACACAACCTATTTAACTTGTATAACAAATAAATATTCATTTTATTTAGATTTGTCAAATACTTTTTATATCCAACACATATTTTAAATTTAAAAAGAAAAGTGAATAATTACAAAAACCTACGGGGGATATAATTGGAAATTGAAACTTTACAAATCTTAGATTTCTAAACCCTAAAAACCCTAAATCTCTAAACCTTCTTATAAATATCTTATTTTATTTTATTTTTTATTTCAGCCGTACTACTCACTCTACTATCTTATAGTCTCATGCCCAATTCTCAAACTCAAAGTTTCAAATCGGTTATTGCTGTCTCTCTCTCTCTATGGATGATAATCGTAGTCATAGTCAGGATTAGTCTACTGTTTGCTCCAATTCTTTCAATATTAATACTTAGCATTTGACGAGTTCCAAGGATATTATATTTTTGTTGAACTATGTTATTTTTGTTAAACTATGTTGTTTTGAAATTGGGTTGAAGTATATGCATTTCTTTTAGAGTGTAAAGAACTTATTTATAGATGAATGTTATATTTTTGTTGAACTATATTATTTTGAATGTGGGTTGAAGACTTGAAGTGTATGCACTGCTTTTGGGATGTAAAACAAAATTATTTCTAGATGGATGTTATATTAAATATTATCCAGGTTAAAATGAGTTGTGTTACATTCGTGTCAACCTAACACGACTAGTTTATTGCGCGTGTCAAATGGGTTGGGTCATGTCAACCCGCCTTATTAACATGTTGGGTTAGGGTTGAAGGATCATGACACGATTATTAAATAGGTCGGATTTAGGTTGAACCATTTAGTTGAATACCCCTATCTCGACACGACACGAACTCGACACGCTAACTTGAATTGACACCCCTAATCTCGAGTGCAAATTCTTGTGCTTATTTTGTCGTGAGAGCTTCTACCTCAATAATTGTGAAAGGAAGAGGGATTTGTCGTAACAATGAAGCCACAACTAGGTTGACCTCATTTCTTATGACCACCCCTAACCCTGCCAAGTTCTAATTGTTGAAGGTACCTCCATCAAAATTGATTTTGTACCAAGTGCTTTTTGGTGGGCGCCATGACTATCTAGGCTTTGATGAAGGCCATGACGAAGCAGCTCGTTGAGTTTTAAATTCCTAATGGTGTTCTTTTGATGTTTGGACAAGCTAATCCTAGGTGACTTGGTGATATACTACCTCATTTACGTGTGAGAGGAAGAAATATTGCTTCTTACACTAAGATTTTTTTTTCAATAAAAAACATTTTTTTAAAAAAATAACTTGTTTTTTTGGATACTAAGGGTCTATTTGGTAAGCATAATCAAACACATGTTTTCAGTTTTTAAACAACATTACACGTATTCTCACACATTTTTTCATCCGCACGTATATCAAAAAAATACAAACAACATTACTCAAACTCCTCTACCAAATAGGCCATAAATTTTTTAAAATTGACTTGCCATCACAAAATAATTTTTAGAAGTGTAGAGTTTATTTGTGTGTGTGTGAAGTACTTAGAGGCTGTTTGGTATGAGATTTGAGTAAGAATTTTCAGTTTTTAAACAGTATTACACGTATTCCCACACAGTTTTTCACCAACATGCATTCCTAAAAAATACAAACAACGTTATTAGAACAACGTTACCAAAAGGTTTTCAAAAATGTTTTTAACTCTATTAGACTCATTTTTCATTGACCACACAATTTTTTTTTTCCAATTGACTTATGTTTTTTGCAGTACTAAATACCATAAAATGCAAAAAAAAAAAAAATTATTGTCAAATCAAACTAAATACTTTTTAACTCTTACTTGCAACATTAAAAATTTATCATACTTCGTTTTTAAATACAAAATTTATCATACTAGAATAGTAAATGTGGGGGGAGAAAAAGTCCAACCCAACGTATTGGGCCCAAGGCCCTATATGAGGAATACTGTTCGTCCGAGGAGATTAAGACACTCAGTCAGAGGCCCATGTAAAAGGAGAATGTCTGGAGATGAATACGTGCACTATCCGAGGAGATGTTCATATGTCCGAGGAGTCCGATATCCTCGGATCCGACGAAGTTTTGCCCGACACGTGTATGGGAGGTTCAAGTGATCTGTTTGACAAGTGTTAAGAGAGAAAGGAGCCTCGGACTCGCAAGAAGGTAACAGGAACAGAGAAATATCAAGGAGACAGACTTCAACCACCGCATTTAATGCACTGCACCTACCTTCCTGGCCGCATTTATGTGGAGAAGACCCCTGAACAGTGCATTCTCAGCTACCACCACTCAGACAGGGCTAAAGGGGGAGTGTGATGGGACATGCACTCAAGTGGGCGCCTAGATGATGAACAAGTGGACGGTGAAGATGTGGAAAGGCAGTACTATATAAGAGAAAGGTGTCTCTGATAGAGAGGGATCGAAAAATCAGAAAGAGAAAAGAGTGTATTATTTTACTGTAGCTCTAAGAATTGTAACCCAAGTTCATCAATGAAAATCACCTCTTCGGACGAGACACTTACATCCGTCCGAGCACATATTAATTCAAATTCTCCCACTAGCGTTGCTGTTTAATACTGTTATTTTCATTATTAGCCTAGCTCTTTCACCCACTCTCTACAAATTTATTGTTTTGGGTTCAGTGGGCTCCAAATCCACACCTTCTTGGGCTTGAGCTGCAAAATCTGACCCTACAATTGGCGCCGTTTATGGGAAGAGCTTGTACAAGAGTGAAAACAACAGTTGATAATGGCAGGACAAGGTGAACAACAAGCAGAATCCAGGGCATCCCAACACGTGGACCATTTTGTCAACTTAGAGAGGAGGCAAAATCGTGAGAGCAGTGTACACACTGTGCGCCTTAGCCAGAGCCAACCACAGGGCGGAAGTCACATGTCCCATGCAGAGAAGAACCGTGACTTACAACTAGAAGTGGAAAAACTAAAGAGGGAGTTGCGCCACGCAAAGAGGAAACGGGCTTTCTCGTACTCTGAGGATGATCTTGATGATGAGCAGGACGTCTCTTATCAGCGCAAATCTAAGACACCAGTTAGCGAGTCCTACACTTATGTAGAGGAGTCCCATCGTAAAAGGGAGCGTAGGAGCCCATCACGCGAGGACATGGAGAACGATGCCATGAACAGGGCTCTAAATCAGATATCTAAGTCACCCTTCACGCGCAGGATAGAGGAGGCCAGACTCCCTCGGCGCTTTAACCAGCCAACGTTCACCATCTACAACGGTAAAACTGACCCCGTGGAGCATGTGAGTCATTTTAACCAGAGGATGGCCGTCTACTCCAGAGACGAAGCTCTGATGTGCAAGGTTTTCCCTTCCAGTCTTGGGCCTGTTGCCATGAGGTGGTTTGACGGTTTGAAGGCAGGCTCCATCAACTCCTTCAAAGAGCTCACTCAGGCATTCGGCTCCCGTTTTGTTACATGCCGAAGAGTGGCCAGGCCTTTCTCTTCGCTACTATCCTTGTCCATGCAAGAAGGCGAGTCCTTGAAGGCATATTCAGACAGATACTGGGAGATGTTCAATGAGGTGGAGGGCAACAATGACGCAATGGCCCTCAGCATGTTTAAGCTCGGCCTCCCTACTGATCACGGTTTGAGGGCATCTCTATCTGGTAAACCGGTCACAAACGTGCGTCAATTAATGGACCGCATAGAGAAGTATAAGAGGGTTGAAGAAGACCAGCAACAGGGTAAGGGAAAGGACAAGGTTATCCTTCAGGAGAGGAGGGATTTGCGGTCGGACCGGTACAATTACAATAAACCGCGGAGGGATTTTGCCGGGCAATCAGGATCAACGAATCCTCAATCGGTCAACACCGTGTTCAAAGAGCCAGTACATCAGGTCCTGGAAAAAATCAAGAATGAATCATTCTTCAGGTGGCCGAATAAGATGATAGGAAACCCCGAGAAACGCAACCATAATCTCTACTGCCAGTACCATCAAGACCATGGGCATACCACGGAGGATTGTAGGAGCCTGTGGGATCACTTGGACCAATTGGTTCGCGATGGCAAACTAAAACACCTCCTGCACCCCTCCAGCGGCTGAGGGCAGACGGGCTCAGGGCCACGCAGGGATGACCCCTCAAAGCCGCCGCTAGGCACTATAAACGTCGTCTTCGGCGCGCCGGGGAGAACATGGTCCTGGCCATTGAAAGTCATGTCGGTAGGCCGACCATCCGCAGGGGAGTCAAGCCGAGGACCGAAGAGGGCTAAGTCTGGTGCCCCGCTGGTTATGGGATTCTCGGACGAAGACATGATTGGCACCATCCAACCCCATGATGATGCACTAGTCATCACCCTCAGAATAGGAGGGTACGATGTAAAGAGGGTGATGGTGGACCAGGGCAGTGCTGTGGAGATAATGTACCCGGACCTCTACAAGGGGCTAGGCCTAAAGCCCCAAGACCTGACGCCATACGATTCTCCCCTCTTGAACTTTGAAGGAAGGCCTGTCATCCCGAAAGGCCGGATATGCTTACCGGTGCAGTCTGGCATCGAGGTGGTGGAGTTGGACTTTATAGTTGTGGACGCATATTCGCCATACACGGCACTTGTGGGCAGACCCTAGATTCACGCACTTGGGGCTGTTCCCTCTACTTTGCACCAGAAGGTCAAATACCCATCAGGAGGTCAGATACATGAGATCCGAGGAGACCAGTCTGTTGCTCGACAGTGCTTGGTAGCTGCCATTCAGCATAAGGCCCTAGCGGAGTCCTCGGACGTAGCTGTGAGGGATTTATAGCAACTACAGTCTCGGGGAGTGCCTTCTGAAGAACCAGATGAAAGCACTCGATGTGAGGATCTGACGAAAGTGATCATTGGAGATAATCCTGATAGGTTCTTTCAAGTCGGATCTCAGCTGCCTCTTCAAGAGAAAGAAGAGCTAATAGAGTTCCTCAAGCGAAATCTCGATGTGTTTGCCTGGAGTGCCTACGAAGCCCCAGGGGTGGACTCGGAGTTTATATGCCACCACTTGAAGGTGAATCCACTGGTCACCCCCAAGCAACAGCCTATTCGACGCCCATCCAAAGAACATGCTGACGCAGTGAGAGACGAGGTAGCGAAACTCAAAACGGCTGGGGCTATCAAAGAAGTTTTTTATCCCGAATGGCTAGCGAATACCGTGGTGGTAAAGAAGAAGAGTGGGAAGTGGCGAGTATGTGTAGACTTCACGGATTTAAATAGGGCATGCCCCAAAGATCCGTTCCCTATGCCGAAAATCGATCAGCTGGTAGATGCCACTGTCGGCCACCCTCGGATGAGCTTTCTAGATGCCTTCCAAGGCTACCACCAGATACCATTAGCCCCGGAGGACCAGAAGAAAACTGCTTTTGTCACCCCTATTGGTAACTACCACTATAAAGTGATGTCGTTTGGCTTAAAGAACGCGGGAGCTACCTACCAGAGGATGATGACGAGGATGTTCGAGCCATAGCTGGGCAAGAATATCGAGGTTTACATAGATGACATGGTGGTGAAGAGCAAAGTTATAGCCGAGCATGTGAAGGACCTTGAAAGTACCTTTGAGATTCTACAAAAATACAAGCTACGACTAAATGCTTCTAAGTGCTCGTTTGGGGTAGGGTCCGGAAAGTTTTTAGGATACATGGTCACCCACCGAGGAATTGAGGTCAACCCCGACCAGATAAAGGCCATCAACGATCTACGAGCTCCTCGAAATCCCAAGGAGGTTCAAAAACTAACCGGAATGACCGCTGCCCTCAATCGGTTCATCTCTAGATCAGCAGACAGGTGTCGCCCCTTTTTCTCTTTACTCAACAAGTGGAAGGGATTCGAATGGACCGAAGAATGTGCTTTGGCATTCCAGCAACTCAAGGATTATCTAGCTCGGCCACCAATCATGTCCAGTCTTGAGCTAGATGAGGTACTGTTCGCCTACATCGCTGTAGCTCCCTATGCGGTGAGCCTAGTGTTGATACGATCAGACTCTGGTGTACAAAGGCCCGTCTATTACGTAAGCAAGTCGCTGCATGAGGATGAGATTCGTTACTTGCCACTGGAGAAGGCTATCCTAGCAGTAGTGCTTGGCACACGGAAGCTACCTCACTACTTCCAAGCCCACACGGTCATCGTTCTCACACAACTCCCACTCAAAGCTATACTCGGAAGTGCTGATTACACTGGTCGGATTGCCAAGTGGGGTACAATCTTAGGGGCTTTTGATATAAGATATATGCCTCGCACATCGGTCAAGGGACAGGTCCTCGCAGATTTGGTGGCTGAGTTCACGGAGCCCTAGTTAGAAGAAGTAAAGCCCACGTCAGGCATGGATGAAAAATTAGTTGGCATGATCTCCCAACCGAATCCCTCCCATTGGGAAGTATACGTTGATGGCGCGGCAAATCAGAAAGGTTCTGGAGTTGGGCTAGTATTGATATCCCCCGAGAAAATCATCATCGAGAAATCGTTAAGGCTGGACTTCTCGGCAACGAATAATGAAGCGGAGTATGAGGCCCTACTAATGGGAATGATTATGGTCCGTAGAATGGGTGGGAAGTCTGTGGAGTTGTTCTCAGACTCAGGATTGGTAGTAGGTCAAGTACAAGGCAAGTTCGAGGCAAAGGACGAAAGAATGCAGGGATACTTGGGTCGTGTTAAACATCTGCAATCAGAGTTCGACTTTTTCAGTTTGCTGCACATCCCCAGGAGTGGCAACTCACATGCTGACTCCTTGGCCACGCTTGCCACCTCTTCGGCACAAGACCTGCCGAGGATCATCCTCGTCGAGGACTTGCACAGGCCTACAGAGGCGAAGTCAGGGGCAGTCCAGGTTCACCAGGTCAGGGCCGGGCCGTGCTGGATGGACCCTTTAATCAAATTTCTCAAAGAAGATATATTGCCTGAAGAGAAGGGAGAAGCTGATAAAGTTCGAAGGAAGGCGACTAAGTTCTGGTTATCCGAGGACCAGAAACTATACAGACGCTCCTACTCGGGACCATACTTATTATGCATGCATCCCGAGGCAACCGAGACATTGCTAGAAGAGCTGCACGAAGGAATCTGTGGGAGCCACACTGGAGGTAGGTCCTTGGCTCACCGAGCCCTCACCCAAGGCTATTGGTGGCCCAACATGCAAAAGGAGGCACACGAGTATGCCAAAAGGTGTGATCAATGTCAGCGCTTCGCTCCAAAAATTTACCAGCCAAGGGGAAATCTTAATCCGCTATCTAGCCCATGGCCCTTCGCCCAATGGGGCTTGGATATTGTGAGACCCTTCCCCAAAGCTGCAGGAAACAAGAAGTACCTCCTGGTCGGAACAGACTATTTCACCAAGTGGGTTGAAGCCGAGCCACTAGCCAATATCAGAGACGTTGATGTGCAAAAGTTCGTGTGGAAGAATATTGTCACTCGGTTTGGAGTTCCTCACACTCTCATCTCGGACAACGGCTTGCAGTTTGATAGCAGGGCATTCAGGAATTACTGCAGTGAGCTGGGAATTATGAACAGATACTCCACTCTAGCCTATCCCCAGGGTAATGGACAAGCAGAAGCCGTCAACAAGGTCATACTGAATGGCTTAAAGAAGAGGCTAGATGATGCAAAGGGCAGATGGGTAGACGAACTGCCGCACGTACTTTGGGCTTACAGGACTACGCCTCGTAGGTCTACTGGGGAGACCCCCTTCTCAATGACCTATGGGGCTGAAGCTGTCATTCATTTGGAAACCGGGTTCCCAACGATAAAAACTAGCTCATTCAGTCCAGCCGACAACGATGAGCAACTACAGAAGAGCTTAGACTTGATTGAGGAAAGGAGGGAGAATGCAATGGTTCGGCTGGCACATTATCAGCAGAAACTCAGGCAAGGCTATGATGCTAACGTAAAGCTAAGGCCTCTAGAGCCTGGTGATCTAGTGTTGAGGAAAGTTGTGGGCACCGCAAAGAACCCGGCTTGGGGAAAACTAGGACCCAATTGGGAAGGACCGTATCGCATCACCTCAGGAGCAGGCATTGGGGCATATTTCTTGGAAGACCTAGATGGTCATGGAATACCGCGTCCATGGAATGTAAATAATCTCAAGAGGTATTTTTATTAATCAAATCTTTTCTTCAACCGATGTGTCAATTCACTGCGTAAAGTATTCTCTCAAGTGTTTAAACTTAAATCCAGTCATGCCTGTAGTCCTCGGACCAGATGATTAGGGTTAATTAACACTCATTCGCCACTAGCTTAAGTGTTTAAACTTAAGTCTAATCATGCCTGTAGTCCTCGGACCAGATGATTAGGGTTAGTTAACACCGTTAGCTCAAGTGTTTAAACTTAAATCCAATCATGCCTGTAGTCCTCGGACCAGATGATTTGGGTTAGTTAGCACTCAGTTACAGTTCTATAGTGTTTAAACTTAAATCCAATCATGCCTGTAGTCCTCGGACCAGATGATTTGGGTTAGTTAGCACTTGGTTACAGTTCTATAGTGTTTAAACTTAAATCCAATCATGCCTGTAGTCCTCGGACCAGATGATTTGGGTTAGTTAGCACTCGGTTACAGTTCTATAGTATTTAAACTTAAATCCAATCATGCCTGTAGTCCTCGGACCAGATGATTTGGGTTAGTTAGCACTCAGTTACAGTTCTATAGTGTTTAAACTTAAATCCAATCATGCCTGTAGTCCTCGGACCAGATGATTTTGGTTAGTTAGCACTCGGTTACAGTTCTATAGTGTTTAAACTTAAATCCAGTCATGCCTGTAGTCCTCGGACCAGATGACTAGGGTTAGTTAACACTCCGGTGCAGTTCTCTAAGTGTTTAAACTTAAATCCAGTCATGCCTGTAGTCCTCGGACCAGATGACTAGGGTTAGTTAACACTCCGGTGCAGTCCTCTAAGTATTTAAACTTAAACTCAATCATGCCTGTAGTCCTCGGACCAGGTGATTAGGGTTAGTTAACACTCGAATACATTCGAATCCCATAATCCTTGAACCAAACGACAGGTTAGTCAATACCCCCACGCAGCTATTGTCACTGGGGCTTAGTGCTAAAATTCCTGATTGCGTTTAAATTGATTCTAACTTATAAATGTCTCCCTTAGTTATGTTTAATTTGAAACCGAGGGATAATAACTTATGTTTAATTTGGAAAGACATGCGAAACTCGCATAAGTACTCATTCCAATCATTACTCATCAATAACTCTTATTCGGCCTATCCTTTTCAATATTAATTTCGATTACTCACACCATCAATATAATGTATCAGTCAAGTTATTTGCATTATTATGTCATAGTTGCGATGTACAGTTATATGTGTGGCGATAATAAGTAATAAAACATGTATCAAAAACATCAAAGACAAATAGGGAGCCATTCCATAAAAAAATACAGTGTCAGCAAAGCAAAAAAGGAAGAGTTACAATTTCTTAAACAGAAAACAAAAAGTACAAGTGCAAAACAAAAGCCCTATGTATCTACTCTTTCGCTGGAGGAATCACAGGGTCAGCAACCTGGCCTGTCCGATCAGATGCTTCAGGGACTTGGTCCTTGGTCTCAGCCGGAATCTTCTCTTTCCCCGAGCCTTGGCCTTTGTCTTTGGTTGGCTCAACTGGTTTACCCTTGTCATCTGGCTGACTAGCCCCTTTGGGTGCATCAAGGGTAGGTGGAGGAGCCTGACTGACCAGGTTGGGCTCCGAAGCCTCTGGAAGCTTTGGAGCAGGAGGATCATCCACCGGGAGCTCTCGGATTTCAGGATCGTAATAAACGCTCCCGGGCAGTCTCAGCTCTGAGTCTGCAGGCACTCCAGCGGCGTCCAGCGCCTTGCTCCAAGTTATGCAGCAGTATTCTCGGCTAACCGAAGCGAACTGCTCCGTAAGCTCGGACGAAGTCTGCTCCACCCCCAGCTGATACGCCGTCTTCTTTTCAGCCTCAACCGCCTCCTGGGCTAGCTTGGCATTCTCCTCGGCAAATCGGGCGCTGTCTTTGGCTTTTCAAAGTTCATCTCTTAGCCCGTTCACCAGCTCCCTCTCGGTCTTCAAATTGGCCTCTACCGCCTTTAGCAACTTACGCTGCTCCTCAGCCTGCTTTTCAACGTTCTTTATCCCAGCGTCAAGGCTTTTCTTCTGGCTGGTCATCTCTGCGAGTTCCCCGGACAGACGGGCATAATCGTCCTTCAATTGGCTCAGAGATTTCTCCGCCTCGTCTCGGGAGCAGAACGCCGCCTGGGTCTCAAGGTGGCTCTTCTTGTTCTACTCCTCGGCCACGTAAATCTGCTGAGTGACCTGCATAATGGGAACTCTGAATGTCAAGCGCAGAAAAATAGGAAAAGCAAAAATCAGTGATCCAACTAATCGGACTGAGGTTACTTACCATGGCTAAATCCCTCTTAAGGGATCGAAAGAGCTCCTGCTGAGTGAAACGCCTGAAGGACTCCATGTCATGAGGGAGGAGAAGTGGTTGCTGCAGAGCCTCAGCAATGTAGCCTGCCCTCCCTTCGTCATAATTCCTGAGGGAGGTCTCCTAGAGGATTGGAAAGCCCTCCAACTCCAATTTTGGAGACCAAATCCGCGGTCCTCCTCGGCGAACATCTGCCATTGTGCCCTCGTCTCGGCTTTCAGTGGAAGAAGCCCTGCGAGTTCGGTGGTCCTGTGTCACTTTCTGCTGCTTAGTCCCCTTAGTTGGCAACACTTGCCTTTCTTCTTCATCAGTGTGGGACCTTTTCTTCCTCAAGTCAGGAACGGGCTTTAGGCCAAGGTCAGGAACCTGAGGGGGCACTGGGGGCAGATTCACCACTGGTTTGGAAGTCCCAGTGCCCTTCTGCTTAGCCTTTTTGCCTCTACCCTTCATCAAAACCCTCAGATCCATGTCGTCGTCCGAAGGGTCTTCAGAGTGAGCAGCTAACAAAACAGGATGAATGCCTGACTGCTGGTCGGTTTCTTCCTCGTCGTCCGATACCTCTACTACTTGCTCTCCTCTTGGAGCCTCCTCCCCAAAGTTGAACTTATCTATTTGCTCCTCAAGCGAAGAGGCAGAGGAGTCAACCCTTTCACCCTCAACCGCTTGTCCGAGGGGAACTTGCTGGAGCGGCTGGACGAGTGGAGGTACACCCCGAGGATTTGGGCGGGGTACGGGTTCAAGATCGTCTGACGCCAAGAAACCCTTCCGACCAACGTCAATACGCGCAAGGCGATAGTCTCCCTGGACGATTGCGTTGCCGACTGGTTGGAAACCCTTTGGCTTCCCTGTATATCCCAGAATAAGGGGAGCAGATCGTAATTGCCCGTCCTCGCTCACGAAGATCTCTGACCTTAAAAGGTAATTGAGGGCGGCAATATTTGTAAGGCTGAGCCGAGGAGAAACTTGTCTCTTAACTGTTACAATTCACAGCAAAAAATGGTTAGAAACTCAGACATAACGACCGAAGAGGAATCAAAAACCAGTAAAAGACGAGGATCCTAGGCCTATGGTTAGTGTGCCTAAATCTAACGTGTCCCACCTGGCTTTCCATGCGTGACTGGGCAGTGAGGGCCGTCATACCACGCGCCCGAGACGATCACATAGTCGTCCTTCATCCCTTTATTGGACTTGGGGAGGCAGGAAATGAGCCTAACGACGTCAGACCGGGATTTTAAATAATATCCCGCTCCTTCCTGACTGTGGCACTCGTACATGTGTACCACGTCGAGCCAAGTGAGATCCAATCCTAGGAGACGGTTAAGGTCCTCAATTGCTCCTAAGATCCTAAACATGTTAGGCGCACACTACCAGGGAGTAAGCCTATGGTTTCTGAGGTAATTAGTGGTGATGGGACCCATGGGGATTGTCATTCCTCCCTCTTTGAAGGCAATAAGAGGGATCACAACTTCCCCGGTTTTCCGATCAGTCAGTATTTTTTCTGGGGGGCAATACCTCAAACCCACGTTTGGGGGTATGCGATATGCGGCCCTGAACGCCTCGATTCGCTCGGGGCTATCTACCAGGTACTCGAGTTTCCCCATGATGCTTAAGCAAAAAATGACTGGCCGAAGAGAAAACTAAAGGATTCGGTGGGCGACAACTTACGAGGGCTAGACCGGAGAAGTGATTGCAGGCTCGTAGGAGGATTTGTGAGGACTCTGGGTAAGATTGGAACCGGTGACTGGGAGATTTGGACGGAGTCGTGTGCTGGAACTTGCTGGAGCGTCTGAAGATTTGCAAAGTGAGGAAGAAATAACTTCCTCTGAAGCTTTATACGGGGTCAGACGAAGGGTCAGGGGCACTCCCGCCCAAATCCTGAAGAAAAACCACAGCCGTTGGATCAATCAGCCACCGTTGGATACGAAGGACAAAACGCCACCTGGTGCAGTTAATGCAGCGCCTTGGGAATAAGGAAACCGCAGCGGCATTAATGAGGCGTCTGTTCCCACGTCTACACACGTGCCAGCTCGGTGGTGCATGTTCCCAAGCTTTTGCTCCATGGCAAGTCAAAATCCTACTTTTTCTCCTCGGATGCGAGGGAAAAACTACAATTTTGAGGGGCTAATGTGGGGGGAGAAAAAGCCCAACCCAACGTATTGGGCCCAAGGCCCTATATGAGGAATACTGTTCGTCCGAGGAGATTAAGACACTCAGTCAGAGGCCCATGTAAAAGGAGAATGTCTGGAGATGAATACGTGCACTATCCGAGGAGATGTTCATATGTCCGAGGAGTCCGATATCCTCGGGTCCGACGAAGTTTTGCCCGACACGTGTATGGGAGGTTCAAGTGATCTGTTTGACAAGTGTTAAGAGAGAAAGGAGCCTCGGACACGCAAGAAGGTAACAGGAACAGATAAATATCAAGGAGACAGACTTCAACCACCGCATTTAATGCACTGCACCTACCTTTCTGGCCGCATTTATGTGGAGAAGACCCCTGAACAGTGCATTCTCAGCTACCGCCACTCAGATAGGGCTAAAGGGGGAGTGTGATGGGACATGCACTCAAGTGGGCGCCTAGATGATGAACAAGTGGACGGTGAAGATGTGGAAAGGCAGTACTATATAAGAGAGAGGTGTCTCTGATAGAGAGGGATCGAAAATCAGAAAAAGAAAAGAGTGTATTATTTTACTGTAGCTCTAAGAATTGTAACCCAAGTTCATCAATGAAAATCACCTCTTCGGACGAGACACTTACATCCATCCGAGCGCATATTAATTCAAATTCTCCCACTAGCGTTGCTGTTTAATACTGTTATTTTCATTATTAGCCTAGCTCTTTCACCCACTCTCTACAAATTTATTGTTTTGGGTTCAGTGGGCTCCAAATCCACACCTTCTTGGGCTTGGGCTGCAAAATCTGACCCTACAGTAAACAACATCTAAAATATATGGGGAATGATATTTTAGATTTTTATTTATTTATTATAAAAATATAACGAAATATAGGTTATGTTTAAATTTCAAATTTTCACTTAATATAATATTACACCATTTAATAACTTTACCTCAGATGTATTTTGTGATAAATTCGCCATTAGATTATATTGTCTTCTTATACCTTCATGGTTGCAAAGATATTAAAATGATCAAAGATCAATAACTATCTTAACTATGAAGTGCTTAAATTCCAAATTATATAAAGTTAAAATTGTACAACATATGAGTTTATGGATTTGATAGCAAATAGCATAAGATTGATATAAAATTTGGTTTGTATATTAAGAACAATGAGAATATGTACACAACAAAACCTAGAATCTTAAGCCTATAGGTTTTTCTTTCACACGTAAGTACAACCAACAATCTTTCCCACATGGGTGAGTCATTACCTTTTTGTAGACTTCAAGATCTTGTTAGGAAATTCGCAATTTAGGGAGACTGTAATTAAGTCCATAATATAACTTACACATTACTTAACTTGAAAGTTTAATTCTATGCAGTTGTGTGATTGTATCCAATTATGTTATATATATATATATACATAAAATAAGATGTAAATTTTGATAAATCTATTGTTGGATTACGTCATCTTCATATATTCTCCATACTTACAAAATTTAGAGATGATTAAAAATCAATAGCCATGTCATCAATCAATTGTTTAAGTTCAACTTGTTATAGTTTAAAATAATGCATAAAAGATAAGTTTATAGATCGAATGGTAAATTACATCTGATTGACATGTAAATTACAATTATGTTATCTTCATATATTATCCATACTTGCAAAATTTTGAGGTGGTCAAAGATTAATAGCCATATCATCAATCAATTGTTTAAATTTAAGTTTTTGTGATTTAATATAATGTATAAAAGATGAGTTTATAGACTGAATGATAAATAATATCCAATTGACATGAAAATTGTCATGAATATTAAAAACATATAGATCATGGAATTTAACGGTGAGATTTTCAAAATATGAATTCTATAACAAGTTATTATGTGGTATCACATTGCTTAGAGTTACAGTATGTGTAACTTGAACTTAACTCATATATATGTGTGTGTGAAAATGTTATATACTTATAATAATCCTTCAAATTTCTTATTTTTTTTATCAATGTGAAACTTCAACTAAATATAAACTTAACAATTATATAATTTAAAAATGGATACATCACACCAAAAAGAAAAAGAAAAAAGAGTACTCTCGTATCTAATGATAATGAAGATAATGCCCAAAATTTTATATCATTTTAGACATAATAAGAGATTGACCCAAAATTCAAAAGTAAAATAGGAGATCAAACACTTTATCATCATTTTCCAAAGTCATACTACCTTGTAGGAAAAGACTCGAAGTTCAAAACTGTATTGTCTAAGCTTCATATTTCAATAATATAAGGCCCAACTATAGGCCCATCTTTGACAACTACCATGGGGGGCATGGGCTCCATGACCTCTTTAATAATATACCTTTCAGACCTCTTTCTAGAAAAAATTCAAGCTTATTGGCATGCCACAAACCATAATTGAACCGACATGGGCGCAATCATCGGACCAAAAAGTTTATAGAAATATATTTTTTTTTTTTTTTCTTCTTCTTCATAGACTTGCATAGTTTAATTAATGAATTGATGGAGCATCTAATACGTTACGTGCAAGTGCTTCTATGGTAATTTTTTTTTTTTTTTTTTTGCATTTGTTGTGCTTTATCCAAACTCCAAATCTCTCAAGCTAGGGTCCATCTATAACATGCTTTGGCCCTTATTTCAAGCAAATTGTCATATGGTTGAGTAATCATGGATCATTTAATTACATGCGACAATATCACAAGCAAAGAAGACACGTACCCCTTAAAAAAAAAAAAATAATAATAAAGAACGCATAGGACATGATAGTAGATTTTTAGAAATTGAAGTAAAATCTTTCATTTTGTGTGTATAACTTTTTTTACATAAAAGTAAAAATTTATTAGTTGTTGATTAAAAATGTCAAATTTTTGCATGTCAAGATAAAAACATTGATGATATGCCTTGGGAGCGTGGTGCGTTAGTAGGAGTCTTGGACTGGATCACACCTGCGGGCCCAGGAGTTACCTAGTTCGAGTCATGCTCTTCGTAAAAATGCCGTACAATGACGTGGATAGCCCTAACGCACTTAGAGGTGCCCCACACCATGAGTTCTGCGGATTCAAATGGGTTGAGTCAATAATTACATGTGTGAAACCCTTTTTCTTTTTAATAAAAAAGAACATTGATGATATGTCTTTTAGATTATAAAGCTATTAATACATACATACATACATATATATATATATATATATATATATGTTCACTAACAAATTATTTTTTTGGATAGAATGTACTCTTAACAATTGGATAAAACATGAATTCTGATTTTCTACATGAATGCAATTAAAAAAAAAAAAAACAAAAGAGAGAGAGAGAGAGAGAGAGAGAGAGAGAGAGAGAGAGACATTATTATGAAGGCAAACAGGGGAAAGATTCATGCGATAGAAAAGGAAGGAAAAGATGTAATGAGGATAAGTGGGTTTGTGAGCTTTTGGTCCAATTACTTTGTTACCTTTTCATGAGTATCTATCATTTCTTGCAACTTTTTCTTCCATTCCTCCTGAAGTTGCAATCATGTATACAGCATTTTGATGGCCATTCATAGCTTCCCATCTCAAGTAATAAGATTTATCTATGGCTTCTAATCTTTCAGAAGAAGAAAGTAGAACAAAATTGTCAAAAGCCTTGAAAGAAAACAAGGTTAAAATGTTGGATATTTTTCTACCTATATGGTAGAAAATATTTACTTTTGCAACATAGTCAATTTCTGCAAAACTACACACATTAGTGGGGTGGAATATATCCATTTCACTTTCGGTCATACACACTTACCGAGTGAACAACTTTTCATCTTTTTTCTACTTGTTAGAGCATTAGGACACAAATAGTATATTTCTCCTCTATATATTGTCAACTTTTCATTAACTCAATCCCCGAATTCTAATTGTGTGGGAGTGGGTGTGTGTTTTTAGCTTGATTTTAGGCTACTAGATTATTCATTTCCCTATCTATGAAATTTCCAAACTTGAGATGAAATTTGATTCTATCTCTTTTTGTGTGACGCCAAAAACTTTACAAATAGGTTAGTTGAAATCTCCACTAAATGGATTATTCTATGAAAGGTAATCCTCTTCTATGTTATACAAACTAATTTTGCATTTTGTATGCATGCCACATTAGCCTTCTAGCATAGAGTTTTTATAATCATATCCATTCGTTTTAAAATTAATAAATTGAATTTTGACATGTCATTAATATATATATATATATATATATATATATAAACTTTGATTACCATCATTTTAGTATTTATGTAAAATATTGATGATATGGCCAAATCTATTCCATTCATTTTAAAACACATGGATACAATTTTATGAACTCAATTATGCAATTACCGAAGTGCTTTAAGAAAATTTGTTAGTTTTTTTATTTTTTTTGTTAAAAAAAATAAAATAGGAAATTTTTTAGGGTTTAAAAGTATAAATGGGCTTTTGCTAGTTTCTTTTTAACACTGCCTTTGATAGTTGATCTTTCAAATCTAACGGAAAAACATAAAATAACAGTAAAGAAAAGACACTTGATTTTTCAAAGGATGTAGATACTTTACTCTTAAGCTCTTGTTTGGTGTCAAAGTAAAAAAAAAAAAAAACAAAAATCTGAGAGTCTAGGAGAGTAGGATGGGTCAACTATCTCAGCTTATAAGGAGATTTGACACCCTAACAGAAGAGATTATTTCATCTTGAGTTCTTGACTAGGGAGGGTGGATTTAAAGAATGTCTATAAATTATTTTCCTCTGAATAGCAAAAAAAGTATGTAAGCTAGTAGAAAATTGAAGAGTCAACATTTTTTTTCTTCCTATATTATGCATTCAAAGAAGTCAAGTAAAAAGTCTTGTATATTGACTTAATAGTATAAAATAATAATTATGAAACAAACGTGTGTATAAGAATCGTGGATTAGTGATATTGTCTGATTTTACCATAAAATTTGGGTTTAAATTCTCTCTCTCTTACTTTGTTGTTAGTAAAAAATGCATCATACTTGTTATAAAGGAAAAAACAACTGGTCATACTTTTCATTTTTTTAAAGAAATTTTTCGAAGTTTGACTAACCATGTGTCAAAAAAATTTAAATGTTTAAAAAATAAATGTTTAAAAATTAGTACTAGTAGGCTATTACGTGCAAATAAATTTAATGCAATTGCACTTTATGTATCTAAAGAGTATTCTCCACAAGAAAAATACGAGTAGAAAGGAAAAAAAAAAAAAAAAAAACACAAAAGCTATTGTTGTTGGATTGTGCTCTGGTTGAGAGATATAAGATAGTCAGCCCAACCCAAAACTAATATTGTACTGCAAATGGGCCGCTATTCACTTCAGTTTAGTTGTTGAAGCCTTGAAGGCCAACACAAAACTAGCCATTAGCCCAACTAAATTGGGCATTTTAAGATAGAACTCATGGAAGATATCTTTCTTCTCTCTGTCTCTCTTGTTTCTTATTGTTGAAATGAATAGATCCATGCCTTTCTTCTTCTTCCTTTTGTGTGTGTGTGTGTGTATTTTGTATTTTGTTCTTTTTAAGTCGGATAATAGCGAAATAACTTAGGACATGCATAACATTCTGAGTCACATAGCTGCTAATTGCTTAAATTTGTGAGTTTAGCATTTCCCTTAAAAGTCATGGCTCATTGTTGTTTTTTGTGACATTTACTTACAATCACAAAAGATATGCTCACTATTTATGCTCCTGAGAGAAGTTCTTTCAAATAAAAGATAAAGAGTGTGAAATGTATAAGAATAGAGTGGAACCATGCATTACATATATCTTTGATAATGGAGAGAAGAAGAGGTAAAAGTTTGAAGTAACCACGTGAAAAAGAATTTCATGATTGAATAACATAGTTGTTAAATGTAAAGTTATTAATCTGGTGAGTGCCTAACCATGAAGTAATGGGGCCTTATCCATGGAAGAAGCCCAAACCTGATACATTTATAACTTTATATTAACTTCCTTCAACTGTGAAGGGTTATAAACTCAATCTAAAACACTAATATTATTATTTTTGTGTGTGTTCTAATAAGTATTACTGTTTACTAAAAAAAAAAGGAGATGTTTATCCCACATTAGTTGTGTGTGTCTAGTATCCGTTGTTTATAACCCCAATTTACAATTACAAAGGTTAGACACTTTTGTAGTTGTACTCTAGTTAAATAATATATTATAAACCCGATTTAAAACACTAATATTACTATTTTCGTGTGTGTTCTAATAAGTATTTGAGTTCTTAATATATAATCTATTTATTTATTTATTTATTTTTTAGAGTTTCAAATTATGGTGTTTGCTCCTGATAATAGCTCATTATTATCAAATCAAGATACCAATAGATTTTTAGTGTAAGCGGGGATTGAACCCCATATTTCTTATTCAACCACCAGAGGTTTTACTAGTTGAGCTAATAATCCATTTATTTTAAATTGAGTTAATTAGATTTTACCCGATCAACAATATTTTTAAAATTTTAAAATTATTACTATTTTGATATTTATTTAAATTATTAATTGTGTGAAAAAATTTAATCTAATTATTTTAAAATTAATACAATATATTTTAGTAATTCTATATTAAAATTAGCCTAAGAACTCTACAGGATTATGAGGAGGGATTTTTTATTATTTAATATCAGCATATCACGTGATTAATGAATAATTTAATGACAATAACAAATTTTATTTTACATGAAAAAGAAAGAAAAAAAATAATTCTTTTTCAAATTTATTAGTTAGATTTTACAAATTTAATTATTGGTAGTTATGTTAAATAATTTTATAGTAGGTTCAATTAACTTAACTAGTAAAGAGTGAATCAATCAAAGTTAAAAGAGAAAGATAAAAAATAATATTAGTAAAAATAATAAAAACAAATTTATTAATTAAGGAAATACATATAACATGTCTTTAAATAAAATAGAATGAAAAATTCTCGTTGCCAACTTAATCTAATCCGTCGAGGATTCACAGTATATCCCAAATTTTGTCCTAATACTTGCTGTGCAGAAACAAATAAAATCAATGGTGAATTGGATGTTTGGGGATAGAGCTGGGTTCACCGTTCACCACGTATGTCAAGGACAAAGATCATGTTCTGCACAGTTTCCAAGGCTTCAAAATGTCTCTGCCAACAGCGTCCAAGCTGTACACTACATTATCTTGTTGTAACTGTACTGTTAACTCCACGTGTTCATGACACTAGCTGTTTTGTTCACAGAGAATGTTATTTATGACTGATAGCATTGTCATTGTTTTGAAGAGAGAGAGAGAGAGTGGGAGAGATGGCTAATCACAATTTGGTTATAGATGCATGGATTAAAGAAGCTGAAGAAGCTCAAAAGCTGGTGGAAGGTTTAGAGAACACAATCAAGAACAGGAACCCAGATCATTTCAGCCTCAGAAGCACTGCAAAATCAAAGCTTTTGGAGCTTGGAGTGAAGCTTGATCGCTTAGAATCACTGCTTCACAACCCACCCTCCAAACCCAACTTGTATGTTCTCACTCTCTCCTCTTCCTAGCTCAATTCCACATTTATTTGTTGTCGTCTCAAATGGGTTTGTGTGCAATGATATTTGCATTGCTTCTAATGTGACTTTGCTTTTGTTTAGATCATTCTGTGTTACTATGGATTTGTCATTCAAAGTTCTTATAGTTAGATTTTTTCCCCCTAGAATGCTTTGTTTTTATCATAGTATTTAGGACTGATTTTTCTAAATTTTATGTGGCATTATAATGAATATATATGATATTTTCCCTTTTCCTTCAAGAGCTCATCACTTAATTATTAATTTCTTGGTTGAATTACTAATTTGATGCGCCAACTGTTGGGTAAAGTTCAATTTGGCCAATCAACTATTAATTGTGTCAATTTAGTCTTTTTATTTTCAAAATCAAGTCTATCTGCTAATTGAGTCTCCTTTCCATTTAAATTATTAACAAAACTAGCAGTTGAAAATTGAAATTGACTTGATCACACTTTTCATAATAACCTTTTAACATGTCTCACCTAGCATATCAGTTAATTTCTTTGAAATTTAAACGGAGAGGAAATCCAAGGATGAAAGTGATATGATTTTAAAAGCTAAGGGACTAAATTGAATTGACACAATCAATAGTTGGAGGACTAACTTGACATAATTAATAACCCAATAGCTGGAGGACCAAAATAGTAATTTAACCTTTTTTTTTTTTTTTGAGATGATAATTTCTTTTTTCTTAATGTCTCTAGTCATTTGTCTTTTATTTTGACAAGTGCAATAAAAAAGGCTTATATCCTGAACTTGTTGAATTATGTGATTCAGAATTTCAGAGTATAAAAAGTAAATTCTTATAGAAGAATATGTTTAGCAATGCCATTCTAAAGATGCCACCTCAATTAGGAATGCCACCCTAATCTTGGCCTCAACCTCTAGGGTATTTTGTGGATCCAAGATGAATCTCACCCTTTTCCTTGAATCCTGTATGATGTACAAGAAACAAGAACATCACAAATTTTTATAGGTGGGGACACCTTTTAATAATCACAGATGTTTGGTCCATTGGAGGTCCATTGGGTGTATAGACTACATAAATGGAGGTAACCCATTAAACCCTCCTATTACTCCCAACATTTATAGGATTGACCCTGTGATGAACATGTCCAAGGATTTCATATAATTAATTTGCACATGATCATTCATTGCAGAGTTGTGAGCTGATAAACACTAATTTAATGGACTGAAAGAAATTAATAAACTAGCATATGTGAGGGCTCATCGGTGAGTCCTCCCTCAAATGGCATTTCCTCATCTCAGAAGTGTGGGCAAAGGGAGAGGTTGTGGGCAAAGAATATATGAAGGCTTATATACCTTTGGGATTTGGCTTTTTGCCTTTTGAGAGTTGTCTAATAAGCATGTACATAATGTGTTTTGCACCTTAGATTCCCACGGTGTGTTTAAGTGTGTGGTCTTTTACATTCTTTGTATATGTTATATGCTTAATCATAGGTTTACTGAAAATGTAGCAAGTATTACTAAAAATAAGAACAAATGTTATTTAAATGATACATTGTATTAGTACTGAATCTGCTGCCGCAAGTAATCTGTTCCTGCAGTGCATTTACAGAACTGATGAAGAATTGAAATTCCGATGGAAAATGCTATCAGATATTCAGCTAAGAACAAGAGAAGTGGCTCTTAGTCTCTATGCTTTTCCCTCCCCAAACAGGTATGGTACCTCTAATGTCCTTATTCTTAATGAATGCTATCCAAGCCAATAAATTGGCAATATTTCATTTCTGACTCTCTGAGTAGTGCATTTAAGTAGGCAGATCTCTGAATGCATGTTGATGATATGATTAATTTTCATCTTGCCACTTTTTTTTAATCATTTTTTTTTATTTAAAGAAAAAAAATACTTCAATCAAATTCTTTCACTGTCACCTACTATATTACTAATAATAGCACCCAAGTGAAAAACTGGCTTGATGAGTAGTTAGCTTGTAAATTGTCCGTAAAAGGTTGGGGACAAATTCTTCCCTTTTCTTCTCACTAAATCTATCCACTTATGGAAAAATGCAATCTTAGGAGAAGTTAATTCCTTCCATCTCTCCTACTGAAGTATTTTAACAAGAGAAATAATGCTACTTATCACTCTCCAAACGACTATTGACAACCTTTTTGAGCCCAAATTTATGGCTCATCTATTTTTATCCATATAAGACTGAAATTTTGTACAGTTACACTTTACAGAGTTAAATTCAGGTATGAATTGCTATAATAGTTCATAAAAAATTACTAAATCGTAATAAATATAGAAAGATAAACAATAACGCATACTGGTAAGAGGCTAAGAGGGTGCATTTGGCAAGTCCAAAAAAAGCCAGGTTTTTGTGTGTTTTGAGCATATTTTGATGGGGTCCCACAGCTCACCAAAAAAAAAAAAAAAATTTTCTCCCTCCTTTAATATAGTACTCTCAGAAAATAAGCAATTCTCACACTTAATGATTGAACTTAATAAGCCAAAAAAGGAAAAAGAGAAAGAAATTGCAACGGGAATCCAACTAAAAAAGAGATGTATGTTGGTAGTCGGGTGATGTTAATAGAAGACCATCTGTTGGTTTGTTCCAATCTTTACAATAAAAACAAGCCTTTGTCCCAAATTTTTTGTCTGTTATTCCAATCTCTTTAAGATCTTACCATTAACTCTGGTTCTTGAAAAGGAAACACTGTACTGTAGGTCCATAATTCTTACAGATCCATCTTCACGTTCTGCCTAAGCTTTTACGGTCCATTTTAATTGATTTTAATTTGGATTTACATTAACATAGCCTTCTTAAAATGATTGTAACTAAGTTACGTGCATCAGTATATAAATTGTTATCTGACACGCTAATAGTGAAAATATGAAAATGTTAAAACTAAACTGCAATCTAGCCTTTAATCTTTGACTTTTGTAAATTATAAACTTAATAAAACCATTGATAACTTAAAATATGTCAATCTAACCTGACTAGTGCATATCATCGTTCAAGAAGAGAAACATTGATGGATTTACAATGGTTAAACAAAAGGGAATAAGTGACACTTTCTTAGTGAAATACTACTTATAAAACATATATATCAAGTATCTCTGTTATTAAGTGTGAACTAAGTCCATCCTGCCCTTGATATTCCCAGACATAACTATTTTCATTATGAAGAACATTACTAAATTGATTATTGGAAACTTGCATACTGCTGCATATTCTTCACTAGAGTTAGTACTTTATTTGTATTAGGATAACTAGGGAGAAAAGAATATGAAAGCAGACAGAATAAGCTTCATTATTTTGGTGCAACAATCATCTAGTATATTGATCTTGCCTGATAGAATATTTTTAATTTCCGTGAATTTAGTATTTGCATCTTTACTTTTGGTTCAGGTCAGGAGGCTTACCTGCTGCAGATGCAGATGCCAAAGAAAACAGCACAGCAATCAAGAGTTGTTGCCAAGGTACAATTTTAACATTACAGAGTACTTTTCATGTGACAATTGTGGTTGATTGCAAGCTATCTGAAAATGAAATGGTTTTGTGTTGTTGAAGGCTAATCCTAATTATCATTGCAGTAATCTATGTTAGTTCTTTGTGCCAAAATATCTTCCGAAGAACTGCCTGTTCTCAATTGTGTCTGCTATTGCCACAAACTTCAATGATTTGCAGTACCCCACCACTATATTTCAACCTAACTTCCTTGTTTCAGTTCATTAGAGACTGAATGATGGTTTATGAAAATTTTAAAGCCCTTTTTTCTTTTATAAGTCTTTTATAGCTAGGTTAATCTCACTTGTGGAAGACAATAATCTCTGGTCATGCTAAACACCCTTAATATCGGGTAAATTGGGAAAAATTCTTGTGGGCTTCTCCCATTGGGGGAAATGAAAAGTGAAAACCAGCATTGAATTTACTCATGCTATGCAGCACTACAAAAACACTGAGACAACCAATACATGCCAACATTCCCATGACTCATAGAGACCAACTAGTGACTTAATTCCACTCTAGTAGCTATCAGATTTCACTGCATAAGGTAGTTGTACATAGTGCACAAAGCTCCCACTTTTGTGGGGTTTGGGAGAAGTGATTGGTAGGCAGCCTTACCCCCAGTTTTTATTTTTTATTTTTTTACTAAGGTCATCTTATTAATGACATGAGGTAGATAATTTTCAATTTATCACACCTTTATTAAGCATAGGTGGCCCTTCAGTGCATTTAGATGAATATAAAAATTTGGCTATGAGCTAAAACATTGGGCTTGGTAGATGCTATTGCCCTTGACTTGTGTTGTTTTGGTATTTAGTATTCAGTTTTCTATACCAATAATTGTTGATGGAGCAGTTCAAAATTTAGAAGTTATGTGCCTTCTGCCTTGATAATTCTCATCTTAGAGGCACAGCATATACACATGCACAAAAATTGTACATGATGCAGACCCTCCCCAATGGTTCTTTTCAGAGTAACCGTCTATCTCTTAATCATTGTTCTCTAAAGTTTTGATGCTGTAATGCAGATCAAATGAAAGTTTCTTCCTCCGAAGAAGATTCAGAGCTTCTGGAACCACTTGTTGTAAGTTTTCCAAATACTATATGAGCTACTTTTGTCAAATTTGAGCTCATTAAGCTCCAGACAGTTCACTCACTGCAAATTTTCATTTTCTTCTGTCTCATGAAAGTCAGATGATGCAACCCAAAGCCATTCACAGGTATGCTTTTCGAATTAGACTGGACCATTCACCATATTTGTTATTGTTCTTTATGATAACTGTTTTTCCATTTCCGTAAAACAGTTTGGTTCTTATAGACCAATGAGTCTGCTTTGGAAGGCTTGCTGGACCATCATGGTTTTTTTGGTAGTGGCTGCACTGCTGTTCATCTTTGTTCTCCTCCGTGAAGTTCTATTATCTATGTACTCAGCCTAATGTTTTGGTGTGGGGTGGATTTTTCCATAATTTTGAAGCAGCATATATTTATTGTTTTTTTTTTTGGGGTTAAAAAGGTGAAGTCATTAGCAATTTATTAATTATATATTTGTTCAAATTTTGGCATTGTGTAACAGCCAAAGCCTCTTTTGAAGCATCAAATGTATAGTTAAAATTACATAAGCAATATAGGTCAGAGAGTTGTATGGGATTGATTGTTATTTACATTCCATTTGTTTTAGTGGAAAATGTTTTTATGAGGAAAATTGTTTTCCGTGTTTGGTTACTACCCAAAAAATAATCCTGCTATGCGATAACATTTTATGTTGTTTAGCATTTTGGCTTACACAAAGAAATCATTAATATTTCATGTAGGCACAATAGCGATGGAGATGGTGGTGGTGGTGATAGTGCCGCGGCGGCGGTGGTGTTGGGTTGGTGTTAGTGTCACGTTCCTGGTGTTGGATTGGTGTTAGTGGCACTATGGAGATTGGGAAGAAAGGATAGGCTGTGAAGCCTAATTTGTAAAGGTGGAATAAATTAGGTAATGAAACCCATTGCGTGAAGTGAAGTAATTGGGCTCGCTAGGAGGCCCATTTTAAGTTTTAATGGGAAGTGCAGAAGGTGGGCTTGTTAGGTGGCCCATTGTATATGATGAAGATGAGTGTTGGGATTTTTGCTTAGATCTTGCACTTGCTCGGCTCGATTTCTCATTACATTTACTGTACTTGTTAGTTGTTACATAAACAAAAAATGGTATTCGATTTTATGAAATATTGAAATTTATTCTTCTGGTTTTGACCCTATCACAATTTAGTTAATAAATTTTTAATTACTACATTTGACTCCTTAAAATTTGGAATAAAATGAAATTGCTATGGTTTCGTCTTAATTATCATATTTTGCATTTTCTGGACAAATTTTCCATTACAGACGGAACCATGATTTGAACCTGGGGGGCCAAAGCTTAAAACAATTTTTTTTTTAACAAAATACTACATATAAAATAAGTGTTTCTTAAACATTTGATATTATAAAAATGTCGACAAAGTATAACATACAAAATAATCTAAAACCAAAAAAAAAAAAAAAAAAAAAAAAAATCTAAAACCAAAATAATCACAAACAGACAAGCACAAGTTTATATATATATTACTAATATTAGCCACATCACACAAAGTGACAAAGACAAAGTTCACAAGTTCATATATATATATATATATATATATATATATATATATATTACTAATGTTAGCCACATTACACAAAGTGACAAAGAAATTTTTTTTGATAAAACCAAAACAATCAGACCAAAGACTTGGTCATTTGGTCTCACAAAAAAGTCACCTATGACTTACCATTTGCCAAAGACTAGTGTTCACAGTTAACAGTACTCACAAATGACAAAACAGTGACTACCAAAGACTACTCTCACAAATTCACTATCACAATTCAGTACTCACATCCTACTGTCCTAGTCCCACTTTATTTCTTTATAAATAAAACCAAAAAAAAAAAAAAAGTTACAAACACTGAAAGTCTGAAATTGGTCCACACAATCACAAAAAGCCACAAACAATTACACAATAGTCAATACAAAGCCACAAACAGAAACTAGTCTATGGTCCATTGTCCACACATGACACAACACACCAATCCATAAAATAAAATTAAAAAGCCACAACTCACAAATAATAGTCAACACAGTTCATAAAATAACGCAGAGGGCAGAGGGCTAATCGGCTGGCAGAGCAATATAGCAAAGACAAAAAAACAAAAATATGAACTTGAGAGAGGAGAGAAATTTCTTAGATTTACTATGTGTGACTGTGATCAAGGATCTGAGGAGAAGCAGCAGTAGCAACAGTCCGGATCTGATATGAGGAAAAGAGTAGCTACAACAGCAGTGATGGAGGAGGCGTTGATGCTTGATGAGGTTGAGTGGAGGAAGAGTGAGATTAGGGTAAAATTTTGAGAATTATAATTTAGGTTTTCAGTCCATATTTATTTTTTATTTTGTAGTTTTTAGTTTGTCGGTTATTTTTATTTTTCGTATGAGAGTTAGTCGGTGATTTTTTTAGATTGATTCATATACCAGTTTTTTTTTTTTTTTAATTGGGGGGGGGGGGGGGGGGGGCTATTAGGACAAAATTTAATATACTAGCCTTTTTATTTTTTATTTTTATATATTTTATTTTAAGGGGGGTACTAGCTTTTTTTTTGTTTTTTGGGGGGGGGGGGGGGCAATGGCCCCCCCTGCCCTACTGTAGGTCCTTCCCTGCTTAACCTTTTGTTTGGATTAAAATTGCTACAATTGACCAATTGAGACCCTAAAGATTGGATTAAAATTAAATTGTTAAGGGATATTTGGATTTCAAAACCCTAATAATTTCATTTTTATCTAAATCTTAGGAGATTAATTTTACCAGCTAAAAATTTATGAACTAAATCGTAAAATTATGTTAGGTTTAGATTGTTGAGAGTGTTGGCAATTTCTAGTGCCAAAAATATATCAAATTTGGGTTGTGCTCGATAAAATTGTGTTAGGGTTGAGTCTGGATTAGATGCTACTCAAAGATGATGGATTAATGATCTTTTGCTACATATTTTTTGCACCAAAATGAATTTTTAAGTGGACTTATATCGTTGGAATATGGACATTTGGGACTTTAAAAATATTCACCCTAACTTGGATTTGAAATGCACAAGATATGGCCAGTTGAATTAAGCAGATAGAAATATCGCATTTCACTCGCTTTGTTGATCAATCGAATGAAATTTTCAAGTTTGAATTTTGCTAGAAAAATGATTCTTGCTTAGTTTTAACCCTATTTAGTGCACCTACATAAAGAACCTTATGCATGAAATTTAGTGGCGAGAAATGTTGTCATGCCAAAGCTAAAAGGTTTAAATTTTGAAGCCTTCTTCTTGAGCATAGATAGAGAAATTTTCCTTGTACTTTGTCTCAAAAAAAAAAAAAAAAAAAAAAAAAAAAAAAAAAAAAAACCCTTGTATATGCCTATACTCTTGAGTTTCAATCCTAAATTGAAACAACAGAATTTGTTCCAATGAATCTGTTATTGCCAATATTTGAGTTTCTTGGAGTGCTAGAAGTTTTGGTTAATGAAGAAGATTCACTTAAGAAAATTTTAGAGGTTTTGGGGCTACTATGATAGGAAGACAATCGAGGCATTTGCAAAATTTACAATAAAAGTCTAGCGATGCAAAGGTTTTATGACTAGACTATTTGTAAATTGTAATTGCTTTTATTGTAGTGAATTTTCTAACAGAATTGTATCCCTAAAGTTATATTTCATCGAAGAGGTTACATTAAAGAGTCTAACTATACAAAGGTTTTGTGAGTAGACTATTTGTAATTGTTCCTATAGTGAATTTTCAAATAGAATCAGATCTCATATATATATATATATATATATATATATATATATATATATAAAAGAGGAATCAGATCCCTAAAGTGATTTTCCATTAAAGAGTTTTTTTATATTAGTTTTCCACTTCATTACCGAATTCATGTTTTTTTATTATTTATTTTGCCAAAATATACTACTTGTCTCAAAAGATTAATTAATTACTAAATGAGCCCTTTTAGTCCTTCAAATTTAAATGAGTGTTATTGCCTTATTGGTAGCTGGAGTTTGAAAAGTTAGTGCTAATGTTCCTTTTGTTAATTGTCGTTACTCTCAATGTTTACATAGTTAACTGAATATTAATGATGTGTCATATTTTTAAGTGAAATAAAGATTTTTTATTTAAAAAAATTACAAAATCTATTTTTACATGTTGGAAACTCATGACCTAATATCTCACCCGTTTCATAACGGGCCATCCCAAATTAAATCTTCAAATCCCTAATGAGAGAGAGAGAGAGAGGTGAATGATAATCATGATTATTACATGGTACTTCAATTTTTTTGGGTGGGATCTAGTAAGCCACAATTCTAAATTGTACATGTATGTGGAATTCCCCTTCTTAAAATGATAAAACCCAATGCCAATAATGTACATCTCACTTTCGTTTTATTGTCATTTTAGTCAAAACCTCACAAGAGGTGGACCATAACAGTAAAAGCCATAATTCCTACCAACCAAAGGCAAAATAAGTTATACAAAATATATAAACATGAGAGTTTTTTGTGATTAATTGATAGAGTAACATAATTTTATAAATGTCACACTTTACATTAAACGTTTTTTTTTTTTTTTTTTTAAATTTTTAAAAGCACTCTTACATTTAGTTAATTAGACTTTTAATATGACTTTTGAGGAAAAAAAAATTGCTTTATTATAAGATCATTGATATATAAACATGAGAGTTGAAACATGGAAAATTGACTGAGGATTTTTCTCTTCTTTTTCTTCTTTTTATTTTTTTGGATGAATCAATAATTTGGAGAGGAAAACTTGATCTATGAATATCTCCGACAGATACAAGGCTCTTGGTGATTGTTGGCTTCTCCTACAATAGTGAAAATAGATGAAAAGACATGGCACCAACCAGATAAATTTTTTAGCATCTTTAGTCTGCAAGGGAATGATAACAATGCCAGATATAGTAATATGTAATTCACCATTGTCTAAGCAAAGTCAGCAAAGGAATCTAGTATTTCTCTCTCTTCTCCCTTAGTTTTTCCCGCTATATTTTTCATCTTTCCACCTTACAAGAGGAACATCCATTTCTCCAAATGGGATGGCTGCACTCCCTCTTCTCTCCATTGAAAAAGTTGTGCTTGCACATGCACACAGCTAAAAGGAAAAGTAATTTCCGCCTCTCTCAACCTCTGCATTATGGACTTAAGCTTTTTAAGTCATGTTACAAGTAATTTTCATTTTCATATTTTGGTTTTTTCCTTTCATTTTGCTTCTAAAACACCTTATTAATTACATGCATTGTTACAATATGAAATCATTTTTTCCCTCCATGCATGTTATTGGTCATGATCAGTGAACTAAGTTTTAAGTTGTTATCATTGTTAGTTAATGGATGAGCTCTTTATATATCCCTCTTAGATAGCATGTATAACTATAATGTCATGGAGTTTGGAGTTAGAAGGAGCTCTGAAAAGAGAGATTGTTTTGAAGACCTTGCAATGAGCTCCCTTTATGCCTTAATTTGGTTCCAATTATGCATATTTATTTAATTTCTATGCTGTTCTTCAGGCAAAGGGATACACAATTTGTACGAGGATGTGAAGTCCTGCCCTAACAAAGATGTGCACATCCTTTGGTCCATATTGGTGGAGTCCCCAGCACTCTCCATTCCATCTGAAAATTTAAGGATTGTAATCCAACAAATAGCAATGGGGGAAGTAAGAGTTTTGTGGGTAATTACCCTACCCTATACCTATTTATCATATTTGTCACAACTTCGGTCTCTCTCCCTTGATCTCTCATTTAAGGGTTTGTTAGCTTCAAATTTTGAAGTGACTTACTTTGTCTATTTTTTTTAATTAGCAGTTTGGCTAGCTCTTTTCCAATGTTGTAATAAGACATCTTTGATAATGATAAATAACTAATGGGAGCTCATAGCAGCCTGAACATCTTGTTAGGGTTTGTACATATGTTTGCAAATCCTATTACCAAAACATATTAAATTTTAGAGTCAATGAAATTATGTAAGTGTTGAGTTTGGGTTAAAAGATGCCCAAAGAAGACAATGTTATAATATGTTTAAGTTGATAAATTAATAACATTTTTCTCATATCCTTTACACCATTATGAATTTTTGAGTAAAACTTCTCTAAGTGAAAAATAGACATTCAGGGCTTCAAAACAAACGTAAATTTGACCCAATTTAGATTCGAAATGAGTAAGATATGACCACCTAAAGTTAGTACAACTATAGTGTATAATTTTTTCTTTTTCATTACTTCTCTTAGACATATTATGGTCTAAGTGATCCAAACCAATTGTAGGTCCATGTAATTGTAGAACAAGCATATTAATTGTAGGTTAATCTATGGTTAGCCTACGGTTAGTTATATATTCTCTAGTATATAAACCTTAAATTGAGTTTATTGTATAACACAAGTGCTTAATATAATATGTAGCCATCAAAGACTTTCTCACTATGGACGTAGGTCATTAGGCCAAACCATGTAAATCTTTGTGTATGCTCTCTCTTTAATGATTCCGCTCATCATTCAATTATCACACACAATCACATAACAACTTTCACAACTTCCATAGTCGTACCTTGCATAATGGCAACACTCGGACTACACTGAAATAGTTCATTAGTGGAGATGTTCCCATAGGTGCCCCTCAAGAGTTTGCTTGAGTACACTTGTTAGAAACTCGCTCGAGCAAAGTTGCAACAAACATAAATTATTGTCTTAAGTCCCATTATAACCATAATAGATAGTGACTAAAACAAGGGAAATATCTTATGAACAAGCCTATATAAGAAGAAATTTGATCAAGAAGGGGGGCATGAGAGAACGCCGAGCTTGGAAAATTGGCTGTTGTGTTGTGCAAGTGGGAGAGAAGCGTTCATAAAGGAAAAAGAAAAAAAAAAAAGAAGCAAATCTCATAGAATAAGGATTTTTTTTTATTTAGTTATTTTTAGCCCTATTTGTTAAAATAGTATAGTTTGCTACATATATATATAAAATTTCCAATGGAAATTTTTTTTGGGTGAACTTCAAATTTGGCCCCTAATGTTTACCATATTGTTTAATTTAGTCTCTAACGCTTCAAATGAATCAATTTGCGTCCTTGAAGTATATTCTTTTATTACTCCGTCAGTGATGATATCTAGATTTGGATTGTATTGTGATTGAAGATGCTTTAGTGAGTGCCTAACCGTGAAGTAACGGGGCCTTATTCATGGAAGAAGCCCAAACCTGATACATTTATAACTTTATATTAACTTCCTTCAACTGTGAAGGATTATAAACCCGGTTTAAAACATTAATATTACTATTTTTGTGTGTTCTTTCATAAGTATTACTATTTACTAAAAAAAAAAGGGAGATGTTTATCTCATATTGGTTGTGTGTGTCTACTGTCCGCTGTTTATAACCACAGTCTACAATTACAAAGGTTAGACACTTTTGTAGTTGTATTTTGATTAAATTATGTATTATAAATCCGATTTAAAACACTAATATTATTATTTTCGTGTGTGTTTTAATAAGTATTTGAGTTCTTAATATATAATCTATTTATTTATTTTTTAGAGTTTCAAATTATGGTGTTCGCTCTTAATAATAGTTCTTTATTATCAAATCAAGACACTAATTGGTTTTTAGTGTAGGTAGGGATTGAACCCCATATTTCTTATTCAACCACCAGAGGCTTTATTAGTTGAGCTAATTGGAACTCACATAATCCATTTATTTTAAATTGATTTAATTAGATTTTACCCGGTCAACAATATTTTTAAAATTTTAAAATTATTACTATTTTGATATTTATTTAAATAATTAATTGTGTGAAAAAATTTAATCTAATTATTTTAAAATTAATACAATATATTTTATTAATTCTATATTAAAATTAGCCTGAGAACTCTACAGGATTATGAGGAGGGATTTTTTATTATTTAATATCAGCATATCACGTGATTAATGAATAAATTAATGACAATAACAAATTTTATCTTACATGAAAAGGAAAGAAAAAAATAATTCTTTTTCAAATTTATTAATTAGATTTTACAAATTTAATTATTGGTGGTTATGTTAAATAATTTTATAGTAGGTTCAATTAGCTTAATTTTTTTTTTTAAAGGGTTCAATTAGCTTAATTAGTAAAGAGTGAATCAATCAAAGTTAAAAGAGAAAGATAAAAAATAATATTAGTAAAAAAAATAAAAATAAATTTATTAATTGAGGAAATACATATAACATGTATTTAAATAAAATAGAATGAAAAATTCTCGTTGCCAACTTAATCTAATCCGTCGAGGATTCACAGTATATCCCAAATTTTGTCCTAATACTTGCTGTGCAGAAACAAATAAAATCAATGGTGAATTGGATGTTTGGGGATAGAGCTGGGTTCACCGTTCACCACGTATGTCAAGGACAAAGATCATGTTCTGCACAGTTTCCAAGGCTTCAAAATGTCTCTGCCAACAGCGTCCAAGCTGTACAGTACATTATCTTGTTGTAACTGTACTGTTAACTCCACGTGTTCATGACACTAGCTGTTTTGTTCACAGAGAATGTTATTTATGACTGATAGCATTGTCATTGTTTTGAAGAGAGAGAGAGAGAGTGGGAGAGATGGCTAATCACAATTTGGTTATAGATGCATGGATTAAAGAAGCTGAAGAAGCTCAAAAGCTGGTGGAAGGTTTAGAGAACACAATCAAGAACAGGAACCCAGATCATTTCAGCCTCAGAAGCACTGCAAAATCAAAGCTTTTGGAGCTTGGAGTGAAGCTTGATCGCTTAGAATCACTGCTTCACAACCCACCCTCCAAACCCAACTTGTATGTTCTCACTCTCTCTTCTCTTCCTAGCTCAATTCCACTTTAATTTGTTGTGGTCTCAAATGGGTTTGTGTGCAATGATATTTGCATTGCTTCTAGTGTGACTTTGCTTTTGTTTAGATCATTCTGTGTTACTATGGATTTGTCATTCAAAGTTCTTATAGTTAGATTTTTTCCCCCTAGAATGCTTTGTTTTTATCATAGTATTTAGGACTGATTTTTCTAAATTTTATGTGGCATTATAATGAATATATATGATATTTTCCCTTTTCCTTCAAGAGCTCATCACTTAATTATTAATTTCTTGGTTGAATTACTAGTTTGATGCTTCAACTGTTGGGTAAAGTTCAATTTGGCCAATCAACTATTAATTGTGTCAATTTTGTCCTTTTATTTTCAAAATCAAGTCTATCTGATAATTGAGTCTCCTTTCCATTTAAATTTTTAACAAAACTAGCGGTTGAAAATTGAAATTGACTTGATCACACTTTTCATAATAACCTTTTAACATGTCTCACCTAGCATATCAGTTAATTTATTTGAAACTTAAACGGAGAGGAAATCCAAGGATGAAAGTGATATGATTTTAAAAGCTAAGGGACTAAATTGAATTGACGCAGTCAATAGTTGGAGGACTGGACATAATTAAACCAATGGCTGGAGGACCAAAATAGTAATTTAACATCTTTTTTTTTTTTTTTTTGAGATGATAATTTCTTTTTTCTTAATGTCTCTGGTCATTTGTCTTTTATTTTGACAAGTGCAATAAAAAAGGCTTATATCCTGAACTTGTTGTATTATGTGATTCAGAATTTCAGAGTATAAAATGTAAATTCTTATAGAAGAATATGTTTAGCAATGCCATTCTAAAGATGCCACCTCAATTAGGAATGCCATCCTAATCTTGGCCTCAACCTCTAGGGTATTTTGTGGATCCAAGATGAATCTCACCCTTTTCCTTGAATCCTGTATGATGTACAAGAAACAAGAACATCACAGATTTTTATAGGTGGCGACGCCTTTTAATAATCACAGATGTTTGGTCCATTGGAGGTCCATTGGGTGTATAGACTACATAAATGGAGGTAGCCCATTAAACCCTCCTATTACACCCAACATATATAGGATTGACCCTGTGATGAACATGTCCAAGGAATTCATATAATTAATTTGCACATGATCATTCATTGCAGAGTTGTGAGCTGATAAACACACAATTAATTTAATGGACTAAAAGAAATTAATAAACTAGCATATGTGAGGGCTAATTGGTGAGTCCTCCCTCAAATGGCATATCCTCATCTCAGAAGTGTGGGCAAAGGGAGAGGTTGTGGGCAAAGAATATATGAAGGCTGATATACCTTTGGGATTTGGCTTTTTGCCTTTTGAGAGTTGTCTAATAAGCATGTACATAATGTGTTTTCCACCTTAGATTCCCACGGTGTGTTTAAGTGTGCGGTCTATTACATTCTTTGTATATGTTATATGCTTAATCATAGGTTTACTGAAAATGTAGCAAGTATTACTAAAAATAAGAACAAATGTTATTTAAATGATACATTGTATTAGTACTGAATCTGCTGCTGCAAGTAATCTGTTCCTGCAGTGCATTTACAGAACTGATGAAGAATTGAAATTCCGATGGAAAATGCTATCAGATATTCAGCTAAGAACGAGAGAAGTGGCTCTTAGTCTCTATGCTTTTCCCTCCCCAAACAGGTATGGTGCCTCTAATGTCCTTATTCTTAATGAACGCTATCCAAGCCAATAAATTGGCAATATTTCATTTCTGACTCTCTGAGTAGTGCATTTAAGTAGGCAGATCTCTGAATGCATGTTGATGATATGATTAATTTTCATCTTGCCACTTTTTTTTAATCATTTTTTTTATTTAAAGAAAAAAAAATACTTCAATCAAATTCTTTCACCGTCACCTACTATATTACTAATAATAGCACCCAAGTGAAAAACTGGCTTGATGAGTAGTTAGCTTGTAAATTGTCCGTAAAAGGTTAGGGACAAATTCTTCCCTTTTCTTCTCACTAAATCTATCCACTTATGGAAAAATGCAATCTTAGGAGAAGTTAATTCCTTCCATCTCTCCTACTGAAGTATTTTAACAAGAGAAATAATGCTACTTATCACTCTCCAAACGACTATTGACAACCTTTTTGAGTCCAAACTTATGGCTCATCTATTTTTATCCATATAAGACTGAAATTTTGTATAGTTACACTTTACAGAGTTAAATTCAGGTATGAATTGCTATAATAGTTCATAAAAAATTCTAAATCGTAATAAATATAGAAAGATAAACAACAATGCATACTGGTAAGAGGCTAAGAGGGTGCATTTGGCAAGTCCAAAAAAAGCCAGGTTTTTGTGTGTTTGGAGCATATTTTGATGGGGCCCCACAGCTCACCATAAAAAAAAAAAAAATGCTCCCTCCTTTTATATAGTACTCTCAGAAAATAAGCAATTCTCACACTTAATGATTGAACTTAATAAGCCAAAAAAGGAAAAAGAGAAAGAAATTGCAACGGGAATCCAACTAAAAAAGAGATGTATGTTGGTAGTCGGGTGATGTTAATAGAAGACCATCTGTTGGTTTGTTCCAATCCCTACAATAAAAACAAGCCTTTGTCCCAAAATTTTTGTCTGTTATTCCAATCTCTTTAAGATCTTACAATTAACTCTGGTTCTTGAAAGGCAAACACTGTACTGTAGGTCCATAATTCTTACAGATACATCTTCACGTTCTGCCTAAGCTTTTACGGTCCATTTTAATTGATTTTAATTTGGATTTACATTAACAAAGCCTTCTTAAAATGATTGTAACTAAGTTACGTGCATCAGTATATAAATTGTTATCTGACACGCTAATAGTGAAAATATAAAAATGTTAAAACTAAACTGCAATCTAGCCTTTAATCTTTGACTTTTGTAAATTATAAACTTAATAAAACCATTGAACTTAAAATATGTCAATCTAACCTGACTAGTGCATATCGTCATTCAAGAAGAGAAACATTGAAGGATTTACAATGGTAAAAAGCAAGAGGGAATAAGTGACACTTTCTTAGTGAAATACTACTTATAAAACATATATATCAAGTATCTCTGTTATTAAGTGTGAACTAAGTCCATCCTGCCCTTGATATTCCCAGACATAACTATTTTCATTATGAAGAACATTACTAAATTGATTATTGGAAACTTGCATCCTGCTGCATATTCTTCACTAGAGTTAGTACTTTATTTGTATTAGGATAACTAGGGAGAAAAGTTGCAACAATCATCTAGTATATTGATCTTCCCTAATAGAATATTTTTAATTTCCGTGAATTTAGTATTTGCATCTTTACTTTTGGTTCAGATCAGGAGGCTTACCTGCTGCAGATGCAGATGCCAAAGAAAACAGCACAGCAATCAAGAGTTGTTGCCAAGGTACAATTTTAACATTACAGAGTACTTTTCATGTGACAATTGTGGTTGATTGTGAGCTATCTGAAAATGAAATGGTTTTGTGTTGTCAAAGGCTAATCCTAATTATCATTGCAGTAATCTACGTTAGTTCTTTGTGCCAAAATGTTTCTCTGCATTTTTCAAAAAACATCTTCTGAAGAACTGCCTGTTCTCAATTGTGTCTGCTATTGCCACAAACTTCAATGATTTGCAGTACCCCACCACTATATTTCAACCTCACTTCTTGTTTCAGTTCATTAGAGACTGAATGATGGTTTATGAAAATTTTAAAGCCCTTTTTTCTTTTATAAGTCTTTTATAGCTAGGTTAATCTCACTTGTGGAAGACAATAATCTCTGGTCATGCTAAACACCCTTAATATTGGGTAAATTGGGAAAAATTCTTGTGGGCTTCCCCCACTGGGGAAAGTGAAAAATGAAAACCAGCATTGAATTTACTCATGCTATGCAGCACTACACAAACACTGAGATAACCAATACAGCCAACATTCCCATGACTCATAGAGACCAACTAGTGACTTAATTCCACTCTAGTAGCTATCAGATTTCACTGCATAAGGTCGTTGCATCTAGTGCACAAAGCTCCCACTTTTGTGGGGTTTGGGAGAAGTGATTGGTAGGCAGCCTTACCCCTAGTTTTTATTTTTTATTTTTTTACTGCATAAGGTCATCTTATTAATGACATGAGGTAGATAATTTTCAATTTATCACACCTTTATTAAGCATAGGTGGCCCTTCAGTGCATTTAGATGAACATAAAAATTTGGCTATGAGCTAAAACATTGGGCTTGGTAGATGCTTTTGCTCTTGACTTGTGTTGTTTTGGTATTTAGTATTCAGCTTTCCATACCAATAATTGTTGATGGAGCAGTTCAAATTTTAGAAGTTACGTGCTTTCTGCCTTAATAATTCTCATCTTAGAGGCACAGCATATACACATGCACAAAAATTGTACATGATGCAGACCCTCCCCAATGGCTCTTTTCAGAGTAACTGTCTATCTCTTAATCATTGTTCTCTAAAGTTTTGATGCTGTAATGCAGACCAAATGAAAGTTTCTTCCTCCAAAGAAGATTCAGAGCTTCTGGAACCACTTGTTGTAAGTTTTCTAAATACTATATGAGCTACTTTTGTCAAATTTGAGCTCATTAAGCTCCAGACAGTTCACTCACTGCAAATTTTCATTTTCTTCTGTCTCATGAAAGTCAGATGATGCAACCCAAAGCCATTCACAGGTATGCTTTTCGAATTAGACTGGACCATTCACCATATTTGTTATTGTTCTTTATGATAACTGTTTTTCCATTTCCGTAAAACAGTTTGGTTCTTATAGACCAATGAGTCTGCTTTGGAAGGCTTGCTGGACCATCATGGTTTTTTTGGTAGTGGCTGCACTGCTGTTCATCTTTGTTCTCCTCCGTGAAGTTCTATTATCTATGTACTCAGCCTAATGTTTTGGTGTGGGGTGGATTTTTCCATAATTTTGAAGCAGCATATATTTATTGTTTTTTTTTTGGGGTTAAAAAGGTGAAGTCATTAGCAATTTATTAATTATATATTTGTTCAAATTTTGGCATTGTGTAACAGCCAAAGCCTCTTTTGAAGCATCAAATGTATAGTTAAAATTACATAAGCAATATAGGTCAGAGAGTTGTATGGGATTGATTGTTACTTACATTCCATTTGTTTAAGTGGAAAATGTTTTTATGAGGAAAATTGTTTTCAGTGTTTGGTTACTACCCAAAAAATAATCCTGATATGCGATAACATTTTATGTTGTTTAGCATTTTGGCTTACACAAAGAAATCATTAATATTTCATGTACGCACAATAGCGATAGAGATGGTGGTGGTGGTGATAGTGCCGTGGCGGTGGTGGTGTTGGGTTGGTGTTAGTGTCCCGTTCCTGGTGTTGGATTGGTGTTAGTGGCACTATGGGGATTGGGGAGAAAGGATAGGCTGTGAAGCCTAATTTGTAAAGGTGGAATAAATTAGGTAATGAAACCCATTGCGTGAAGTGAAGTAATTGGGCTCGCTAGGAGGCCCATTTTAAGTTTTAATGGGAAGTGCAGAAGGTGGGCTTGTTAGGAGGCCCATTGTATATGATGAAGATGAGTGTTGGGATTTTTGCTTAGATCTTGCACTTGCTCGGCTCGATTTCTCATTACATTTACTGTACTTGTTAGTTGTTACATAAACAAAAAATGGTATTCGATTTTATGAAATATTGAAATTTATTCTTCTGGTTTTGACCCTATCACAATTTAGTTAATAAATTTTTAATTACTACATTTGACTCCTTAAAATTTGGAATAAAATGAAATTGCTATGGTTTCGTCTTAATTATCATATTTTGCATTTTCTGGACAAATTTTCCATTACAGACGGAACCAGGATTTGTACCTGGGGGGCCAAAGCTTAAAACAATTTTTTTTTTAACAAAATACTACATATAAAATAAGTGTTTCTTAAACATTTGATATTATAAAAATGTCGACAAAGTATAACATACAAAATAATCTAAAAAAAAAAAAAAAAAAAAAAAAAAAAAAAAAAAAAAAAAAAAATCTAAAACCAAAATAATCACAAACAGACAAGCACAAGTTTATATATATATTACTAATATTAGTCACATCACACAAAGTGACAAAGACAAAGTTCACAAGTTCATATATATATATATATATATATTACTAATGTTAGCCACATTACACAAAGTGACAAAGACAAAATTTTTGACAAAACCAAAACAATCAGACCAAAGACTTGGTCATTTGGTCTCACAAAAAAGTCACCTATGACTTACCATTTGCCAAAGACTAGTGTTCACAGTTAACAGTACTCACAAATGACAAAACAGTAACTACCAAAGACTACTCTCACAAATTCACTATCACAATTCAGTACTCACATCCTACTGTCCTAGTCCCACTTTATTTCTTTATAAATAAAACCAAAAAAAATAAAAAATAAAATTACAAACACTGAAAGTCTGAAATTGGTCCACACAATCACAAAAAGCCACAAACAATTACACAATAGTCAATACAAAGCTACAAACACAAACTAGTCTATGGTCCATTGTCCACACATGACACAACACACCAATCCATAAAATAAAATTAAAAAGCCACAACTCACAAATAATAGTCAACACAGTTCATAAAATAACGCAGAGGGCAGAGGGCTAATCGGCTGGCAGAGCAATATAGCAAAGACAAAAAAACAAAAATATGAACTTGAGAGAGGAGAGAAATTTCTTAGATTTACTATGTGTGACTGTGATCAAGGATCTGAGGAGAAGCAGTAGTAGCAACAGTCCGGATCTGATATGAGGAAAAGAGTAGCTGCAACAGCAGTGATGGAGGAGGCGTTGATGCTTGATGAGGTTGAGTGGAGGAAGAGTGAGATTAGGGTAAAATTTTGAGAATTATAATTTAGGTTTTCAGTCCATATTTATTTTTTATTTTGTAGTTTTTAGTTTGTCGGTTATTTTTATTTTTCGTATGAGAGTTAGTTGGTGATTTTTTTTAGAGTGATTCATATACCAGTTTTTTTTTTTTTTTTTTTTTTTTTTTAATTGGGGGGGGGGGGGGGGGGGGCCTATTAGGACAAAATTTAATATACTAGCCTTTTTTATTTTTTATTTTTTTATTTTTATAAGGGGGGGTACTAGCTTTTTTTTTTGTTTTGGGGGGGGGGGGGGGGGGCAATGGCCCCCCCTGCCCTACTGTAGGTCCTTCCCTGCTTAACCTTTTGTTTGGATTAAAATTGCTACAATTGACCAATTGAGACCCTAAAGATTGGATTAAAATTAAATTGTTAAGGGATATTTGGATTTCAAAACCCTAATAATTTCATTTTTATCTAAATCTTAGGAGATTAATTTTACCAGCTAAAAATTTATGAACTAAATCGTAAAATTATGTTAGGTTTAGATTGTTGAGAGTGTTGGCAATTTCTAGTGCCAAAAATATATCAAATTTGGGTTGTGCTCGATAAAATTGTGTTAGGGTTGAGTCTGGATTAGATGCTACTCAAAGATGATGGATTAATGATCTTTTGCTACATATTTTTTGCACCAAAATGAATTTTTAAGTGGACTTATATCGTTGGAATATGGACATTTGGGACTTTAAAAATATTCACCCTAACTTGGATTTGAAATGCACAAGATATGGCCAGTTGAATTAAGCAGATAGAAATATCGCATTTCACTCGCTTTGTTGATCAATCGAATGAAATTTTCAAGTTTGAATTTTGCTAGAAAAATGATTCTTGCTTAGTTTTAACCCTATTTAGTGCACCTACAAAAAGAACCTTATGCATGAAATTTAGTGGCGAGAAATGTTGTCATGCCAAAGCTAAAAGGTTTAAATTTTGAAGCCTTCCTCTTGAGCATAGATAGAGAAATTTTCCTTGTACTTTGTCTCAAAAAAAAAAAAAAAAAAACCCTTGTATATGCCTATACTCTTGTGTTTCAATCCTAAATTGAAACCACAGAATTTATTCCAATGAATCTGTTATTGCCAATATTTGAGTTTCTTGGAGTGCTAGAAGTTTTGGTTAATGAAAAAGATTCACTTAAGAAAATTTTAGAGGTTTTGGGGCTACTATGATAGGAAGACAATCGAGGCATTTGCAAAATTTACAATAAAAGTCTAGCTATGCAAAGGTTTTATGACTAGACTATTTGTAAATTGTAATTGCTTTTATTGTAGTGAATTTTCTAACAGAATTGTATCCCTAAAGTTATATTTCATCGAAGAGGTTACATTAAAGAGTCTAACTACACAAAGGTTTTGTGAGTAGACTATTTGTAATTGTTCCTATAGTGAATTTTCAAATAGAATCAGATCTCATATATATATATATATATATATATAAAAGAGGAATCAGATCCCTAAAGTGATTTTCCATTAAAGAGTTTTTTTATATTAGTTTTCCACTTCATTACCGAATTCATGTTTTTTTATTATTTATTTTGCCAAAATATACTACTTGTCTCAAAAGATTACTAAATGAGCCCTTTTAGTCCTTCAAATTTAAATGAGTGTTATTGCCTTATTGGTAGCTGGAGTTTGAAAAGTTAGTGCTAATGTTCCTTTTGTTAATTGTCGTTACTCTCAATGTTTACATAGTTAACTGAATATTAATGATGTGTCATATTTTTAAGTGAAATGAAGATTTTTTATTTAAAAAAATTACAAAATCTATTTTTACATGTTGGAAACTGATGACCTAATATCTCATCCGTTTCATAACGGGCCATCCCAAATTAAATCTTCAAATCCCTAATGAGAGAGAGAGAGAGAAAGGTGAATGACAATCATGATTATTACATGGTACTTCAATTTTTTTGGGTGGGATCTAGTAAGCCACAATTCTAAATTGTACATGTATGTGGAATTCCCCTTCTTAAAATGATAAAACCCAATGCCAATAATGTACATCTCACTTTCGTTTTATTGTCATTTTAGTCAAAACCTCACAAGAGGTGGACCATAACAGTAAAAGCCATAATTCCTACCAACCAAAGGCATAATAAGTTATACAAAATATATAAACATGAGAGTTTTTTGTGATTAATTGATAGGGTAACATAATATTATAAATGTCACACTTTACATTAAACGTTTTTTTTTTTAAATTTTTTAAAAGCACTCTTACATTTAGTTAATTAGACTTTTAATATGACTTTTGAGGAAAAAAAATATTGCTTTATTATAAGATCATTTATATATAAACATGAGAGTTGAAACATGGAAAATTGACTGAGGATTTTTCTCTTCTTTTTCTTCTTTTTATTTTTTTGGATGAATCAATAATTTGGAGAGGAAAACTTGATCTATGAATATCTCCGACAGATACAAGGCTCTTGGGGATTGTTGGCTTCTCCTACAATAGTGAAAATAGATGAAAAGACATGGCACCAACCAGATAAATTTTTTAGCATCTTTAGTCTGCAAGGGAATGATAACAATGCCAGATATAGTAATATGTAATTCACCATTGTCTAAGCAAAGTCAGCAAAGGAATCTAGTATTTCTCTCTCTTCTCCCTTAGTTTTTCCCGCTATATTTTTCATCTTTCCACCTTACAAGAGAAACATCCATTTCTCCAAATGGGATGGCTGCACTCCCTCTTCTCTCCATTGAAAAAGTTGTGCTTGCACATGCACACACAGCTAAAAGGAAAAGTAATTTCCGCCTCTCTCAACCTCTGCATTATGGACTTAAGCTTTTTAAGTCATGTTACAAGTAATTTTCATTTTCATATTTTGGTTTTTTCCATTCATTTTGCTTCTAAAACACCTTATTAATTACATGCATCGTTACAATATGAAATCATTTTTTCCCTCCATGCATGTTATTGGTCATGATCAGTGAACTAAGTTTTAAGTTGTTATCATTGTTAGTTAATGGATGAGCTCTTTATATATCCCTCTTAGATAGCATGTATAACTATAATGTCATGGAGTTTGGAGTTAGAAGGAGCTCTGAAAAGAGAGATTGTTTTGAAGACCTTGCAATGAGCTCCCTTTATGCCTCAATTTGGTTCCAATTATGCATATTTATTTAATTTCTATGCTGTTCTTCAGGCAAAGGGATACACAATTTGTACGAGGATGTGAAGTCCTGCCCTAACAAAGATGTGCACATCCTTTGGTCCATATTGGTGGAGTCCCCAGCACTCTCCATTCCATCTGAAAATTTAAGGATTGTAATCCAACAAATAGCAATGGGGGAAGTAAGAGTTTTGTGGGTAATTACCCTACCCTATACCTATTTATCATATTTGTCACAACTTCGGTCTCTCTCCCTTGATCTCTCATTTAAGGGTTTGTTAGCTTCAAATTTTGAAGTGACTTACTTTGTCTATTTTTTTTAATTAGCAGTTTGGCTAGCTCTTTTCCAATGTTGTAATAAGACATCTTTGATAATGATAAATAACTAATGGGAGCTCATAGCAGCCTGAACATCTTGTTAGGGTTTGTACATATGTTTGCAAATCCTATTGCCAAAACATATTAAATTTTAGAGTCAATGAAATTATGTAAGTGTTGAGTTTGGGTTAAAAGATGCCCAAAGAAGACAATGTTATAATATGTTTAAGTTGATAAATTAATAACATTTTTCTCATATCCTTTACACCATTATGAATTTTTGAGTAAAACTTCTCTAAGTGAAAAATAGACATTCAGGGCTTCAAAACAAACGTAAATTTGACCCAATTTAGATTCGAAATGAGTAAGATATGACCACCTAAAGTTAGTACAACTATAGTGTATAATTTTTTCTTTTTCATTACTTCTCTTAGACATATTATGGTCTAAGTGATCCAAACCAATTGTAGGTCCATGTAATTGTAGAACAAGCATATTAATCGTAGGTTAATCTATGGTTAGCCTACGGTTAGTTATATATTCTCTAGTATATAAACCCTAAATTGAGTTTATTGTATAACACAAGTGCTTAATATAATATGTAGCCATCAAGGACTTTCTCACTATGGACGTAGGTCATTAGGCCAAACCATGTAAATCTTTGTGTATGCTCTCTCTTTCATGATTCCGCTCATCATTCAATTATCACACACAATCACATAACAACTTTCACAACTTCCATAGTCGTACCTTGCATAATGGCAACACTCGGACTACACTGAAATAGTTCATTAGTGGAGATGTTCCCATAGGTGCCCCTCAAGAGTTTGCTTGAGTACACTTGTTAGAAACTCGCTCGAGCAAAGTTGCAACAAACATAAATTATTGTCTTAAGTCCCATTATAACCATAATAGATAGTGACTAAAACAAGGGAAATATCTTATGAACAAGCCTATATAAGAAGAAATTTGATCAAGAAGGGGGCCATGAGAGAACGCCGAGCTTGGAAAATTGGCTGTTGTGTTGTGCAAGTGGGAGAGAAGCGTTCATTAAAAAAAAAACAAAAACAAAAAGTTTCCTACATATTTTTATTTATTTAGTTATTTTTAGACCTATTTGTTAAAATAGTTTGCTACATATTTATAAAAAAATTTCCAATGGAAATTTTTTTTTGAGTGAACTACATATTTGGCCCTTAATGTTTACCATATAGTTTAATTTGGTTTCTAACGTTTCAAATATATCAATTTGCGTCCTCGAAGTATATTCTTTTATTACTCCCTCAGTGATGATATTTAGATTTGGATTGTATTGTGATTGAAGATGCTTTAGTGAGTTTAATGTAGTAGTTCAATTTTAGTCTTTAGACAGCTAAGTTTTTCAAATTTGAAATCATATTTGTTATTGAAGTGAAAAAAAAAAAAGTGAATTGTTTTTGTTAATTTTTAATTTAGAAAAATAGTTTTTTAGTTAGCTCATGTGGCAGCCCACATGGCATATAGGTGGCATTAAAATTAATATTATAATACCATTGTTAGTATTTTCCATCCAACACTTAATTGCAGACTATTTTTACTCAAATATCAAAATGTTATGGGCTATATTGACACATTTAAAACGTTAAGGGCCAAATTGAAATATGGTGTAAACGTTAGGGACCAAATATGTAATTTATCTTTTTTAATTTATTGAAAATGAACTTATTTTATTGTGTTTGGTTGCAACATTAAAAATGATGGTAAAAATAATTTACATTCGGCTCACACAAACAGATCGTTTGAGATGAGGGAAAGGAAATGAATGAAAAAATAATAATTTTAAAATATTCATTCTTTTCCTTTGTTTAGAAGTTTTATAGAGGGAATGAAAAATACATTATTTTGTATGAGAGTTTAAGTGGGAGGGAATGAAATGGATAGGAGGGAACGCTCATTCTTTTCTATTTGATTAAAACCTCAAAGTTCTAATTTCCAAAAAATTGGGAGGAATCGGAGAGAATAAAATTAGATTTAAAAAATAAAAATATTTTTTTTGGGTGGGCTTAGGAGTTTATTACTGGCCTCAGCAATCCCTCTTCCCCTTCTTACAACTACTTCGTAAAGAATAAAATCTATTGAACGTTGTTTTCTTTCTTAAATTTAGAATTTTCTGTATGATTCGCCATTAGAAATATTCCATTTCAGCAATTTTTATTGAGAAAAAGAACAAAAGAAGAAGTACAACTGAAAATAACACCATAATTCGCATATACGAACATAAACTTTAAATATGATTATTCTAGAAAGAAGAAAACAACATCTAAATTCACATATAAAAGTATGATTAACTCTCCAAAATACGCCATTCTACTACTCTTCAAGTGCAAGATAAAGGGTTGTAATCTTCATCTGTCTCTTAGTAAAGAACAGGGTCCTCTTAACTTTTTGCAATACCTTGCATACAACACTAAAAAAAATAAAAAAAATAAGAATATATACTACAAATTACTTATATTGTTACTACTTTTAAGCAAGTTTATATAACATCATAGCACAATTTAATCCAGAGAGAATTTTGTCAAACTCACCTAAGAGTAAGAGCACCCCTCAAATGCATTCATTTCTTCTATCTAGGTCTTTGATTATTAGGCCTTCTCTTCTTGTTATTTCGTTCTCCTTCAACGATCCTTACTAGCCATTGAGGTTTTCCTGTCTTAAACACAACGTATCCCATAACTAATCCAAACAAGAATCCACATCCATAGCCAATTAACACAGCCTTCCAACCAAATCCTCTTGCAAAAGATGAATTGTTGTCTTCTTGGAATATTGATGCTAGTAGTGGGGGCATCAGCTTATTAGTGCTACATTTAATTGACAATGGAAATCCACACAATCCTAGGTTTCCATCATAGGAGTTGTTTTCAAATGTAGCAAATTGTTTGCCTTGAGGTATGGGTCCAATAAGTTGGTTTTGTGAAAGATTTAACATGGCCAAAAATGTTAGATCTGCTAGTTGCAAAGGAATTTCTCCAATGAGGCTATTTGAAGAAAGGTCTAAGGATTCAAGTGCTGACAATTTTGCCAACGACGATGGGATATGGCCAGTTAGACTATTATGGGAAAGGTTGAGCAGTCGAAGGATTGTAAGCCTTCCAAGTACTTCTGGAATCACTCCTTGGAATTTGTTGCTTGATAAATCAATTGTTGTGAAGATGGTTAGGATTCTTTGTAGTTTAACTTCCAACCCTTTCACTGTCACTACCACAGAATCTTGATATTGACTACTTTCACCCATATAATGCGGTTCAAGTCTGCTATCATCATTAATCATCATGGCATTGAAATTTTCAAAATAATTTCTTGGTAAAAGACCTGTAAACTCATTGTGAGACAAGTCTAGAATTCTTAGCTTAAAGAAAAACACCCCACTAGTGTTATAATTTCCTATAGGTCCATGGAATTTGTTGGATTTCAAGACAAGAACCTGCAGATTGGTGAGAGCTTCAAACCAATAAGGAAATAAATCATTGATCCTGTTGTTTCCGAGGTCAAGAACTTCCAGATTTGTACATTTGATAAAAGATTTTGGTAATAGCCCTTTTAAATTATTGTCATTGAAGACAATAGTTCTCAATTTATTACCCTTTGCAAATGTATCAGGTATGGTGCCCTGGAAATTATTCATTCCCAAATTCATCACCCTAAGGTAATAACTAAAGTTACCTAAACATTGTGGAATCTTGCCTTTCAAACTGTTATTAGAGATATCCAAAATTTCAAGAAAACTTACATTGCAAATCATATATGGGATCTCCCCAGTCAGTCTATTGTCATTCAGTTGAATTGACTTTAGATATGTGACTTCCGAAATCTCTGTGGGTAATTCCCCGGATAAGCGATTGTGTCCTGCAAGTAAGAATACAAGAGACTTGGCGTTTTTGATATCAGATGTAATTGGGCCTTCGATGTCATTGAATGAGATATCAATTATGGCCACGTTTGGTAATCCCCAGATTCCAATTGGAATGTTACCTGATAAGTGATTGTGTCCTGCAAATAACATTTCAAGAGACTTGGCGTTTTTGATATCGGATGTAATTGGGCCTTCGATATCATTGAATGGGATATCAATTACAGCCACGTTCGGTAATCCCCAGATTCCAATTGGAATGTTACCTGACAAGCGATTGTGTCCTGCAAATAACTTTTCAAGAGACTTGGCATTTTTGATATCGGATGTGATTGGGCCTTCGATATCATTGAATGAGATATCAATTACGGCCACGTTCGGTAATCCCCAGATTCCAATTGGAATATTACCTGACAAGCGATTGTGTCCTGCAAATAACATTTCAAGAGACTTGGCATTTTTGATATCGGATGTGATTGGGCCTTCGATATCATTGAATGAGATATCAATTACAGCCACATTCGGTAATCCCCAGATTCCAATTGGAATGTTACCTGACAAGCGATTGTGTCCTGCAAATAACTTTTCAAGAGACTTGGCATTTTTGATATCGGATGTGATTGGGCCTTCGATATCATTGAATTCGATATCAATTACAGCCACATTCGGTAATCCCCAGATTCCAATTGGAATGTTACCTGACAAGCGATTGTGTCCTGCAAATAACTTTTCAAGAGACTTGGCATTTTTGATATCGGATGTGATTGGGCCTTCGATATCATTGAATGAGATATCAATTACAGCCACATTCGGTAATCCCCAGATTCCAATTGGAATGTTACCTGACAAGCGATTGTGTCCTGCAAATAACTTTTCAAGAGACTTGGCATTTTTGATATCGGATGTGATTGGGCCTTCGATATCATTGAATGAGATATCAATTACAGCCACATTCGGTAATCCCCAGATTCCAATTGGAATGTTACCTGACAAGCGATTGTGTCCTGCAAATAACTTTTCAAGAGACTTGGCATTTTTGATATCAGATGTGATTGGGCCTTCAATATCATTGAATTCGATATCAATTACAGCCACATTCGGTAATCCCCAGATTCCAATTGGAATGTTACCTGAGAAGCGATTGTGTCCTGCAAATAACTTTTCAAGAGACTTGGCGTTTTTGATATCGGATGTAATTGGGCCTTCGATATCATTGAATTCGATATCAATTACGGTCACGTTCGGTAATCCCCAGATTCCAATTGGAATGTTACCTGATAAGCGATTGTGTCCTGCAAATAACATTTCAAGAGACTTGGCGTTTTTGATATCGGATGTAATTGGGCCTTGGATATCATTGAATGAGATATCAATTACGGCCACGTTCGGCAATCCCCAGATTCCAATTGGAATGTTACCTGAGAGCGAGTTATTATTAACTCTAAAATGATGTAAAGTGGAACAATTGGCATAGCTTGCTGGAATTTCACCAGTAAGATCATTTTGCAACATTGAAAGCCCCCTCAAAGTACCTTGCTTGCACATATCTGGTGGAATTGGACCGGTAAAGAAATTCTCAGAGATGTCGATGAAACTAGTTTTAGCCCAGGAGAGAAGGTTATGAGGCAGCGGACCAGTGAAGCTGTTTCTATACAGAGAAAGGTTCACAAGCTTCGTGAACTTGCCGAACTCAGCCGGTACCTGGCCAGATAGCTCATTTTCAACAAGTTGCAGAGAAACCAGGTTATTCAAGAACCTCAACTCAGATAGATCGCCTTCAACATAGTTCCTCGAAAAATCAAACATTTCAAGCTTTGTGAGGTTTCTTAGACCAATAGGAAGTTTTCCTGTGAATGAATTGTTGTAGAGCACAAGCTGCCACAGGTTGACTAGGTTCCCAATCTCAACTGGGATTTCCCCCGTCATGTTATTGTCGGCAAGCTCCAAGTTGATTAGCTCTTTAAGGTTTCCAATCTCTGCTGGAATTGTACCTTGGATGCCGCATTTTGATAGGTAAAGCCAAGTCAAGTTAGTAAGCAGCAACACCTCGTTTGGAAATGGAGAAGGATTAAAAGGATTGTCTCCGAGGCTCAGCCAAACAAGACCGGTCATGTTTTGGAGTGATTTCCACGGGAAAGTCCCTGAAAATCCGCTCAAATTCAGATGTAGATACCGTAATTGGCTTAGAGAGGATATTTCTGGAACCGACCATCCTGTGAACAAATTGTTGCCCAAATCCAAGTATTGCAGTTTGACACAATTTTTCAAGTCGTCCATAATTGGACCGTGCAAGTAGTTGAACCCGAATGAGAGCTTTTCTAGTGATTGGAGCTGGCATATGGAATCAAGAGGAAGAACCCCGGTTAAATTTTGGTATGAAAGTTCGATTTCTGTAATGGAATCGTCGGAATTGCAGGAGATTCCAGTGAAGTTGCATATGGAATTTCCGGATTCCCAAGAACTGAAGACATTGGTGTTTGATGTTTGAAGGGCAGATTTTAGTTTCATGAGAATTTGAAGGTCATTGGATTGGATTCCAGAGGGAAGGTGGAGGATGCAAAAAAGGAGAATGAAAGGGTAGATAGGCGGACACGACATGTCCTATGGTGGACTGAATGGCGTAAACTTTTGTCGGTATTATCTATTATGATCTTATTTAGAGAATAATGAATTTAAGGCTAAAGATAGTGCCATTTAATTTATAGCAGAATGGTGGGAAGTCACGCTATTTCATCTGAAAGTAGAAAGTCAATTCGTGACATAAACATTGTGACTGTTCAAGTTTTATTTAGTATGGCGGTGACTTGAGAACTGGGATATGCCGTAGTTTTTTAATCTTTGCCATCCAGTAAAGACTCCAAGAATTTTATTTAGGGGGGTCATTAAAAATTTTTATTAAAAAAAGAACTTGAATATATCGAGTTATCGATAAAAAAAATTAATATATGAAGTTTTAAAATTTTCTTCTATAAATTCTCAAATTTTTAATTATTATATGATAGTTCATTATGAGTATCTATTGCCAATGTGGGTAGCTATGAACCTATGACTATTTTATTTTGTTAAGTTTATCTAACATTTTTATTTTTATGCAATTGTTATTATTTATTTGTTATTTTTTTTATAAAAATATTTTAAACTAAATGACAAAACTAAACTCATTAACTTTGTATTAATTATTGACACACATAACCACACTCATTCATACATAAAATTATACACTACGTGTTTACTTAACCAATCAAATGCTTGGACAAACACTAACTTTACAATTTTTTTTCTTAAATTTTACTAACTTTATAACAAAAAGTTATTATAACATGATAACAATACACACACATGTAACAAACCATTTCTATTTCCTAATTATTAAATTAAATTATATTTATATTGTACACACAAACATCTACACCCATCATAATTCACACAAATAACACTATAATAAAAAGTAATGCACACAATCAATATTAGACACACTCACACACATAATATAAATTTATAAAAAAGAGTGACACAATTCACAAACACTTACTTTTTATTCTTAGAGTTTGAAATACTTGTAATAAAGATGTGCAAAATTTAATTCAGAGTGTGCAAAAATATTTTTAAAAATAAATTAAAGTATTAAACTAACAAAAAAAAAATATTTTATATATATATAATTTTTTTTTTGAAGTCAGGGGGTTCATTTGAACCCCTGAATATAGACTAGCGCCGCCCCTCAAAGATTCTGAACTTACCTTATTGGTTGCTGAAAAAACGACAATATTGAAAGACTTGAGGTATTGACCATTGTGATACTGTGAGTACACACAAAGAAAAAAATATTATATATATATATATATAAATATATATATATTTTTTGAAGTCAGGGGGTTCATTTGAACCCCCTGAATATAGACTAGCGCCGCCCTTGTTGTCATCTTACATAACCAAAAAAAAAAAAAAAAACCTTTCACTGTATTTTTTATTATAATTATTAGGGTAAATTTCATCCACGCTCCTGAGTAAATTTCGCTGTAAAGTTCGTGGTGCTTTCTTAAGTCTATTGAGTACCCAGCATAGTCGACACACTTTGTGAGACGATCTCGAAAAAGAGAACCTCAGAGGCAGCAGCATATAAACTTTCCCTGTGAGCTCTTCATTAAGGAATGCATTTTTCACATCCACATCACAACAACAACAAAAGGAAATTTCGTAGAAAATCAAAAAGGTTAGACAAATTCAAATTTTGAACAATCCAATAATCACTAAACACTAGTTTCTAACATTTATTAATGTATCACTGCGCATCCTTGGTGTGTTGATCACTCCACAAGTATAAGTACTTGTGGGATGTGGAAGATAAGGGCTGGGTTCAAGTCTCCAGAAAAGAGTTTCATATACATGTAGGGCCATGTAATTACAAGACTTGATTCTAAGAAAAAAGAAAAGATTACGGAGACTTGAATCTATAACTTGCTGCTTTTAGACAAGTTGTAGATTTATTTTCTTTGAATAAGTGGAAAAGGACAATCGAGTTACCAAGACTTAACACAAGTTACTTGCATTTTACCCTTATTCCTTTAACAAAAGAATCAATTAAGGGTCCCAGAATAAGCAAATCCACCATGTGGTTTTGGAGACTTGACTCTAACAGTGTAACTTGCATCTTTTCTGGGAAAGTAACCAGTGACAACTCCAGGAATTTTATTTAGGGGGGTCATTAAAAAATTTTAATAAAAAAAGAACTTGAATATATCGAGTTATCGACAAAAAAAATTAATATATGAAGTTTTACAATTTTCTTCTACAAATTCTCAAAATTTTAATTATTATATGATAGTTCATTATGAGTATCTATTGCCAATGTGGGTAGCTATAAACCTATGACTATTTTATTTTGTCAAGTTTATCTAACATTTTTTTTTATGCAATTGTTATTATCTATTTGTTATTTTTTTTTTATAAAAATATTTTAAACTAAATGACAAAACTAAACTCATTAGCTTTGTATTAATTATTGACACACATAACCACACTAATTCATACATAAAATTATACACTACGTGTTTACTTAACCAATCAAATGCTTGGACAAACACTAACTTTACAATTTTTTTTCTTAAATTTTACTAATTTTATAACAAAAAGTTATTATAACATGATAACAATACACACACATATAACAAACCATTTCTATTTCCTAATTATTAAATTATATTATATTTATATTGTACACACAAACATCTACACACATCATAATTCACACAAATAACACTATAATAAAAAATAATGCACACAATCAATATTAGACACACTCACACACATAATATAAATTTATAAAAAAGAGTGACACAATTCACAAACACTTACTTTTTATTCTTAGAGTTTGAAATACTTGTAATAAAGATGTGCAAAATTTAATTCAGAGTGTGCAAAAATATTTTTAAAAATAAATTAAAGTATTAAACTAACAAAGAAAAAAATATTTTTTATATGTATAAATTTTTTTTTTTTGAAGTCAGGGGGTTCATTTGAACCCCCTGAATATACACTAGCGCCGCCCCTCAAAGATTTTGAACTTACCTTATTGGTTGCTGAAAAAACGACAATATTGAAAGACTTGAGGTATTGACCATTGTGATACTGTGAGTACACACAAAGAAAAATATTTTTTATATATATAATATATATATATATATATATTTTTTAAGTCAGGGGGTTCATTTGAACCCCCTGAATATAGACTAGCGCCGCCCTCAAAGATTCCGTAACTTACCTTATTGGTTGCTGAAAAAACGACAATACTGAAAGACTTGAGGTATTGACCATTGTCATACTGTGAGTACACACAAAGAAAAAAAAATATTTTTTATATATATAATTTTTTTTTTTTTTTTTTGAAGTCAGGGGGTTCATTTGAACCCCCTGAATATAGACTAGCGCCGCCCCTGAAAGTAACAGACAAAAGACTTGACTCTAATAGTGTAACATGCTAATGATGTTATAAAATCCACTATGAATTATATTTTTAGCGAATTTGCTGTTACTTGTTTGTTTACATTTTAAACCAGTAATAAATAAAATGTAACAAAAAAACTGTCAATAAAATATCACCAAAAAAAAAAAAAAAATCATTATAGCCTTAGGTCTAAAAAACCCCCGACTCTAACTCTAGATCATGAGAAATTTTGGTAAATTTAACTGAATTTATTTTTGTGTAATGGGAAAAAGGTGTTACTTAATGTTATTATTTTAACATATCTTATACATTCTACATAACCTTCTCATATAGTAGTTTACAACATTATCCGCACATTGTGCGGGTCCTTGACTAGTTTATATAATTACTATAGAAATTATGTATGTTTACACAATTTCACATGATTTGATGTTGATAAATTTTTAGCTTAATTGGCTAAAATGTGATATATATATATATATTGTACAAGCACATATACAAGTTCTCTTAGATCATTAATATTGGGGGTGTAAAACCCTCCAAATTGCTATTTTACATTCTTAGAGGTCCAAAACATGAATTGCTATTTTACATTCTTAGAGGTCCAAAACATGCTTTATCTAGTTGTTATTGCTAAAACTTTCTAGCAATTATGAGCAGTAAGTTTGTACTTTGTATATATAAAGCTACTGTAGCATGGTTGTAAAACAAAAATATTTTATTTGGTTTGTTTTAAAGGATGAGATAAAAAAGGGATGGAAGAGAGAGAAAGAGTGGGGAGGAAGAGAGAGAGAAATAAATAAATAAATAAATGAATTGAGTTAAAAAATAAGAATTGAAATGTTAGTTTAATTGCAAAATGGGGGACAAAAATTGTGATGAGGGGCCTCGTGACTATGAAGACAACACTGTAACTTGCTTTAGGAAAAGTTAGGGGGGAAACTCTTTAACATAAAATATTAAAGAAATTAGGTAGTTTGTGGGAAAGAAACAGCTCCTTTGAAAAAATGCATGACGATAAAGATAATATTACGTCTACTCTCAGGGTCTTGATAGAGCTATTATTGTGGCCAGGTACAACACATTTATTGAAGCGATTGCATCTCTACCTAATGGTGTAACTTGCATCTCTACCTAAATTTTTAATGGAGACTTGACTTCTAATGGTGACTTGCATCTCTACCTAAATTTTTAATAGAGACTTGACTTCTAATGGTGTAACTTGCATCTCTACCTTATTTTTTTGGGAAGAAAATTGCACAAAAAGTTTTTGGCGCGATTGATAACTAGTAACGCGTGTCTAAAACTCTAAATTAAGTAGTACCCTTCAGTTTCAGTCATGAAATTCACGTGGACAGTATAAAAAAAAAATTAAAAAAAAATCATTAAGGAAACTTAAATGTTTGTTAAAACTGCAAAAATCTATTGGATGCATGATGCAGTGAATTAAAGGAGGCATGTTTTTCCATTTCATTAAAATTTATATGTTTTCTTTTTTGAGAATCTGGTAAGTAAATATTTTTATGTATACCCACCACTAAGTATATGTTGTGTACTTTACGTATATATTATTATATATATGTGTGTGTGTGTGTTGTGTAATTTTGACTTGCTATGAGAAACAAGATTTTTTCAATCCATGCATTGTTTTAGAAGGTAAAAAAGGGTTAAAATGATAGTTAAGTAGTAATGAGTAAATGACATTCTTTGAAGTGTCTTATGCTTGTGATTTGAATCTTACTTACCTATCTTAAAACAATGAATTAAAAGAAAAGAAAAAAGAGAACTAATGTAATTTATGTGGATGAGAGAAATTACTCTAATATATATTAACCCAATATATGAGATAGACACAAGACAACAACCAAACATCAAGAAATATTCACAAGTGTGCAAGGCTCCACTAAAGTTTAATAATTATTCTCTTAAAAAAACTCAATAACAAATTAAAATTCCATTGATTATTCTAAAAAAAACATAAATTAAAAGTTTAGCATTGGCTAATCTTCAATATCAACAAAAATTAAAAGTTTAGCATTTGCCAAATATCCAATGTCAAGCCACATCACAAAAATGAAAAATAAATTTCTTAGAAAATCAAAACGGTTAGAAATAAATCACTAAACACTAGTGTGAAGTGTCCAACATTTATTAATGCAAGCTCAAAAAAAAAAAAAAAAATATTATTAATGCAAATTGTAATACTCTTCTTACACTATGAAGATTTGGTTAAGAGTGAATTCTCATTAACTTGGAAAATAACGATTACACAGATGTTTATATACAGGCAAAGAGAGGCCAAAATGGGCAAATGTCCTTTTTGTGCAAACAAAGTGGCGTTTTGCCCCCTTTCCCAAACTAATTAGGGAAATACCCATCTTTTGTAACTCGATTTTCTAAAAATCGAGTTTAAAAAAAAAAAAATTTAGAGCCCTATAGTGGTGTTTTAAGGAGCCTATAGTGACGTTTTAAGGACCTATAGTGACGTTTTGGAACTCGAGTTCCATGAACTCGAGTTATAGGCAATTTTTTATTATTATTATTTTTGCCTATAACTCGAGTTCATGGAGCTCGAGTTCCAAAACACCATTGTAGGTCCTTAAAATGTCACTGTAGGGCTTAACTCGATTTTGAGAAAATCGAGTTTCAAAAGAGGGTCATTTTCCTAATTAATTTGGGAAAAGAGACAAAATGCTGCTTTGTTTGCGTGAAAAGGGCATTTGCCCATTTTCTCTGGCAAAGAGAGGTAAAAACTAACAGATAAGCATAACTAACTTCTAATTAACTAAATGCACTGTACAACTAATCACACACATGCTGCTCACGTGTTCACTACCCAAAGTTAAACTACATGTAGCTTTTATCAAAACTGCTTAAGCTACTTGTCGTCTGGCCTTCATTTCTGATATAGCTTCTTCTTTTTGTTTCTTTGATGGACAAAGTTTAGCTACAAAATTGGTTGTAGCCTTAAGCTACAAACTTACTTAATATCTTTTTATTAGAGGTGAATTTTGACAATCCACAATTGGATTACATCTTCTTCTTATATCCTCCATGCTTGCAAAATTTCAAGAAAATTAAAGATCAATAGCTATATCATCAATAAATTTTTTAAATTGCAAGTTTTTGTAATTCAAAGTTATGCACAAATTATAAACTTATAGATCATATAGTAAATGATATCTGATTGACACAAAATTTAATATGTGTATTAAGGGCATAAAGAACATGCAATTCAACGGTTAGATTTTCAAAATATGCTGTAGAATTTATTTTATTGAGTGAATTTGTAGCCTTAAGCTACAACCAATTTTGTAACTAAACTTTGTCCTTCTTTGATTTCTGATATACGCAAACCACCTCAACGATAAACCTACTACTGCGCAAAATCTAAAATAGAGAAATAAGGTGTGAGCTCCCCAACTATATATTGATGTTAAAAAATCCACTATGAATTTTATTTTAAGCGAATTTGCTGTTACTTATTTGTTTAAGGGACGACGCTGCTTTAATATCACAAGATTAATTCCCCTTTCGGGACTTAAGTATCGAAGCTATTGCACTGGTATCATATAACTACAACTACGTGCATTCTCCATTTGAGTGGTTGTTCAATATGATCAATTGCTTCATCAGAAGGCTACAAGGTTTCTATAGGAACTAGAGAACACGGACAAAAATGCCTTATGCCCTTTTCGGGCAAATTATATAGTATTATGCATGGTTTTAAAAACCGGTACGGTGAAAGAACCGGAAAAGGAGCTAAATACCGGTTTTATGGTCGGACCGGGGTCCGACCGATGGTCGAACCGGTGACGTCATAAATAATTTAATTATTATTTATTTAAATTATATAAATAATTAATAATTTTTAAATATACTAAAAGTCTAAAACTAACAAACCTATAATAACAAATATGTTTCCTTTAAAAAAAAAGCCAATGGACTGGTCACAACATAGCACTCAGCAATAGAGGGTCCAAAGACTTTGAACCTGCTTTAGAAACATCAACTGTAAACCTAAGCAAAAAAACAAAATCAATATGTAAATATGTTTCCTTTTTGACTTATTAAAGCAAAAAAACCTAAGCAATCTCAACATCACTCAAATAAATAAGTAATAACATTAACATTACAAAATAATCATCCTGAAATTCTAATAAACTTTCAACAAAACCAAATAAATAAGTTCATTAGTTATTACATTTACATCCAAATAGCAAATAACAAATAATTTCATTACAACCAACAACTAAGTTTTAAAGTTTCAAACAAACAACTAAGTTTTAAAGTTTCAAACAAACAACAACTAAGTTTTAAAACCCAAGCCTCATTTGTTATGAAGATAATCGAAATCAATATCATCATGTGAACCAAATGCTTCACCACTAGCATCATAATCATCATCCTCATTCTCATCTTCTTCATCTTCAACATGAATAGGATGATTTTTATCTCTAAATCCGGGAGGAGCATCATCTTCATCACCAAATGATTCCAAATTGATGTCATCATCATCCTCAATCATTTCATTGTTCATATCTATACAAATTCCAAAACCAAAGAACAATAAATGAAATAACAATTCTCATAATCATTTCTCATAAATCATAAATAGTCTAATTAAAAATGCAAATAGGCAAAGAATTGTTATAAGCTAACCTCTTTGTACAAAGAATTGTCACATTTCGCTCTCACAGACGAAGAATTAGCATTAGACCCAGTTGTAGATGCATGTTCATTAGACGGTACAGAGGCGGATTCCATTTCACTCAACAATTTCAGACTGGCAGCAACCATTTCAACAACAAATAAATTCATCAATACAACACACACAATAATAGTACAATACTCTAAACTATATTTCACAAACAATAATGCTCTGTAAATCAAATCCACAGCATACACAAAATCACAATTAAACTAAAATGCTATTGTAAATTAATAATTGAAGTTACCACTTACCAGTGAAGTCACAAAAGGAGAACTTGAGCTGAAGCCGAGGCCCGAGAACATGAAATGAGAATCTGAGATAAAGCCAAGAGAAATGAAAAAAAAAAAAAACAGAACAGAGAAATGATCAAAATCAAAATCAAGTAATCAAAATCATTAAAAAAAAAAAGAATATTAATTATTAGTTTCTTACGTCTTAGTTCTTACATACCTGATGAAGCCGAGAGAATCAGAGAAATGAAAAAAAAAAAAAAAAAAAAAACAGAACCGCGAAAATGAAAAAGAAAAAAAGTAAAGAACATTACCAGGTGCCGACCAAGAAGGAAACCCAAAACCCAGATGCCGAGAAGCCCAATACGACAGCCCAAAGGCCAAAACCCAGGTGCGTGAGGCAGAGCTCACTCTGTTTTCAAAAGTCAAGCTCAAGCTCACTCTGTTTTCGAAAGGAAAAAAGAAAAAAAAAAAAACTCAGCTTGCTTGATTGTGATTTGTGAGTGTGAGCGTGACTGCGTGAGGCAGAGAGAGCCTTGAGGTGAGCGAACAAACAGTCTTGAGGCAGCGAAGAGCGAGCTTGAGGCAGCGAAGAGCGAGCTTGACTTTCGGTGAGGCAGATCGTAGCCGCAGAGCGAGATGAGCGAGTCTGAGAGCTTGAGGTGAGGTGAGTGAGATGAGAGTATGAGACTTGAGAGTTGAGATTGAGAGTGTCTGAGGGCTTTCGGCTTAGGGAGTTAGGGATTTAGGGTTAGTTTTTAGGATTTTACATTTTAGAGGACCAAAACGGCATAGTTTTGCCGGAAAAGACAAAAAATGTTCAACCGGTTATAAACCGGTTCAACCTTCGATTTTTCCAGTTCTTCCGGTTGGACCTCCGGTTTTTACTGTTTAGCGGTTTTTTAAGCATTTTCGGTTTTTTATCATAACCGGACCGGTTTTAAGGCCGGTTCCCGGTTGAACCGGTCAGACCGGCCGGTCCGGTCCGGTTTTTAAAACTATGGTATTATGCCCCCCTTTCCAACAGGGGCGGCGCTAGTCTATATTCAGGGGGTTCAAATGAACCCCCTGACTTCAAAAAAAAAAAAAAAAATTTATATATATAAAAAATATTTTTTTTTCTTTGTGTGTACTCACAGTATGACAATGGTCAATACCTGAAGTCTTTCAATATTTTTGTTTTTTCAGCAACCAATAAGGTAAGTTACAAAATCTTTGAGGGCGGCGCTAGTCTATATTCAGGGGGTTCAAATGAACCCCCCGACTTCAAAAAAAAAAAAAAAAATTATATATATAAAAAATATTTTTTCTTTGTGTGTACTCACAGTATCACAATGGTCAATACCTCAAGTCTTTCAATATTGTCGTTTTTTCAACAACCAATAAGGTAAGTTCAGAATCTTTGAGGGGCGGCGCTAGTGTATATTCAGGGGGTTCAAATGAACCCCCTGACTTCAAAAAAAAAATTTATAAATATAAAAAATATTTTTTTCTTTGTTAGTTTAATACTTTAATTTATTTTTAAAAATATTTTTGCACACTCTGAATTAAATTTTGCACATCTTTATTACAAGTATTTCAAACTCTAAGAATAAAAAGTAAGTGTTTGTGAATTGTGTCACTCTTTTTTATAAATTTATATTATGTGTGTGAGTGTGTCTAATATTGATTGTGTGCATTACTTTTTATTATAGTGTTATTTGTGTGAATTATGATGTGTGTAGATGTTTGTGTGTACAATATAAATATAATATAATTTAATAATTAGGAAATAGAAATGGTTTGTTACATGTGTGTGTATTGTTATCATGTTATAATAACTTTTTGTTATAAAATTAGTAAAATTTAAGAAAAAAATTTGTAAAGTTAGTGTTTGTCCAAGCATTTGATTGGTTAAGTAAACACGTAATGTATAATTTTATGTATGAATGAGTGTGGTTATGTGTGTCAATAATTAATACAAAGCTAATGAGTTTAGTTTTGTCATTTAGTTTAAAATATTTTTATAAAAAAAAAATAACAAATAGATAATAACAATTGCATAAAAATAAAAATGTTAGATAAACTTAACAAAATAAAATAGTTATAGGTTTATAGCTACCCACATTGGCAATAGATACTCATAATGAACTATCATATAATAATTAAAAATTTGAGAATTTGTAGAAGAAAATTGTAAAACTTCATATATTAATTTTTTTTGTCGATAACTCGATATATTCAAGTTTTTTTTTTATTAAAATTTTTTAATGACCCACCTAAATAAAATTCCTGGAGTCGTCACTGCTTCCCAAACTAATTAGGGAAATGCCCCTCTTTTAAAACTCGATTTTTAATAAATCAAGTTAGGCCCTATAGTGGCGTTTTTAAAGAGCCTATAGTGACGTTTTAAGGACCTATAGTGATGTTTTTTTAACTCGACTTCAATAAAATCGAGTTATAGGCAATGCAATCGACCTATAGTGGCATTTTTTTACCTATAACTTGATTTCATTGAAGTCGAGTTAAAAAACGTCACTATAGGTCCTTAAAACGTCACTATAGGGCCTAAGATTTTTTTTTTTAACTCGATTAATCAAAAATCGAGTTTTAAAAGAGGGGCATTTCCTTAATTAGTTTTGGAAGGGGGGCATAACACTATATAATTTTCCCGAAAAGGGCAAAAGCCCATTTTGTCCTAGAGAACACCTTAATTACTAAAACATATTTTCCCAAAATTTCTATAGATACACGCTTATTCACATATAATTTTGTTCCAATTGGCAAGTGAAAGTGAATTGGATTAATCACAACATTTTACCTTAAGCTGCTTAGCATGTTGTGAAAAAGTGCTAACATGGGTTATATTTTCCCAGATTGAGAGCAGGTCGTAATTGTAATGAATGGTTGAGATTGAGAGTTGAAAAAAGCAACTTTCAATCTCAATTATTAAATAAAAAAATATTTCAAAAAAGTAAAATGTTAAAATTAAAAAGTTGAAAATGTAAAAATTTTTGTGAAGAAATTAAATGTGGTTAATTGCATGATGCAATTGCATATCTCAATCCATATTTTCCTTTCACTCACTTTTCATGTGGCATCAAATGTTGGGGGACGTGGAAAATGTACTTAAAAGATTAATACCCAACAGCTAACACATGCCCTCAGAATTCCTGTCTGTCATCTTACACATTGTCTTCTCTTTGTTATGAATCTTATGATTATTGCTTACACCAATGTGTCACAAGAGCTTTAGCAATGAAAGGTAATGACTAGTCGACTCATAAGCTTATGTAAGGGCCAACCAGTACTAGCTATCTGGTAACCTATCATTCAAGTGCATCTTGTAGCTCTCAAAGATAGGACATTTCTCATGCATTAAAAAGAAAAAAAAAAAAAAAAAAACCGTGGGAAGGTTGGTATTGCCAAATCTCTCTAATAGCCCGTTTGGATCCACGTTATTGTGCGTCTGCATTTCACAATTCATGTTTCCTTCTTTTCTTTTTTTTCGCAGCCGTAGTTGTGGACTTTTCTCCCGTGAATAGTGCACGGGTGTACTGTTCATGGGACCCATAAACTTCACTTTTCAGCAACTTTTTCATTAAAAATGGGTCCCACTGCACTATTCACACATTTTAAAATTATTTTGCTACAATGTTTTCAATTTTCAGTTTTTAATTTTCAGCAAAAATAAGTTGTATCCAAATGGACCCTAAGTAGCTTTTGAGCCTTTGGACGTAAATCATGCTATGCAACACACCAATGATGGCCTTTTTTAGAGCATTAGCATTTGGGGATGCAAAAAAAAAAAACCTATTTTGCATCATCAAACACTACTTTATTTATTTTACCAATTTTACAACTCACTCTACATTCCAATTTTTATTTTTACATACAACCTAATAAAATAATATAAACTACCTAATAAAATAATATAAAGTATTATTCTCTCTTTTTTTTCTCCTACTCACTTTTTCGCTTCACACACAATCACAAGATTAAACTAATATATTTTTTTACAACCTATATGCAACCTTACTATTCATAGGTTGCAAATTTTTTTTAAGTTTACAAACTTGGATGGAATGGGTTTTAGGTAGTTTGGGTTGTAAAATAGCAATTGGGGGGGTGTTTACACCCCCCGATGCTAGTGCTCTAAGCTTGAAAATGTACAATGCTGCTTTATATGATGTCGTTAGTGTCGGTGATCCATGAATTTGAAATTCCGAACTCACTTTGAGAAAAAAAAAATAGTGATGATAATAAAAAGAAGGGTAAAATATAGTTAACAGCCTCGAGGTTCAAATTAATGCCAGTAAGGTTTAAGACTTTTTAAAATTGACCAACTTGTCCTTAATGATGTGAGAAAGACGAGAAAAGTGAGTAACAGTAGACAGGCCAAGTTGGGTTTAAGGACCAAATTGGTTAGTTTTAAAAAGTCTTGAATTTGGTTAGTATTACCCTAAATCTTAGGATTGTTAATTGTATTTTATCCTAAAAAGAAATCAAGAAATGAACTTTTAGAAGGTATATAAATGATAAAAGAAGAGTAGAATTTTAGAAGGTAAAATCTTGGAGTTGATGTAACACCCTTAACTAAAAAGAGAGAGAGAGAACAAAAAAAAAAAAAAAAAAAGTAAAAAAGAAAAGGTGCTAGAGAGAGGGTGAGTGAGATAGAGAAGATGCTTCTATCATTGTTCTCTACCAACCAAGTAGAAACTAATATATTCAAAACGAAGAGAGGTATCATTGTTCTCATTCATGCCTCCTCTTCGACCATCCCGAACTATGTGATGCAATATGCTCCTATTCCAAGTAAAATTCTTGAGGGGATTGACAGGGTTAATTGGAATTTCCTTTGGGGTACGACGGATCATGCTAAGAAGATGCATTAGGTTAATTGGGCTGAAGTGACTAAACCAAAGGAGGCAGGTGGTTTGGGGTTACAATCTGCAAAATGTAGGAGCACGACACTTTTGGCCAAGCTCAATTGGAGGTTTCATACAAAGAAGAATGCCCCTTAGGTCAAGGTTCTCAAGTTCAAGTACTACACTGGACAAAGAATCAATTCTAGGAATGAAGCAAAACTCCCTATGTCTCCGATTTGGAAAGGGATGAAAAGAGGCGAGGAAGTCTTTAATAAAGGGGTTAAATGGATGCCAGGCCATGAAAGCTGTCTAAATTTTTAGTCTGATTGTTGGTCTAACTCTGGTCCCATTAGGTCTCATATCCAAGGCCTGCTCCCGCAAGAATCTATTAATTTACAAGTCAAAGATGTTCTCTCTCCATCTGGATGGGACTGGTCTAATATCCCTTTTGAGCTTCCCCCCGAAGTTAAAGCGGATATTCAAGCTGTCCCCATTCCTTTGGTGGCTAGGTTTAGTGACAAATTGGCTTGGAAGTTTTCTCCTAAGGGGGATTTTGATTTGAGAAGTGCCTATCGCCTTGCTACTAACTCTTCGAGCAATGATTCCTTCTCTGGTTCTTGGATTTGGAAGCTGCCTTCCTTGCCTAGAATCCAAATTTTTATCTAGAAGTGCATGAAGCAAAGCATAGGTGTTAAGGAATGCTTAGCCAATAGAGGGATTCCACTAGATACCACCTGTCCGTTGTGTCACCTAGAGGCTGAATCTATCATGCATGCACTCCGAGATTGCAACTTGGTGAAACCTATATGGTTCCAATTGGGTACTCATTGTTTATACCCCTCCTTCTTCTACCAAGACATCAGAGAATGGTTAACCGCAAATTGTAGACTCAAATCATCCTAAAATGCTGTGGGCATCCCCTGGAATGTTCTCTTTTCTTTTATTATCTGGTTGGTTTGAAAGCAGCGAAACCAATCTGTCTTTACAAATAGAGGGTCAAATCCGAACCTAGGCAAGTCTATTGCTTTGCAAGCCTCAGAATTTTTCTTGTGTGCTTCCCAACCAAGACGTCATAATCAGATGGGAGAAACCGGAGCAGGGGTGGGTGAAACTCAATAATGATGGGTCTTGGAATGCAACATTGGGTTCGGCAGTAGGAGGAGGTTTGATCAGAGATAGCTAGGGTAATTGGGTGATTGGTTTTGCCAAAAAATTGGGGAGTGCCAACAACTTCACTGCTGAAGTTTGGGCTCTCCATGATGGCTTGATGCTTTGTCTTCAACGGAATCTTCCTGCTGTTATTGTTGAGATTGATGCAAAGGCATTGGTGGATGCTTTGAACAATCCTTCCCACAGAAACTCAGTGATCTCCCCTATTTTTGATGACTGCAAAAATTTGATTATGCAAATTCCACAAGTTCGTATAAATCATGTCTATTGCGAGGCGAATAAATGCGCGAATTGGCTAGCTAACTCCGACCATTCTCAAGCTCTAAATTTTATTTTACATTCTGCTCCTCCTATAAGCTTGATTCCCTCTGTTGAGGCTGATTGTCATGGTGTTTGGTGTAACAGGCTCTGCCCTGAGTTTTCCCTTTTTGCTAGTTAATATCAATTCCAGTTTACCAAAAAAAAAAAAAAAAGACTAAAACTTACTACCATTGTTCTATCCACCAAAATATGGACAATGCATGTGAAAATATAGACATATTATGCATACGGAGTATAAATACATAGTGTATACTAAAAGCATCCACATCAGTCCGTGTATTTTACACATCCATTTTTACACTAAAAACCTACTTTTTCTATTTTACACATTCATTTTTACAAAACACCCACATCAATTTATCTATTCTACAAGATTTTTTAATAAAATATTCATTCTTCTCAATTTTTTTTATTATTTCTCTCAACTACCTCTTTATATACGCGCTCTCTCTCTCTCACTCTCTCTACCCATTTTTCTGATTTGTTGCTATCTCTCTCTACCCATCTCTCTCTTTATCTCCATCTCTATACCGGTCAGATCTCCATAGATAGCTTCACTCCTCAAACAAGACCCAATCTCCAAACAAAACCCATCTCTATACCCGGTCAGATCTCCAGCAAGCACTGATCTACAAGCAAGCACCAATCTCTGAGCATCGATCTCCAAGCATCGATCTTCGAGCACCGATCTCCTGCAAGCACCGATCTCCAGCAAGACCCACTCCCTCTCGGTCAAGCACCGATCAAGCAACTGTAGTGCAAGCACCGATCAAACAAGACCCACAAGCACCGATAGTTCCAGTCAAGTACCGATCATTCCACAAGCACCGATCTATCTCTTTGTTGGTTTGTTTGTGTGTGGGTGTGTTTGTGTATTGATTTGTCTGTGTAGATGTGTTTGTGTGTGGGTGTGTTTGTGTGCATCTGAGGAAAAGAAGATGAGGAGCTGAGGTCGTTGTACACAGAGAAGAGAGAGAAAAATTGGTGCAAACTGAAAATAATAAAATAATAAATACACATGCTACAGTAACCGTGTATATATACACGGTTACTGTAGCTCGTGGATAAATATACATGATTATACAAGATTTTGGAAGCACTGATGTGGAGCAATTTTGAGACAAAATGTGTAAAAATTGTAGTTTTTTTCTATTATACAAGATTTTCCATCCACTAATGTGGATGCTCTAACGTGCTGAACCCTCCAAATTAAAGATCACTTGCTAGCTGCCACGTTTCACCTCACCTCTACGGCTCTACACTACTTGTCTTTGGCCAATCTACATTTCTATCAAAGAGACGTGTTGATCAGTAGTCATTGAATAAAAACTTCCCCATATAAAGAATAGGGAAAAATGCCAATACACCCCTTGAACTTTGAACTAGTGGCCAAAACACCCCTTGAACTTTTTTATTGGCCAATTTACTCCCTAAACTATACACACCTGTCAAATTAATACTTCAGTTAGTTTCATGTTAAAACACTAATGGAATAAGAGCATGTGAGAAGCATGTGACCTTTAAAAACTAACTAAATCATAGAAAGAAAAGATTGACCGCAAAGGAGAAAATATCATTTTCTTCCTTGAGTGGGATTGAATGGAGAAAGATGAGGAAGAGTTTGTCATCATCTTCAGTTTCTATGTGGTCTTCGGCAGGGTCTTCTCGAGGAAATCTCTATAATGGAGTGGGCCCGCACAGAGGAGAGTGAATTGGGTGGCCCATCTCAGTGACGACTCCAGGAATTTTATTTAGGTGGGTCATTAAAAAATTTTAATAAAAAAAGAACTTGAATATATCGAGTTCTCGACAAAAAAAATTAATATATGAAGTTTTACAATTTTCTTCTACAAATTCTCAAATTTTTAATTATTATATGATAGTTTATTATGAGTATCTATTGCCAATGTGGGTAGCTATAAACCTATGACTATTTTATTTTGTTAAGTTTATCTAACATTTTTATTTTTATGCAATTGTTATTATCTATTTGTTATTTTTTTTTATAAAAATATTTTAAACTAAATGACAAAACTAAACTCATTAGCTTTGTATTAATTATTGACACACATAATCACACTCATTCATACATAAAATTATACACTACGTGTTTACTTAACCAATCAAATGCTTGGACAAACACTAAATTTACAATTTTTTTTCTTAAATTTTACTAATTTTATAACAAAAAGTTATTATAACATGATAACAATACACACACATATAACAAACCATTTCTATTTCCTAATTATTTAATTATATTATATTTATATTGTACACACAAACATCTACACACATCATAATTCACACAAATAACACTATAATAAAAAGTAATGCACACAATCAATATTAGACACACTCACACACATAATATAAATTTATAAAAAAGAGTGACACAATTCACAAACACTTACTTTTTATTCTTAGAGTTTGAAATACTTGTAATAAAGATGTGCAAAATTTAATTCAGAGTGTGCAAAAATATTTTTAAAAATAAATTAAAGTATTAAACTAACAAAGAAAAAAATATTTTTTATATGTATAAATATTTTTTTTTTTTGAAGTCAGGGGGTTCATTTGAACCCCCTGAATATACACTAGCGCCGCCCCTCAAAGATTCTGAACTTACCTTATTGGTTGCTGAAAAAACGACAATATTGAAAGACTTGAGGTATTGACCATTGTGATACTGTAAGTACACACAAAGAAAAAATATTTTTTATATATATAATATTTTTTTTTTTTGAAGTCAGGGGGTTCATTTGAACCCCCTGAATATAGACTAGCGCCGCCCTCAAAGATTCTGTAACTTACCTTATTGGTTGCTGAAAAAACGACAATATTGAAAGACTTGAGGTATTGACCATTGTCATACTGTGAGTACACACAAAGAAAAAAAATATATTTTTTATATATATATAATTTTTTTTTTTTTGAAGTCAGGGGGTTCATTTGAACCCCCTGAATATAGACTAGCGCCGCCCCTGCCCATCTGGGTTTTCATTGCTGGTTTACGCTTGGAAGAGATGAAAGCTATGAAGAGGTTTTGGCTAGATTATCTTTCACAAATTTGGTTTTGTTTAATTGATTAGTTTGTCTCACTAACTCATTTGTTCATGAACATAGAAATAAAACAATTTACAAGATAATATATATGGATTTCATTTATACATTCTTAGCTAGATCTAACAACTTCTTTTAAAGACAAAAAAGAGTTTATAGAGAGAAAAAAGTTTACAAAGAGAGGCCCAGCTGTGAAACAACACAACTTGCCTAGAAAAATCCCCATGCTAGCAATTCGAAAAAAGAAACTGCAAAAAATTCGGCAAGTCTTTCTTGCTAGCTTTATTTCTGGGTTATATGCTAAGGTATTTGTTGTCCGATCTATGTTGGAACTAAGATCCAAAATTTTCCTTTGATGGATCTACTGCCTCTCTCTCTCTTCTCTGCCGGTCAGTAAAAATTTCTGTGTAAACAGTAATTTAGTTAATTTTTAAAGGTCACATGATTCTCACATGCTTTTATTCCATTAGTGTTTTAACGTGAAACTAACAGAGGTAGTAATTTGGCAGATGTGTATAGTTTAGGGAGTAAATTGGCTAATAAAAAAGTTCAGGGGGTGTATGAGCATTTTTCCCTAAAGAATAAAAGCCTTCCCCAATAACCATACACACAAAACTTCCACAGCCGTTTACTATTAGATTTTAGAGATAGAGTAGTTTAGAGGCTGTTTGGATGCTTTTTTTTGGTCACTCAATTTTCATCACTTAATTTCCATCACTCATCACTCATAACTCATAACTCATAACTCATCACTCATCACTCATCACCCATCACTCTAAAATACTATGTTTGTTTGGCACCATCACTCATTTCCCATCACTCAATATTTTTCACACTATTTGTGGGCCCCATTTCTGTCACCCACTGCAGCTTTTTTTTTTTTTTTTTTTTTTCAGAGTACCCACAAACCTGAACCCAGAAAAAAAGAAAAAAAGAAAAGAAAAGAGGAAGAACAGGGGAGATGTGAACCCAGGTGAAGAAGGAAAAAAAAAAAGAAAAAGAAAAGGAAGGAGACGTGAATCTAGGTGTAGAAGAAAAAAAAAAAAGGGGAGACGGTGAACCCCAGTAAAGAAAGAAGGAAAAAAAAAAAGATGGTCAAAAGTTGTGGCTAAAAGTATGGTAGTGGGTCCCTCATATAGTGTTATTTACAAAAATGCCATTGATTTATGAGAATTGGAAACTGAAAACAGCCAAAAGTTGTTTTCAGTTTCCATAACTCATAACTCAAAAAGTAGAGAATTGAGTATTGAAAACAGAGTTATGAAAATAGAGTATTGGTGCAGGCAAACGAGTATTTTGCTATGGGTCCCACCATTTTTGAGAATTGAGTTATGAAAACTGAGAATTGAGTCATGAGATTTGCTCATCCAAACAACCTCTTAGTTAGCTTTGCTTAGACAATAAGTAATGGTTTTGGTTTTGTAGATTTTGTATTGAAGTTATTAATTGAGTTTGAGTTGTGCACCCACTAGATTAGCTGAATTTTATTTTATTTTATTTAAAAAAAAATTAGTTTTAAAAAACTAGTCGGGCCAGATCAACCTATAAAAAATGGATTGAGTCATGGATCAACCCCGTTTTATTTTAGGATAAAAAATGTTGGGTCCATGTCAAGTGTTTTCCTTCAAGATCAGATTAGGTTAGCAGATCAAGTCTGATTTTATCATGTCTAGAATTTAATTTCATCAACTACCCTTAAACTATAGGGTTTAAAGTGAGATTTGCTGATGATTTTTTTTTTTTGGGTAGATACGATAGTATTTCAGACCTATGAAGTTCGCTTTCTGATGATTGTTCTTTATTATCAAGCTAAGACACCAATTGGTTTTTAATATATGCAGGGGTTGAACCTTAGATTTTTTATTCAATAATAAGATATTTTACTAGTTGAACTAATTGGAGTCCACACTTATTTTGACTTGTGTATCAATATAGATAATATATTTAAAAAATATTTTTTTTTTAACAGTATGTAGTAGATATATTTATTATGATTTTGTTTGTATATTGAATTATATATTTTTTCACTTTCTCAAAAAAAAAAATTTATTCTATTATTTAAGTGAGGGTTTAATTATAGAGTTGAATTTAAAAAAAAATATATTAGGATATTAACATGTAAAATTATAAGAAAAAAAACTTATGTGGAAAAATATTATGAGATTAACAAAAATTCAAATTTTTTTTTTCATTTTATATATATTACAGATTTCATAATATGTTCAAATTGATCTTAAACTGCGACATCATATTATACTAGCATTATTAGTATATTAAAAATTTAGATGAGCCTAAGGCTCAACCTATATAAAATTTTAATAGCGTTAATATGAAATAAATATACCCTCCTCCTCTTACAATAAAATAAAAAATATTAATAATTTCTTAAAATGCTTGAATTTTTCATCAGTTGCAAACTATTGTTGTCTCACAGTTGGTGTGAACCAATCCAAGTACTTGTGAATACCAAATGTTGTGAGACATTAATTGATTATAGACAACCATTACACAAGGTATTACTTAGTGCATCATTGATGAGTAAAAGAATGTGAACTGGATTTTTCTTCCATCCTCATGCCATCACTGATCCTGCGCCCACACTTTTCATTTTCAATTACACCTTTCAGTATCATCAACTATTAACTTCATTCAATAATAATGGTAATAATGAGATTTATGTATAAATTATGGTCGGCTAGAGTGTTTAGGATAAATTCAACGTAGATGTGGTGGGAAAGGTCGTAGGCCCATTTCAAAGTTGGGCCAAAGATATGAGGAAGCCCGTTCTAAAGATTGGGCTTGGCTTGAGGATGGGCAAACAATGAGGTGGACCAACATTACGACCCATTATCTCTATTGAGGACACGAGGAGGCCCGAAGATGAACATATATCCGAGCACCTAACTGGTTTCAGGCACAAGTTACTAGGTAATCCTCTCAATGTTAGAAGGTTGGGTCCCACTTGTGATAGACAATTTGATAAGCAAGAATAGTGCTATAGACCCAGATAGTCACCTTAACCCCTGAATCAGTGGGTCCCACACATGTGTTGAAGATTCTGTCATCATGAGGGTTCCACCAACAAGAGAGTATAAGAGGGGAAAGAGGTTATGGTGATGGGGTTTAGAAAAATTGGGGTGAGAAACACGAGAGAGAGGCAAGAGCATAATCCTTGGGAATTGTGGTCCTGCCCGAAACTTAGAAAGGGAAGTTCGGCTAGTGAGTTGCATCCTCAACCAAAGACTCGTAGCATAATGATGGATCAATAGGAAGGCCCGGTCCATTATTGCGACAAACTATTCTTGGGATCCCCCATTGTGGGCCAAGAACATTACCAGAGAACAAATTAATTGTGAGCTTAGGCCCACAATAGACTAAAGTCTTTGGGCCATAGCACCATAATAGGGTTCTTCCAATTTTATCAATTATTTTGTTGAGTGATTTTATTTTATTTATTTTTCATGTCATCAATCAATAATTTAAATAAATATAAAAATGATACTGATAGTTAATATTTGTTTATATATTGATGATGTAAAAAAATCAAATCAACTCATTTCAAAAGTTATTCTAAATATCTTTAGAAAATCCTGATCTAAATAATGTATATTTCTACTTGTAAAATGATTATTGTCTCCAATGTATTTTCCTCTAGCTCCAAGAATGGGGTTTGGCTTCACATCCTGCCATTTTTTTACTTCCTATTCTTATACTGCACTATTTAAGTATTGATAATGTTTTACTCAGATTAAGGTTTTATAGCTCTCGTTTGGGAGGAGGGAATAGAATGGAATGAAAATGAATGAAAAGAATAATTTTAGAATATTATTCCCTTCCTTTATTTGGGAGTTTTAATGGAAGGAATGGAAAGTTCATTTTCTTATTTGGGAGTTTAAGTGAGAGGAAATGTAATGGGTAGGAGGGAACACTCATTCTTCTCTGTTCCCTTAAAATCTCAAATTTTCATTCTCCCTAAAATTAAGAGGAATAGGAGGGAATAAAATTAGATTTAACGAATTTTTTACTAAAACTCCCAATATACCCTTATATTTTCAACATTTTACTTTAAAATAGGGGTCTAATAATAATATTGTCATAAAATGATTTCATTTCATTTTCTCTATGTTACTCCCAAACAAAATTACTTACATTTCATTCATTTTCATTCCTTTATTTTAAAACATCCAATCAGGGTTACTTAATTCCATTCTTTTTCATTTCTTTCCCTTACTTAAATACATTCTATTCCATTCACTTACGATCATTCCATTCCTTTATAACTCCACCATGGAATTCATAAAATCTCATGCATCCATTTTGAATGAGTGGATTGAATTTGGTGAGATCATCGATCATTTTGGAGGGTTGAGGACATTTTTTCATCAATAAACATTTAATGACTTTACTTACTAAGGAAAATTCTTGTATGAGACCGTCTCATGAGACCTATGTTTCAATGATATGTGGGTCTTGTAACACCCCAACTTAATTGCATAATTAATTTTATGGGTTTATATGCTTGTTATTATCTTAATTACTTTAAGTGCATAAAGCTTTGATATTGTGATATTATAGAAGATATATGCTCTTTTAATGTTGTAGAAAGGGGTTTTATTAAGGTAAGGATATTTGTGCATAGTTGTTTTATTATTTGGGCCTTTTTAGAATATAGAACTATGGGAGGGTGAAAAGTATAAATGCTGAAAGTTGAAAAGGTGGTTCATAACCTTTTCTTTGATGTAACATGCCAATCTAATTGCATAATTAATTTCATGGGTTTATATGCTTGTTATTATCTTAATTACTTTAAGTGCATAAAACTTTGATATTGTGATATTATAGAAGATATATGCTCTTTTAATGTTGTAGAAAGGAGTTTTATTAAGGTAAGGATATTTGTGCATAGTTGTTTTATTATTTGAGCCTTTCTAAAATATAGAACTATGGGAGGGTGAAAAGTATAAATGCTGAAAGTTGAAAATGTGGGTCATAACCTTTTCTTTCCTTAGTCAGACACGTGCCCTCACAAAGTCTTTCGTCCTTATCTTGTCTTGGCTGCACCAAAAAGTTCATCTCATGCTCTTCTTTCTCTATTCATTTTTCTTTAAAACAACTATGCACAAATATCCTTACCTTAATAAAACTCCTTTCTACAACATTAAAAGAGTATATATCTTCTATAATATCACAATATCAAAGTTTTATGCACTTAAAGTAATTAAGATAATAACAAGCATATAAACCCATAAAATTAATTATGCAATTAGGTTGGGGTGTTACAGGTCCCACGCAAAATTTTTGTATGAGATAGTCTCATGAGACCTATGTCTCAATGACATATGGGTATTCTTGTATGAAACCATCTCATGAGACCTATGCCTCATGAGACCATCTCATACAATACTTACTCACTAAAGAGATAAGCATTAAATACTACTATGATCTCGTGTATTCTCAAACAACCTAAAGGGATAAAGAAGTATAACGGCTTCCCCCTTTTCCTTCTAGGGAATAGACCCAAGATATCACCAACCCTCATCTGAAAATTGCCCTTGAATTCAGAGGTAGGAGTATATATTTTATTGTTATAATTGCTATTCATTAACATTTTCACCAAACTTTCTCCTCTAACTTAATCTTTAGAGGATTTGAGACCAACCCACCAAAGTTGGTCCTTGATTTAGGAAGTGGTCATGTTTGTCTTATGAATCTAACTGAAATATCGAGCAAATAGGTGATTGCTGTAAGTTTGGGTGAAATGACTGAAATCATTGTTGTGGTTCTTTCACATTTCAAACACCACCATCTATAAGTTTAAATAGATACGAAAATGGAGAGAGTCAAATTTTTTAAAAATATAAATGTTGATGATGTGATAAATCTAATCCACTGAATAGGATTTTAGGAACTTTATAGTAGAATTGTAACCTCAAAATCAAAGTAATCAATATCGTACCGATACCGGCCATACCGACTGGTATGTACCGTACCGGAATGTATACCGGTATCGAAACATCAACGTTTCGTACCGGTTTAAATACCGGCCGTACCCGCTATGTACCAGCCATACCGGCCAATTTCGAGCAATACCGGTCGGTATAGAATTTTTTATTTTATTTTTTTTTTTTTTAAGTTTTGTAATTTTTGAAAATTTGAGAATTGTAACTTATTTGCATTAACTTATTAGTATTATTTGTTTACTTAGTATGTAATGGTAACTTTTAAGCTTTCTATTTTTTTTTTCTTTTAATTGATACTAAAGTCTAAAATTATGAATAATTAGTACTGAATTAAGGAAATATTTTATGGTAAACTTTTATATTTATTATAATATACACACACACATACACACACACACACACACACACATACATACATATATATATATATATATATATATATTTATTTATAAATATAAAAAATAGCAATAAACCCAAAACGGTATATCGGTATTGACCGGTATCCGAAATATATCGTACTGCTAGTCAAATCGGTACAGCCTCCGGTACGGTATTGACTCCCTTGCTAAAAATTCTAAAAGATCTTAATCCATTCCTCTTTATTATTATTATTTTTAATTTAAAAAAGGCGTAAATGCACTTTTGGTCCCTACATTTTGGGGTCATTTCTATTTTGGTCCTTATATTTCTATTTTACCACTTTTAGTCCCTAAACCAATTAACGCTTGTTATTTTAGTCCTTTTCGTCAGCCAACAGACGGAAATAGCTGACGTAGTTATTGGACTAATTAAAATATTATTAAAAATCCAGCGTGGCACTCATCACCCATGCCACGTCAGAATTTTAAATATTAAAAAAAGTCTTGTCAGAAAAACAATTAAAATAAAATTCTAAACTTGATTTTAAAAAATAAAATAAAATAATTAAAATAAAATTTTCTTTACTTTTCATTAATATTTCGGAAATGTTCATGTTCTTCTTCCCAAAATGTGACTGTTCATGTTCTTCATTTTCTTAGCAAATTAATCCTTGTTTTATTTTCTTTTCTCTGTTTTTCTTGTATTTTCGTGTTCTTTATGTTCGCACATTAAAATTCAAAATTTAGTTTATACCATAATCAACCAATATCAATAGATCTATATATCTGAAATTGAACCTAGAAACCGAACCTAGAAATTGAACACAGAAATTTGAACCCAACGGACACCAATCAAAATCAACAGACCTGCATCCTCTTTGTTCACAAACCCAGAAAATCAAACACTCAAAAAGGCAGAAATAACCTACAAACAACTATCCACATTCCACACTAACAACAAACCCATAATCTTAAAAGAAACCAGCTGACGACAACTATCCTCACCAACACCAAACCCAGAAATTTCAAGCACAAACCCAGAAAATCAAACACAAGAACACAAGAAAATCAAACCCAGAACACACTAGCACAAACCTAGAAAATCAAACACAACTCCCACCCAAATTTGAACAAAATACCCACAAAACCATTAACCTAGCACACCTCAAACTCTTTCTGTCAGAAAATCCCCTTGATCGAACCTTAAGCCATGGCATCTCTTCTGATTTCAACCCATCCCCTCCTCTTCTCTTTCCTCCTCCTACTTCCACTCATCTTCTTCACCATCACAAACAACCCCAACCTTATTTTCTTCACCAATCTCTGTCTCAACAACAATTGTTATTACAACAACAAATACAACAACAACAACAACAACAACAACAACAACAAATACAACATCAACATCATCATCACCATCAAAAGCAAAATGACCCTCTTGCCCCTCTGTCTCCATCTCCATCTTCTTCCTCGTCTTCCACGCCGTACAAGCGAGCGACCCTTGTGACCCACTTGTCCTCTCTCTCCAAATCTCCTACCATTTACCAATTCCACTCGAACCCACCTCCGCAATTCGCCAACTCGCAAAACCCATCTTTTTTCTCTCTCTCTCTCTCTCTCTCGTCGTAAAAACGATTTCATCATTTAATGGAAGGGTCGGATGGAAGGGTTGGGTACTTTCATCGGATCTGACGAGGACACCTACCGTGGGTCATGGAGCTCCGATCGGAAGCATGGAAGGCCTAATAGTAGTTGCTATGTTGGTAGTTGGAACAAGGACCTCAAGATTCAGCAAATAAGTAAATAAAATTTTCTGGGCAACGAAGAACATGAGCAATCATGTTCTAGTGAAGAACACATCTTCCAAAAATATAATAAAAAGAAAAGAATTTTTTTTTAAAAAAATACTCATAAGTTTATTTTAATTATTTTAATTTATTTTTTCTGATGTGGTTTTTGACGTGGCATGGGTGATGAGTGCCACGCTGGATTTTTAATAATATTTTAATCAGTTCGTTAACCACATCAGCTATTTTCATCTGTTGGTTGACGGCAAAGACTAAAATAACAAGCGTTAATTGGTTTAGGGACTAAAAGTGGTAAAATAGAAATATAGAGACCAAAATAAAAATGACCTCAAAATGTAGAGACCAAAAGTGCATTTACGTCTTTAAAAAATAATAATTTTATATGAAGGTAGAATAATCCGTTTCACCTCGATCTTATCAGTATCATCGCCAAAGCAGCAAGGCAGACGGGATTTAAATTCACTTTTGTATACATTGATTCAGTACATACCTACCTCTCCATTAAGTTGAATCAAATTAGCAATTAACAAGACAAATAAAATGAGAAGCGTGAATCAAAATATTCAATAGTGAATATGTATAAACAATAATATCCTTGCATGTCCCATTAAAAAAAAAAAAAAAATTCCTTGCATGTGTCAATGACCTTGTAGGTTTTTTATTTTATTTTAATTTTTAAGGAAACCAATGACCTTATAGTGAGTTGAATATATCTTCCTACTCTCTAGTTCATTAATCAGGCCTGGCTTCCATGTATTATTGGTGTGAGATTTCTTTTTATTTTATTTCAATAATTACAAAAGCTAAGAAATTTGAATAATAAATATTTTAATTGAAAACATTAAGAGGCAAGTTGAATTACAATTCACAAGACTTTTAACAGTCTGATATTTATTAATTTACAGCTTTTTTCATTTTCATCTATTATTGAATTTTAAAGAAAATGAAAGAAAAAAAATTTCACCTCTCATTTGAGTAAAGTAATGTTATGGATATAACATATAAGGGCATGTTTCTTACACACGATACACGCAAATTTTAAATACTTTTTTTTTGAAAGAAAATAGTTACAATATATAATTTGTTTGTTCGTTTAGACCTCTTAAAACTAGATTGTTAAACCTAATATTTTTTTTTGATGGGATTGTTAAACCTAATATATTAGCCAAGTGATTACTTAGGTTAATTATTTAGATTTAGGTTAAACAAGCACATATCATATCATGCATTGTAGCGGAAAAGTAAATAACACCACGATATGATAACTCAGGAAAACCGATGAAACGAATCGTTTCAAGGTAAAAACCTGGAAAGAATTTGACCTAATTATCTCATGGTAAAGCAAATACACTATAAGAGAATCGAAATTTTTACAATCAGATTTAATCCTAAATTTATTACTACCTCAAGTAGTAATTTACTGACACGACCACGTGCAAACTCCAAATCTACAGACTTCTTCTCTCATTGGATTTATTGCAACACAAGCACCCACGCTTGTGACTTTGAAATCCCACTCAAAGGGTTTAGATCACCATCAGTAATGATCTTGTCACAGCAACTAGGTTCTACCATCGCTTGATTGTAGATCTTGCTTCGATAGATTCTTATGTAGTTAGAATGTATAAAACTTCTTAGATCTTACAAACAATAATACACAAGTCTTCTAAAAGTTTGAAAAACGTAGCTAGCGTTTCTCTTTTATATGTGGACAAGTTAGAATGAAACCTTAAACGTTTTCGCGGGCTTGGGCTTTGTTTAAAAATTCTGCAAAATCTGATTTTTGCGATTTTCGATTGGTTGAGCCTAATTCTTGATCGATTGAGCTTGGCAGAATGTGACTTCCCTTTTTTGCAGTCAGCTCAAACTTGAAATTTGAAACCTACACCTTTAAGCATTGCCTAACACATAGACTAGACATGTTTTGTTCTCGATTTGCCAACACAAATAAGATATTATTCTAAACATTTAATCCTAAATCTTCAGAACTTAACACAACTAATCTCGTAACTCAAGCTCTTTCCTTTTGTACAAAAACACTTTGTGCATGAACTCGTGTAAATGAATATACCAAAAAAGAAAAAAAAAAAAAAGGAAAAAAAGTGATTAGTTTTCCCAGCATAATAGGCCATATAAAACAACCAAGTTGTTGACACTTTTGTCCAGTCTCTAGATTAACTCACCCGGTGTGTGGCGCATTAACATTAACATTATCGTCAGCGGAGATGGAAGTAGTGGTACTTCCACTTCCACATTTCACAATTCATAATTCATACACTTTTCTTTTACAAACACTGCACTACAGAGTAGACACTAGACAGTACACACTACACGCACATACACACACGCCAACCGCATTAACTTCCAAAACCCACTGTTAAGCGCATCTCAATCCTCAGATACCCCCTCTCTCAAAAGGGTCATGTCCAAGTTTACATTTTTTTTGATACAAACATAGTTTAGAACTTTAGACAAAGATAGAACTAAGTTAGTTGTAATTAGTACATAGAAAAAACAGGGAGCGAGAGAGAAATATATAACAGTTTGTTTGGCTTAAAATTTGTAGTGTTTTGGGTGTCTTTTATCTATGGCTTCCTGGGTTCTTTCTCCGGGGGCTTCAGTCACTGGGACCAGAAGTGACAAGGCTGGGTTCTTGTTCTGGGGTAGGCGTTCGGTGGCTCAGGTGAAGAGTCAGAGGTTCTGGGTTCGGTCCTCTTTGGACTCTTTGGAAACCAAAGTTTCTGACATGCGTACTAATGGTAATTCTGTGCTATTATATCTGGAGCTATGGAATATCTGGTTTTTGTGCCTTTTTTGCTTTCTGGGTGTTTGGTATTTTGTTGTTTAGTGAGAAATTTTTTGGTTTTGATTGATGGGTTGAGTGACTTTTCACTGAATTTGAGGGAGTTTATGGTGATTTATATGTGAATTTGATGGTTATTTTGAGCTGAGTTTGAGAATTGGATTTGGTTGAAGGGGAAAAGTGGGGAAGGGGGTAGTAAGGTATATTATGTGTGGTTTGAATTCTGTTGTTGAGGAAATGCTATGTGGTGAGGTTTTGTAGTAGTTATTTTGAATTGGATGTTCATTAATGGAAAAATGAAAACTTGTTTGCTAAGTAGACTTTGATCTTGGTTAGTAAATTAGTTAATTTGGAAGTATCCTCTTTCTTTTTGGATGGTTTTCAGGATTATCAATTACTTATTTATCCACCTAAAACGTCGTGTCTTTCAAAGTTTACTTGAACTGTTCAGTCTGTGAAAGATTTAAGGCCTCTATTTGTGTTGGATTGAGTAGAGAATTATACTCGTACCTCAGGTCTTGTAATTGAATCCTAGGATGCATAAGTGAAAATTAGTAAACCGATATATTTTTCTTCCCCTTTCATTTTCTTTTTATGACAAGCTAAACAAATTGAATTGGAAAAAGGGCTTACTACCACAGTACTGCTTCATAGTTCTATATCCTAAAAATAGTGGAATGCATATGAATTTTTAATCGTTTATTTTGATTTAAGCTTCTCAATTAGGCAAATGTGTCAATGCAATAAATTAATAAAGACTGAATTCTAGTTTAATATTACCAAAAGATAAAAGTCTATATTTTTTTTATGAGCATCCAAAAGATCAAAATCTTCTGATTGCATTTACTTAGGAATTAGTGATTCTAGGTGCAGTGTTTGGACTTCAATATATTTAAATGAATGATTTACATGGCAGCTCCAAAAGGGTTGTTTCCACCAGAACCTGAACATTATCGGGGACCTAAGCTGAAAGTTGCTATTATTGGAGCTGGGCTAGCGGGCATGTCAACGGCGGTTGAACTTTTGGATCAGGGCCATGAGGTTTGGCCCATTTTATTCTATCGTCCCCAAATGCTGACAATATGTCTTCTTCGTTTCCTGCAATTTTCCAATGACTTGATCATACTGCCATTCCACCATTTTTTTTTTTTTTTGAAAATGAAGAATTAGATATAAAATCAGCAATTTGGGTTATTCTGCTAAGTTTTTTCAGCAGAAATGCACTAGAGAGTATTTTATCTTCTGTTATTTTAATGTTTTTTCATTGTGAGGATATTCTTTGCCTCTGTTTTATTTATTTATTTGTATTTTCAGGTGGATATATACGAGTCAAGGACTTTTATTGGTGGAAAAGTGGGTTCTTTTGTTGACCGACGTGGGAACCACATTGAAATGGGACTGCATGTTTTCTTTGGTTGCTATAATAATCTTTTCCGTTTGATGAAAAAGGTGAACATAACTTGCTTGTTGCAGTGATATGACATTCTAGCATTCGTTGCAAACTTTACACATTAGTATTATGTAGCTAGAAAACACATGCAAGTATGGCATGAACCAGAGATGTGATTTGTAATTTCTGGAAAGGGGAAAAAAAGGTCCCTGTTCTGTGATGTAATGGGCTGATTCAGATTTTTTCCTTCTCTGCACTTGACTTAGCTTATCCTCTTTTTAGAATCAAAATCTTGTAAAATCTCCTGAATAGTAGTTATAACTATGTTTTCTTTAAGAAAAAGATTCTCTATCTATGTAGTCTCTAATAGTTTTCTAATTTTAATTGAACCTAGGTGGGTGCAGATAAAAATCTACTTGTGAAGGACCATACTCACACTTTTGTAAACAAAGATGGTCAAATTGGTGGTATGATTCTATGCTTGATCTTAAATAAAGTTTTACTTAATAATAAATAAGCTTAATAGTTTCATTATATATATATATATATATATATATATTTGCAAATTGCTTTTGGCAATGCTGAATGTTGTATTTATGTATCATTTATACTCAGAAATATGTTGCTAATACTTTGGTTTTCTACTTCAGAACTTGATTTTCGATTTCTAGTTGGAGCTCCATTACATGGAATTCGAGCATTTTTAACTACAAATCAGCTTAAGGTAGTGCTTACTATGCCATTGCCACTGCCTTCGTCACACCATATTTTCATGCCATGACCATCTGTTATCATTCGAAGATGTGCTTTCAATTCTTAGTGATGCAAAATATCTTGGTTTTAGTTGGTTAAACTTAATTTGACAGTTTGTGGATCATTGAAAAGGAAAAAAAAAGTGGCTAAATGCGGATTTTATCTTACTGAAAAATCTCCTTTTGCAGTGCTTACATTGTTGCTGAAGCTTCTTGCTTCTTTGGAATTTGTCACTGATCTATTTTCTTTCACATATTGTAAAAGTGCAGACTTATGATAAAGCAAGAAATGCTGTGGCTCTTGCTCTAAGTCCAGTTGTGAGGGCTCTTGTTGATCCAGATGGTGCAATGAGGGATATACGGAATTTGGATAGTGTAAGAGATGTTTTATTGTCTAATATTTTCGGGCTCCTTTCCTTATTCTGATCTATTAGAATGGCTGCCTTTTTGTTTTTGGGTTACAAAGGGAAAACCCTAGTCCCAGAAACTACATACCATCAATAGGACATATATGGGGAGCAGTAATTTCTGCAAAACTTGACTAGTAGTACTCTCTGGAGGAGATCTGAAGACAAAAATCCCAGGAGGGAATTTTCAGTTTTCATGGAGACTTCTAACTTTTCTGTTCACCTCCACCTTTCTATGTTATTTTTCTGTTTGTCCTTGGATTTTTTGTGTGTGTGTATGGGTGGGTGGGTGGGTGGGGGGGTTGGGGATGGGGGGAAGTGTCATTACATGGTCTTAGGCTATAGTTTGATTGAAATGTAAATGTACTTTTGTGGCTCTATCTTTTTTATTCTCAGGCTTTTTTGTATATACTTGTATTTTTTTTACGTGATTCTATTATTTGAACATTTCATTTTTTTTTTCTTACAGATCAGCTTCTCTGATTGGTTCTTGTCCAAAGGTGGCACACGCACGAGTATTCAGAGAATGTGGGATCCTGTTGCCTATGCCCTTGGGTTTATTGATTGTGATAATATGAGTGCTCGTTGCATGCTCACTATATTCTCATTGTTTGCCACTAAGACGGAGGCTTCACTTCTACGCATGCTCAAGGGTTCTCCGGATGTTTACTTGAGTGGTCCCATCAGAAAATATATCACAGACAAAGGGGGAAGGTATTGTTTTTGGAATATATGGAATAGTGATTCATTATTTGCTATATTCTCCTATATTCATTTGTTGCTCCTCTGCTAGAACAGGTTCCATCTTAGGTGGGGTTGTAGAGAGATACTCTATGATAAATCAGCTGATGGAGACACATATGTCACAGGACTTGCTATGTCTAAGGTGATTAGTCAACCATCTGTGTATTAATCTATCACTATACCTGCTGACTTGCTTCCAAGTTCAGCACAAGTCTAGGATTTTTAACTGTTACATGGCATTGTGGACTTTGGGATTCTTCTTTTAAGTATTAATGCCTACTATTTGTTATTCATCTCAGGCTACTAGTAAGAAAACTGTGAAAGCTGATGCTTATGTTGCAGGTTTGTGGTTTGTTCTTCCTCTGTGTCTGTTTATAATTATAAATTTATTTAGTTCAGGCGAGTATTCTCTAAGCCTAGGACTGTTCTTTTGGCAGCATGTGATGTCCCTGGAATCAAAAGATTACTTCCAACTCAGTGGAGGGAATTGGACTTTTTCAATAATATTTATGAACTAGTTGGAGTTCCTGTTGTCACAGTACAACTAAGATACAATGGTTGGGTCACAGAGTTACAGGATCTAGAGCGGTCAAGGTAATTATCTCATCTGTATGATGTTATTGGCATGGAGAAGTGGGATGCCATTGCTATGAGGAACAAAGAAAATCTGCTTCTGTTACACTTCTGAAAGCCTAAGACCTTTTGCTTTATTTCATTGTGAAATGTTACCTTCTGACTGGTAGGCAATTGAGGCAAGCTGCGGGGTTAGATAACCTTCTTTATAGTCCAGATGCAGATTTCTCTTGCTTTGCCGACTTAGCACTAACATCTCCCGAAGACTACTACATTGAGGGACAAGGTTCATTGCTCCAGTAAGGAAAATGTTCTTATCATTATCATTTGAGCCTTATATTCTGGCAATATTTATTACATTGTGGCAATATTGATCTGCCAACATGTGTTTCCAGTCAATAGGATAGCTATGACTTGTGATTCTTACCGGAAGGCTTTTATTTATTTGTAATTTGCTGTGTATTAATCCTTCTTTTAGGTTTTCTTTGTGCTGGTTGTTGTGTATGCCTATTCATTCTTTGCGACCAACATAGTAAACATTTTGTGTGCTGATTTCGACCCTTTTACCTCTATCACTATCAACAAATTTGCTACCACAACTAGTGTATATTACATTGATCTCAGGATTCTCTGCTCTTGCAATCTGTATTTTGCATTCTTCCCTCCATGTAGATTCATTTCAGACCTAGACTTTTACCTCAACCACTAAAATAAGCTTTGTTTTTTGCGTTTGTTATAAGATGGAGTTTGGTAGCTTATGACTTAGAATCCTTTTCTTTTTCCACTTTAAAAGAATTTACTGGTAAATCTTTCTGTTTGCTGTTTTGTATTATCATTTCTCATATCCTTCACTATCTTTTGTCTTTCTAGATGCCAAGGTATATGCAAAGCTGTAAAACCACTGGTATTATCTGTTTTGAATGTAACTTTTACCTCTGTTTTAGGTTTCACCTTTTCTTTTCAAGGATAATGGGAAATGAATACGAGGGAAAATAAATATATATTAAAAAGAAAAGAAGCTTTTGTAACAGGTAATAGATGACATGAATTTTCCTAAACCAAAAAAAGAGGGTAACATAGGACTTGGAACACTACCAAACTGTCCCACAAGTATATGCATTGTTTTACTTTCATACTATTCGATGTTTTCATTCAAGCGGCTCAGGCATGTACTGCAATGATCTCAATGTATTATTGTTATTCTTTTTTTTTTTTCAATATTATAATGCTAATATCACTCATACTTACATAAGTTAATACAAATATCTTGACCTCAGTGATTGGCTAAATATTACCTTGCAGTAAGGATTTGAAACTTTTCAATCCCTGATGTTAAGTTGTAAAGCCCTACTGCAAACATCCAATTTGGAATGAATATTCTCTTCTCATGTTTTTATGTCTCCATTAATATTTCCTTTTGTATTCACCTACTCAGTCAAAAAAGTGGTTTCTGTCTTGCAGGTGTGTTCTGACACCAGGGGATCCTTACATGCCCTTGCCAAATGAGGAAATCATAGCAAGAGTGGCAAAACAGGTAAAAACTACTCTTGTTTATCAAATAACCTCAATTGCGTTCAAAGGAATCCAAAGTTATTGCTTTCAGTTTCATGTGTTCTTTCTCCAGTCCAGTTGTCATGTTATGGAATTTATTTCATGGTTATAAACAATTTAGTGGAAAAGAAAGAAATGGGTGCAACTTCAGTACAATGGAGGTTCAAAATAGATCCCCTAGAGAGAACTGACCTCTGAAATTTAGGTTATCCAAAAGATCTGAATATGGAAATGAAAAAGCAGCCATCTAATCAAAATAAGTGATTGCAAGAGCCGGAGTTTGAACTTGTTTTTTGGAAGGTCAACATGCTAAAAAAAAAAGGTTTTAGTATCTCTCCCACCTTAGAATAAGGTAGAAAATTCCAGATAACACGTCACTCTACTTCTTTCCATTCCAAATTGAATAGGCGACTAGATCCTCCTTGCAACAGAGTAGGAGTAGAAAATGATAAACTATCTGTCTAGTGTTCTTATGCATGTTTTGGGAAATTTCTTATGATATTGATTAACTTCACAAAACTGTTGGAAATAAATTTTTTACCATTTTCCATGGGGAAAAAAAAGAAAGTAGGAAGTTAATTTATCTTTTATGCTTAAGTATCTTATATCTTAATTTAAAAATTTAGGCTATGTTCTACTTCATAGATTGCATCTCTGTTTTAAAGAGGCTTCTACTTAGAAGATACACGTGCACGCACATTGTGGTGTTGGCTTCATAGAGCTCTGTTCTCAATTGAATTAAAACAGCGCTGTAACGCATGATTTCTTTTCTCTTGAATGTAACGCATGAATAAAAACAGCGCTGTCTTTGTTATCAGGTTTTGGCTTTATTCCCATCATCTCAAGGTTTAGAAGTAACTTGGTCATCTGTTGTCAAAATTGGGCAATCTCTATACCGGGAGGCACCTGGTAAAGATCCATTTAGACCTGATCAAAAGACACCAGTAAAAAATTTCTTCCTTGCTGGCTCATATACAAAACAGGTAAAACTTCACTGCCCCGAATCTCTCACATGATGCTTGGTTGTAACATGCATATAACTGTTGAACATTTATTCAGAAAAAAGAAAAAAGGAAAAAAGAAAAACTGTTGTAACACTTTTGCCAGAGATTCCTTCTGAAAAGGTTATGATAGAGGATATAATATCTCTAAATTAACATATATGAGAACTTTTGTAGCACCTAAATTTTTGAATATGTTCCAAGGCTCAAAATATGATCTACCAAAATAAATAAGTAAAATCAGCCCTTTTAGAGAAACTAATATTCCCTGTTTTCTGCAAATGTGGCCAGACATTGTTGGTGGGTCATTGGTTCTGACAATGTCTTACATGACATTTCACTTGTTAATATTACGAGCAGGTCTATAATATTTTCTGGACAAACCTAATGGCTAATGGGCTGCAGGTGGCTGCACCTTGTTACAAAATAACCATTTGAGCATGTGTGTGAGAGAGAGAGAGAGAGAGAGATGAATGTCAATAAAGAAACATTATTAAAGAAACCGGTATAAAGTCTAAATGGTTATATGTTGTACAGGATTACATAGACAGCATGGAGGGGGCAACTTTCTCTGGCAGGCAAGCTTCTGCATTTATATGTGATGCCGGGGAAGAGTTGGTGGCATTGCGGAAGAAACTTGCTACCATTGAATCTCAAGAAAACACGAAAGCTGCCAACGTTACTGATGAGCTAAGTCTAGTCTAATTCATTGTCATTTATTCTTCGGGCACTAAGAAACCACCTCAAATTGTTGAGGGCAGGTGGTGGCTCCACAGGAGTAAGTTTGTTCAATTTGTATGTAACACAACGAAATTGTATAAAGAATGAAATTGTTCAATCTCATCCATCTGTGTTTATACGATCTTGTCAAAAATGATTTACAATGCGCACTTTAGTTATGCTCAATTAGAAAGAGGGCTGCTGCTAGGGTGTTTTGACATCCAAGGATTTTTTTATGTTTCATTAGTTTATCCCTTGATAAAAACACTTTATGTTTCAAAAAAGTGATAATATTTAAATAGTGTAAGGCTAAGCTCTTGCTCATTGATGCCAAAAAACAAAAAGCTCAATAAAAACATTTGCCAAGGGGTTATGTATTGTTGCCAAAAAAGAAAGGTTTAGCTCAAATGGTACCTCCTTGTAAGAGCAGTGAAGAGGGAGATCATGGATTCAACACCAACCCTATCTGTGTATAACTAACTTACTAATATAGGTGAATCTGCTTCTTTCTCGACCTCCACATGTTGATGCAGTAATGTACTCCTTTATTTTTGGCTTTTGGTTACAAACTTAAATAATTACTGTGATAATCTATACACAACCAATGGTAGGAATCTGCTAATATAAACTAGGAAACTTGTAAAGGATCTTAATTTGAAAACATGTGAAGTTGCAAAGTTAAAGGAGTTTATACAGTACCAACTTTAGTAATTCATACAAAATCTTGAAATACAATTCACTGATTAGTCTGTTGAGAATTTGTAGTCAACCCCAAAAAATTTGGGATTAAGTCCTCTTGTTGTATTCACCGATGATAACTTATAGTATTCAATTATTCATTGATGTTTATCCCGTAGTGATTACTTTTTAGTTTTTATTGTTATGCTTTTGGTATAGACAGTGATTTAAACTTAAGTCCCTTATTTGATGACAAATTATTTTAATAATTTAGTTTACTAGAATCTAATATCAATGATCTTATAATAAAGCAATATTTTTTTTTTCAAAAGTCTAATTAAAAGTCTAATTAACTAAATGTAAGAGTGCTTTAAAAAAAAAAACGTTTAATGTAAAGTGTGACATTTATAAAATTATGTTACTCTATCAATTAACCACAAAAACAAAAACTATCATAATACAAACAAGAATATCAGTCGGGCTAGGACTAAGGAGAGGGCGTCCAGAGTTTATGTGTTGGATATTCGGGCTTTGGTATGGAAGGGCTTTCCCTGAAATTGCAATCATCCAAAATAAAAATTGGAAAGTATCATATTTATTTTACAAACGACAAAACAAGGAAAAAAAAAAGAAGCTAACTCAGTAACAATTAGAATATATAGGCCCAAAATAGAACTGCTCTCACCTAAATCAGTGAACAAACTTTTTTTTTTTGGCTCAAAATCATGGAACCACCAAGCACCTTCATATAGTAATTGTTGGATTGGTGACAGGGAGAGCAGTGATAAATTAAGGTAGGTGATAATAAGAGCTAGGCACACAACAATAAAAGAAATCCCATTTTAAGTATTTTCATTGCAAACCTCGAATTATCAACCAATCAATCATACTCCTTTACAGCCAAATCTCACTTTTAAGAGTTAATCAACGATTAATAAACTAAGAACTAAATAGGCCTATGCATGTCTCCTACTCCTTGCAATTCAACACACAAACACATTAGCAAAATTTGAGAGAGAGAAATGGATGATAGCATAAATTGTGGATTGCTAGTTATGTGCTTTGTCATTCTAGCTGCAAGCCATAAGGCCCATGAGAAAAAGAGCTTATTGGGGGTGCACTAGAGAGTGTATCCCAGGTTGTAAATCAAGGTTGCAAGGGGGTATTGACTCTTGCATCATTTTCTGTACCATGCAGTGTTCAAGTTCTCTTAGCAGTCGGGGTAATTGCTCCAGAACTGAGTATGTTTGTTCTAAAACCAGCTTGTAGCATTTATATGTTATTGTATAAAACGTGTGCATGCATAATATTTATTGACAGAACCATATAGATCTTAATGTTTCATGTTCTAATCTGAAAATGAATTTTCATGTGGCAATAAAACCAGGTTACAGGGGCCAACAGCAGTACCAACACTGCTGCCAGCTCCATTTTCATTGCCACTATGGCTACACAAAATCCCTCTCAAATACAAAGCAATGGTACCACAATACACACCAGCATCATCATTCTCACCACAATCATTAACTCACAAAATGATCCTAGAACCTCTGCTGCAAACATTAACTGCTCCTCGAATATTATTAAGCTCGTCAGCATTGTTGCCTTGCAAAATGAAATGCTGACGGTTGTGAAAGCTTGTTTCTCCACAAGGAATGAAAGAAACAGAAATGGATCCAGTATCATGATAAGATCAGATTAAAGCATCAAAGGATTGGAGAGGCATCTTAAGTTTAGCTCTTACAATTGAAAAGCAAAGAAAGCAAGGAGGATCTGCAGACTGTTTTATAAAGGAGTCGAGGGTTTTAGGGGGTCAGTTGCCTCCCTCAAATTCTTTGAATGGCTGGAGCAGGCTAGTATGAATCTTAGCTCTTTATGATCCCTCATCCATCCAACCTACCTACCAAGCCACTCTAATTGGCGAACTTTGAGACGCAATTTTGGTAACTTGTCCAACATTAGATTTTGTATAAAACATTTGTTAGTGTAAAAGCGTTTGTTGTTCAGAAGTTGGTTGTAAGCAAGTTTGTAGACCACATCTCTGATCTCTCAGAATACCTAGTGGCAACAACTTGGACAGGAATGCAAACATATGCATTCAGAACTAGACTAGAAAAGTAGAATTGATCAAGACTATTGAGGGGTGTTTCCTTCATCTTCTTTTTCTTTTTTGGTTAATTTGTTAAGTTGCACAGTAAGGGGTTCTTTATCGACATGATAACAATCGCCAATTCCTAAAACCAACAATAGACTTAGGATAAGTCAAGACATTCTATTTGATTACTTACATTATCCGCTAAAAGTTAGATGTTAGACAAGTGGTTTGATTACAACGACTAGGAGGGATTCTGGAAGTAGAAAGAGTGTAAATTCAGCCGGAATTTAATACAGAATCAGTTCAACTTATACCCAGCTAAAGAAAAGAGTGCACAATTTTTAACTTTCATGTTTGAAAAAGGAAAATTCAATAGGTTGCTCAAACATTCACCCTTGGTTGCTCTATTGAAATGAAACCCCTAAAACTTCCAAGAGAAATCTGACCAGGAACCAAGATGGTCTTTTACAAGTGAAGAAACCCAATGAGACCAAAGGGCTTTCTTGCCACAATGTCCTATTAAGCATACCAGAGAAACACAATCTTATAATGAATGAAAGAAATTACAAACAAACAAAAGAAGACATGAGCAAAATCTAATTCACCTTCACCTCCACTAGAGAAGTCGACAAACTTTCAAATTGTTCACTATTGGTGCCAATCTACTGCCAAACTCTCAGATATGAAAACCTACTAACATCATACATGTGAAGTGGATGGGCGTTTAGAAGCACTCCCCAACCAACTTGAATCATGGGTAGTTGAACTAAGCTAATAAACGATTGGAGTCACTCCCAAAGCTAACTCTATCATCATACATGTCTCTGGCTTGGTTCAAAAACAAAATTGTACATTTCTCGGGCCATGACATCAAATTCTGATACAAGAAATATGGCTTCCTAAGAAGTTTTAATCAATTTCAGAATACAGCCCAACAATCTTGAAGAGAAGCAATTTTTTTCCTCCATGTTTTCGATACAATCTTGAAACTTATTCTATGCATGCACCTATTGAGAGCATAATGAAAATCTACTTCAGACTAACTTTTACACAGGGAACGCTAGAAACAGTCTAAGCTAATCCTGCATAAAAAGACAACTAACTTCTTTAAATTGCTAGAATGGAAAAGAGGTCACTCATCTCAATTCAAAAGAGAGTGAACACCGGAGAAGTAATGTAGTCTAAACTTTACTTTGGACTATCCATCCTTACTAGCAACAACTACATATCATTTCAGAAAATCCTTATCAACCAGGCAATAATCAATTGTGCTTCATAAATAGCAAAGTAGTTTGATTACAGGTATCATTATGATTCCTTGAGAAAATGTGGATAAGGGAGAAAACACTCCTATATTCTAACGGCCATCTTTAGCATGAAAATAAACAGATCATGTTTAAACATGTTTGAGTTCAGTCAGGTAATTCTAGCAAAGTAGTTTGATTACAGGTATCATTATGATTCCTTGAGCCATTGAGAAAATGTAGATAAGGGAGAGAACAGTCCTATATTCTATTACACATAAAGATATTCTAACAGCCATCTTTAGCATGAAAATAAACAAATCATGTATAAACATATTCGAGTTTAGTCAGGTAATTCTAGCTTCTTAAATTTATGCCAGCTTCTTAAAAAACCAAGAGAAAACTAAGTTTTACATTGAACCAAAAATAGGAGAACAAAATTTAATCACAAAATTAATAAAAATCAAGCACATCCCTACCAACAACCATAGCATAACACTATAACAGCATCATAGATCATATAAAAAAACAGCAGCTAAACCAAACAGAAGTAACAATAGCACATCAAGACAAGTATTTGGTTCAAATATGATACATACTCTTTATTACAGAGACCAAGAACTGGATTCCTCCTCAGTATCACAATACACCTTAGAAACAAAAACATAGAAACCATATTGATTGATTTTCAAGCAAACCCAATTTGGAATTTATTTTTAATCGTACTAACAGCACAATACTCAACCCCACAAACATCTTCCACACACATAAGATGCATTTAATAAAACAGAGTTAGTTGTAAGATCTTATACAGATTAGTACAAAAAGAAAGTTCAGTTTATGTTTATACATAAACAACAACAATAACAAGCCTTACTCCCAAAATTTGGGGCAGTTAGGGTTGCCACATGTATCCTACACAGTTCTAAAAAATATATATATAATATGATATTTAAATAAAATAAAAAATAACTACTAACATTTCTAGTACTTTTATACATTTGTATTCTGCCTCCTTTAATGAATTTAGTTAAGCATTTACTATTAAAAAAACGATTGTGGACCAAGGGCTTGTTCTGTAGCAATTCTATTTTCTTTTTATTTATTTTTTTATTTTTGGTATATTTCATGAAAATTCTCGTTTTCCTATTTAAAGCACAAAACCATGTTTTTTGACACACATGCCAACTTGTAATTGGATTATATTACTTACACGACTTTTTTTTACAATTGTTGTTATAATAATTGTTCTTGCTTGTTTACATTACATTTTATTTTTCAGAAGAAGATGATGTTAGCTGAAGAAGAGTTTTATAGTAGCCTTGAAAAAATGTTTTACAGTAACAGTCGCAACTGCAAAGATTTTGTATGCTAGTAGAACTACAAATGAAGATCAGTGTAAAAGATTTATAGTATTTTTTTTTTTTTTGGTAAGTAAAAGATTTATAGTAGCAAACACAACTGAAGAAAAGTTTTATAGTAGCATACGCAACTGAAGACGAATTTTTTAGTAACTGTCATACAAAAAATGAATTGTAATAAAGATTATAAATTTATATGAATTGAAAAAATTAAATTAAACTCACATGCCAAGTGAACCCAAAGACATAAGATCATATAGATAACCCACATGCCAAATAAAACCAAAGATATATTCTCCCCTCTCTCTCCAAACTCTCTTTTCTCTACTACAAATAAATTAAAAAAAAATCCTAATCTAATATGTAGATATTAAAAATTTACCACAAAGTCGCATATGAGGCGTGAGATTGGGACTGAGAAAAGAAGGCAAATGACATCGTTTGGATTTGAGAGAATGACATTTACACTGCATGCTTTGGGATTGAGATTTGAGAGATTGTGATTTACCAATTTGTTCATTGGGATTAAAATTAGAGACTGAGACTGAGAAGTGAGAGAAGAAGACACTTTGAAATAGTTTTAAACATTACGACAACACAGGTAGTTTTAAGCATTAATACAGATGACATTGTCTGGATTATAGGTACTCTTTTAAAAAAAATAATCATGTGAATTTACTAATTCCGAGCCAAATCACAATGGTTTTTGTAATTCTATTGACTAATTTCAAATGATTGACAGGTTGCACCGTACAAAAGTTTGACTCATATTAACAATAACAATAATAAAAATGAAGAAGTAGTTCAATTACAGACATCATTATGCTTCCTTAAGCCATTGAGGAAATTTAGATATCTAACAGCCAACTTTAGTATGAAAAAAGCCAAATTCATGTTTAAAAGATCTCATACATGTTTGAGTTTAGTCAGGTATTTCAAGTACAACTTGTTCAATTTTTAATCAAGCCATATTCACCAACAAAATTTTATCCGGAAAGGGAAGAAAAGATTTAAGTTTATAACAAAAGTTTCCCAGGAAGCACCTCAGTTTCTTGAGGAAATATACTAAGCAAAAACACAGCTAGAATCAAAGACCATAGAGAATACTTTTAGAATTTGATAAGACAGAGTTAAGTCAAACTCAACAACTACCATAAAGTCTAAAATGTCACCTTCAATCTCACAGCTTGTACATTTCAGCAGCATGGCAACGCTTAGTTGACCTTAATCACTGTGCTACAAAAGTTAGATACATAAAACATCTAACCATCAGGTTTGGACCACCAATGGTTTTTGGACTGAAAACAAAATTTAATAACAAACATGGGAGTGAATATATTCCGAGATTAATGGGTTGCCAGAAGAACAGGAACTAAGGGGAAGGAAGAGATGATAAAGAAGCAATGGTTGTTGAACTGCTGGGGAAATTAAGCAACTGTATAAGAAGTGGGTGGGCAGAGGAAGATGGAGGTGGGGAATTGGGTCAACACTGGGACTGGGGAGGAGGAAGCGGCGAAGCACCGCCACTAGTATGAAAAAAAATTGTTACTAACAACTAACCAATACATGTATGGCACTAATGCAATGTGAAGGAATTCCATTTTAGTGTTGGTGGAAACAAATGGGAGGGGTGGGGAAGATGGAGGTGTGGAAATGGGTCAATACTCATTGGGGGGGAGGAAGTGGCGAAGTGCTGCCACTGGTATGAAAAAAATGTTACTAACATCTAATCAAATTATTCCAACCTGACTTCTATCTATTCTAACCAAAAAAAAAAAAATCCTTTTAACCCTTGTTTGGAGATGAGTTCACAAGTAGACCAGATTGTCCAAACAAATTAAGGTTTTAACTATGCTCTGGAAAAAATAAGACTATTATGCTAATTGCCCTGTCAGTACTACTTTGTATGCACTACTTCGTATTTATGCATTGGGGCTGTTACACATAAACCAAAGAAAAAAAGGCCTAGGAATCAAATATAGTCATCAACAATATTATGAAACTATGAATTGTAATAATGGTTATTGATGAAATTAAATTAAACTCACATGCCAAATAAACCCAAAGACATATAAGATGATTCAGACAAAACCACATGCCAAATGAAACCAAAAGACATATTCTCCTCTCTCTCTCTCTCCAAACTATCTTCTCTCAACCACAAATAAATTAGAATCCTAATCTAATATATAGATATTAAAAATTTACCACAAAGTCTCGAATGAGGCGTGAGATTGGGACTGAGAGAAGAAGGCAAACAACATCGCATGGATTTGCAAGAATGAGATTTACCACTGTGTGCTTTGGGATTAAGATCTGAGAGAATGAGAGAGACTAACGTTGAGAAGTGAGAGAAGAAGACACTTCGAAATAGTTTTATACATTAAGATGGATAGTTTTAACCATTAAGAAAAACAAAATTGTTCTGGATTATAGTTTTTTTTTTTTTTTTTTTGAAACAATCACGTCAGTTTACTAATTCTAAGCCAAACCGCAAAGGGTTTTGTAATTATTTTTACTAATTTTCAAATGATTAACTAGGTAGTACTGTACCAAAGTTTGACCTATAGTAACAATAACAATAACAATAATGAGGAACAGACATCATTATGCTTCCTTGAGCCATTGAGAAAATTTAGATATCTAACAGCAAACTTTCGAATGAAAACAGCCATATTCATGTTTAATATATCTCATACATGTTTGAGTTAAGTCAGGTTTTTCAAGTCTAGCTTGTTCAATTTTAATGATCAAGCCAAATTCATCAATAACGAAGAGAACACCGAGTTTTACATTGAACCAAAAGGGTTCAACAGAATTAAACCACCAAGTCAATAACAAGCAAGCAAATTCCTACTTAACACCCATAACATAACACTACAAACAGCATCATATAAAAAAAAATAAAAAAAAACAGCAGCTAAACCAAACATAAGTAACAACACCATATCAATACAAGAGTTGGTTTAAGTATGATACATACTCTTCTTTATTATAGAGACCCAGAACTGGATTCCTCCTCAGTAGCACAATACTCAACCCTATAAACATCTTAGAAACACATACATAGAAACCATATTGATTCATTTTCTCGCAGACCCATTTCCCAATTCCTTCTTAATAGCTTCTACACACATACTGATTCATATTCACACAGCCCCATTTCCCAATTCTTTCTCAACAGCAGCCTTAGCAGTCTCAAGATCCTCATCAAAGAACATATCCCATTTCCCATCCCACCTGATGAAAAACTCAGTATCCTCATAATACTTCACTCTATGCACATCCCCAGCTGGAGTAAACAAAAAATCCCCAACACCCAAATCATACCTCTCCTTTTTGCTCAAATTCCACACACTCTTCTTCCCCTCCATCACCACCAAATCATGCCCGAAAGTATGATGATGAGCCGGCTCCACACTCCCAGCTTTAAACCTCACAAAAGCCGATGTGGGAGTCTCTCTCAAAATCTTCATAGACCCACCTGGGATTATATCGATCGGATTCAATTCCCTATTCTTCACCAAACAACAAATAGCACATTTTGCAGATTCATCAGACTGAGAAGAACCAGATCCAATGGTGGGCGTAGAGTTGTCAAGAAAAGCCTCTATATTGAAAGGAGTGTTGAGCCAAGTGTTGAGGATATCAATGGCGGTGGAGGGTGAAGTGGACATGCCCGAGACTGCGAGGACATTGGAGTTGTTGATGAAGCGAGCGTTGAGAGCATCTTCAGGAGTGAGACAAGTGGCTGCATAAACGCCTGGGAATTTGTTGGCGAAGATAGCAACACCAACGCCTGTGCCACAGGCGACGAGGCCACGGGTTTCTGTGGCGGCGGGGGTGGTGGAGGAAGAGGAGACTTGGCGGCCAACTTCGGCGGCGATGGTGTAGTAGGAGGAGGTGCCGAGGTCTTCTACTTCGATGTTGAGGGAACGGAGATGGGAGACCAAGGTGTCTTTGAGAGTGCAGCCGAAGGAGTCGGCTCCGGCTATGATTTTGAGAGGACGAGTGGTGGTGGTAGACTCGGCCATGGTGGTGAGGTGAGAGAAGTACAGAGAGTAGAGAGAGACTATTTGGAAGAGTGATATATTGAGTGTATGAGAGAGAGAGAGAGAGAGAGATGAATCTGGACTTGAAGTTGGTACGAGGGAATGTGAAAAAAATAGTCTCAAGACTTTGGAAGCATCAAGCAACCTTTGCTTTACAACTCAAAAATATTTTAATCGGATAAATTATAACTAAAGATGTAATTGTGAATATTTATCAAAAGTGTCGGAATTTGGTAAAAATAGGTGCAAAACTCATATTTTGAGCCCGTTTGTTTAGTCGTTGACATTGCACAGAACGGTAGTTTCGCAAATTGCGATTTTGAGATTGTGTTTGGCTAGGCGATATCTGCAGTATTGCGTTTTCAATTCCGTAGATTTTTGTGATTTCGAAAATGAAGTTTTCTACTGCTTTTTAAGCATCGTGCGGTATAGACGATTGGGTTGCCGCTAATTGTTTTGGCTAAAATCCCAAATTAGCCTTAACTTCAGAAAATTATTTACTGAAATTCTAGCCTATCCCTTCTCCATATAAATATGTAAGAGTGTGCCAGTCTTGGTTCTCTCCTCATCAATTTCACGATATTCACTTCTTTCTTCTTTGTTATTGCTCAGTTGCTTTCTTCGATTATCGCTGTCGTTTTGCATCACGATTTCCAGGTAAACACTCTCCATTACCCATCTCTGAAATAATTATATTGATTTGGGCTTTTGTATAGTTTAGATGACTGAATAAACTCAAAATATTAGAACTTACATAACTGAGGGATTTGTTGTTGCTGTTGTTTCTTTACTACTTGTGAAGTTTTTAAAACAATTTCAGACAGACGAGGTTAATCAAAACCATTTGGATTGAGGTTGATTAGTTTATCTAATATGTTTGATTGTTTAATGCATGCATATATATATATATATATATATAATTTACCACTTATTAAGAGTAAATATATAGAAGATAGTGAGGACCAAGCCATAATACAATCACTGTTCTAAGCATCAGTTATGATTTTGGGGAGATTAACTGGTTTTCAATTCCCAATTTCATCTGTTTTCTGCTTGGAATTAATTAGATAATGAAGGGATTGAACTTGAGTAATTGCTAGTTTTCAAGGAACTTAAGCTCTAGATTTTAGCTACATATGATTTGATCAAGACATAGGTTGTTAGCTGATGCTGTTAAAGGGGAGTTGGTTACTCATATACTTTTTCAGTTTTTGGCAGCTTAGAATTATAGTCTATTGTGGCTTTGGTGTTTGCTCTCATTTGTTTAATTGCAGATTGCAAAGATCTATAAATAACAGTATTGGTTGCTGGAAAGGGTCAGGGGGAAGGTTGCTCTCACTGGTTTAATTGTAGACTGTAGGAGTTGCCATTTAGGCTCGAGCTCATGGCTCTCTCTATCTAATTTATGATATCTCTAAATTGTTGGACATGGTTGCTGTAGCTAGTTATTAGCTCACATATAGAACTCATGTATTTGGGCAATTCCCTTCCCTTTGTTTCCCCCTCTTGCAGAATATGTACTTGCCAAGAAAAAAAATTGAATGAAAATACTTTTTGTAGGGGGTGGATTCGAGCGCTCTCTAAGGATCGAGAGAGTGGGCCCAAGCCCAACTAACCCTTCAATAAATTTGTAGAGTGTGGACTCAAGAGCTAGGCCTCAGTAAGGAAGGCAACGGCCATGCATGGTTGTACGTGGTTGCCAATAACTAGAACGTGGGCTTAAACACACCATGGGGCTCCTCGGACGTGCCTTATGGAGCTGGAAACTACTATTATCTCTTTTCAGAAGGGTTACAAGAGTTGGGAGAGAATACTCTGCTACAGTATTCCTTTTTCCCTGGTTTTTTGTCCGTCCCCCCTCATAAGAGGGATTTTTACATTATATACTCCTCACTCAGTTGATCCTAGCCCTACATTTGTTGATCAATCCGGCTTCTACTCGAGTGTCTGTCCCATCAGCCGCATTCCCATACCTCCAGTGGGTTGCAGCGCCCCAGGCGGCACTGTGCAGAGGTCCTGTCCTCATTAATGCGGCCAGAGCGTTAGTTGAGGACATTTAATGTGGAGGTGACAGTTCGCCTGGGACTTGCTCCCCCGCCATGCACCAATGTCCGGCCATTGGTTCTCGTTATTTGCTCCTTGGATGCTTGGGGAGACCCCCCTTAAAGGTGTGACGTGTGCCCTCTTTCTGTCCTCGGCATGCCGAGGATGTAACTATCCTCGGCAACGCTCCTTGGGTACTGGGCTCCAAACTTTGGTCCTCGGACCTCGGATCGTCGAGGCGTCCTCGGCATGGGCCGTTGGGCTGGGCCTGGAGTGGGCCGGGGCTGCTGACTTATTCTGGCCCCACAATAGCCCCTCAAAATCGTGCTGTCCGCATCCTCGGGCGGAAGGAGGATTTTGATATCCCCGGACCTGCTCCGCGTCTAATCAAGTCTTATCCCTCGTCAGCGTTGGCGCCTTTTCAACTGCCCAAGGTGCGTTACTGGCGCTTCGATGTGCGTAACGTGTCTTGCATTAAATTCGGGCGGCTTTATGTTTCCCACGTTCAACGGACAGATGACAATCTAACGGTGGGGATGCGTTTGGCATTTGTGGGCGGGAAAACTTGCGCAGCTCTCCTTTCTAGGGTATAAGTACCCATTAGAACCGCTTCTTCACTCTTCATTTGCAATCGAGAGCTCCTGCGTCTTTACTCTGAGTCCAGCCAAACCTCCACCTCCAGCACAAAAAGCCAGTCCGAGGTCTCCTCCTCATTCCTGTAAGTCTCTCTGTCCTTCTCTTTCATTTGTTCATCTTTTAGTCCACTTAGGCGTCATCTAGGATGGGTAGACTTAAGAGGTTTGTTGACACTGAGGAGGCGATGGAGAAGTTCATCGCCGATTACAAGATACCGGCCAATGTGGGCTTAAGGTATTGTAGGGAGGGGGAGTGGTACCTCATGAGGCGAGAGGGCGAAGTGGCGATTCCTATCATCGCTTTCCTTGAAGGGGGGATGACGATCCCCATGGGGCCAGTGATGAGGGGTTACCTCACCTACTTCCGGTTGACCCCCACCCAGTGCGCCTCCAACATGTTCAGGATCCTGGGCAGCGTGGACGCCCTTAACGAAAAAATGGGTCTGAGGCTGACCCATCATGATGTCAACTACTGCTACAATCTTCAGCATTTGAGGAACAAGTCCTATTACATGAGGACGAGGGACGACAGGGTCCGGCTTATCCAGTGCCTCCCCGAGTCCAACAAGGGGATGAATGAGGATTTCCTCATCGTGTCCGGGGCGTGGCACGATGGCCTTCACTGCCCGACGGAGGAGGGAGAACCAGGTGGGGCAAGGGGAATGAAAGGGGATTTGTAGATTCTAGCTTCTTTCTTTGCGTCATTTTTTTTTCTATACTGTTTGGCCTCTAACCACGGACTTGTACCCCCTTTTTTTTTGCAGATCTGCACTCCTATGCGCGCCATTATAACTTGATCAATAGGGAGGACTTGCAGAAGGCGCTCAGGTCGGCGGATTTCGAGGAAGAGGAAGATCACCAAGTCAGAGCTGCGCACAAGATTCTGGGGTACACTCCGCTCCAGAAGTCATTCGCGGCCCCGAAGTACGTAATCAGAGCAAACGATCCTCGGCTACAGAAAATACTGGTGACCGAGGACGGGTTTGAGTTTCCCGAGGACACCTCCACTTCAGAAGGCGTCACGGTAGCAGTCCCCTCGTCTTCCCATTCGTTCCCAGAGGCCACAGAAGAGAACTTAGAGAGGGAAGGGGAGCCTGGAGACTTTGGTGCTGCCGAGGAGGATTTCAGCGTTTTTGAGCAACTCAATCAGTCCGAGGACCCACCTGGTGACTTGGGTGATCCTCGTCTAACCGAGGCAGACCTCTTCGCGGCACAGAAGTCTTCTCGGCGCAGGATGGGCTACAAGAAGAAGTACCAGCCAAGCCTATCCGAGCTACTGGAAGGGCCGTCGGGGAGGTCCAAGCCGAAGCTCCCTCCCCCATCTCCGAAGAATCGACCTGTTCAGACCAGGTCAGCTTCAACACAGCCCAAGCTTCCTCCTCCTCCACCTCAGGCGAGCCCGTCGTCCAGGCCCGAGCCCGTTGACCCTAAGCAGAAGAAGGATAAGGGTAAGAGGACCATAGAGGACAAATCTGGGCCCACGCGGGAGGGCGAGGGCAATCAGCGGCCACCGAAGCAGTTGAGGATAGGCCCCTCAACTCAGGAGAAACAGGTCGCCGCCCCGCCTGAGGTTCAGGCCTGGCTTCCCGCCCCGATGCTCCACGGGGCTCCCTTGAGGGATGACTCCTCCCTCAGGGACTTTAAAGAAGGTGAGGGCGCGTACGTTGCCGACGCTGTGGAGAGGTGCCTGCTCCTGCCTGCGGACATGACGGAGCTCGGGACCATGAGGAGTAGGGACGTCTTCCTTTGCCTTAAGCGGTATTTGGGGATGGTAAGACTTTAACACTTGTGCTTTTCTTGCCTTTTTCCTGCCTTCATTTCTTTTGAGCTCGGTTAATTGCAACTTGTCTGTTTCGTTTGGCAGGCTGTACAGGCCACCTTCAGGCTGGAAGAGACGGCCTCTGAACATGGGAAGGCCCTGGATCAGGAGCGCGATAGGCGCATGGTGGCCACCAGGACCCTCAAGAAGTCGGAGGAGGACCTTGCCAAGGCTAGGGAGGAGCTGAAGGCAATGACCCAGGCCAAGGAGAGCGCAACCTCGGGCCTCGAGGGTGCCCAAAGGCAGGCCGAGACTCAGACAAAGCGTCTGGGTGAGGCAGAGAAGCAGTTGAAGCTCGCCGAGGATCAGATAGCTGGCCTGGCGAAGAAAGTGGCAGCTGCCGAGGAGGCCAAGAGGGTGGCTGAGAGGGCCAAAGAGGAGGCTGAGAGGGCCAAGCTTGAGGCCGAGCATGGCAGGGAGGAAGCCTGGGCCACTAAGCAGGAGGCTGAGGAGGCAGCCTTCGCTGCCGGGACAGCTGAGACAGCAGCTACCTACAAAGCCCAAGTCCCTGGGTTATGTAGGCGCTATTGCTCCGAAACTTGGAACGAAGCCCTCAGGCAGGCTGGAGTGGATGCTTCTTCCGATTTGTGGAAAGAGGAGAATGTGTACTACTCTCCTTTTATCCGCGAGGCTGCCCACGATGGCTCCGAAGCCGAGGAGGCCGCTGTGGAAACCGTTGCTACTCCGGGCGAAGAGGCCTCGGATGCTGGGGTTGCTGATGAGCCAATCCAAGGGGGCAATCCCCCCATGGTGGTTGTCTTAAGTGATGGCTCCAACGAGGACGCGCCTCAGCAGGTTGTAGAGCCTTCACCTGCCGCCCAGGTCTCTTCTGCCGAGGGGGCGGCTATTCCTGCTGTGCCTCTGCAGGCCATTCCCATCAGTCAGGGCTCAGGGGACCCTGAGGCAGCTACGGGCCAGCCACCCACTGAAGCAGCCACTTAGGCCCTATGGCCCTTCTGCCTGCTGCATTATATTTCTGCATCTCTTTCTTTTTCCCTTTTTTGCTTTATTTGTAATGCAACTTCTTGGGTGCAATTCCCTTGTGCTTAATGAAATGAACACTTTATCTTCTTTTCTGTTTGTTGTGGCCATTTTCTTACTTGCACGCTACTCAGTTTTTTTTTTTTGTATAACTTTGACTCCACTTGTACCTCGGCCAATTGCAGCATTTGATAATTACAACGTAAGGTGAAATTTTGAAGTAGACACTTAGGATTTTTTTTTTAAAGCAGTTAGTTTCTCCTTAGGCGTAGGTCCGAGGACCTGGCAGTCCTATGTTTATGTCCAACACTTGGTTTTATTTAAGTGGTTAGTTTCCCCATAGGACTGAGTCCGAGGACCATGCAGTTCCCTGGTTCTGTCTAACTCTTAAGTTTTCTGAAGCAGTTAGTTTCCCCATAGGACTGGGTTCGTGGACCATGCAGTTCCTTGGTTCTGTCTAAAGCTTAGCATTCTTAAGTAGCTAGTTTCCCCGGGGGACTGAGTCCGAGGACTATGCAGTTCCGTGGTTCTGTCTAACACTTAGGTTTCTTAAAGTGATTAGTTTCCCCATGGGAATGAGTCCGAGGACCATGCAGTTCCCTGGTTCTGTCTAACACTTAGTTTTCTTAAAGTGATTAGTTTCCCCATGGGAATGAGTCCGAGGACCATGCAGTTCCCTGGTTCTGTCTAACACTTAGTTTTCATAAAGTACTTAGGACGCGAGGCAAATAACTAAGATATGCAAACAATATGAATCAAAGTGACTCCTTTATTAATAGTAGTACCTTTTCAGGTTGTTTACATTCCACGGACGAGGTACAGATTTGTCGTCTAAATCTTCTAAATAGTACGCTCCTATCCCTGCCACCGAGGTGATTCGATAGGGGCCCTCCCAGTTAGGCCCGAGCTTTCCCCAGGAAGGGTTCTTGGCAGTTCCTACAACCTTTCTCAGCACCAAGTCTCCCGGTGCTAGCGGTCTGAGCTTTACGTTGGTGTCATATCCCTGCTTGAGCTTTTGCTGGTAGTAGGCCAGCCGGATCATTGCTTGCTCTCTTCGTTCGTCTACCATGTCCAGGCTCCGCCCCAGTAGCTCATCATTGCTGCTTGGGGTGAAGGAGCTCGTCCTTAGTGTCGGGAAGTTGGTTTCCAGGGGGATCACTGCCTCCGCACCATAGGTCATGGCAAAAGGCGTTTCCCCTGTTGAGCGTCGGGGCGTGGTCCGGTATGTCCAGAGGACATGGGGCAGCTCCTCTACCCATCTCCCTTTGGCGTCATCCAGTCTCTTCTTAAGCCCGTTGACGATGACTTTGTTGACTGCCTCGGCCTGTCCATTCCCCTGGGGGTAGGCTGGCGTCGAGTACCTGTTCGTGATCCCAAGTTCGCAACAGTACTCCCTGAAGGCTTTGCTATCGAACTGGAGTCCGTTATCCGAGATGAGGGTGTGGGGGACCCCGAATCGCGTAACTATGTTCCTCCAAAGGAATTTCTTCACGTCTACATCCCTGATGTTGGCTAATGGTTCGGCCTCGACCCATTTGGTGAAGTAGTCCGTGGCCACCAACAGAAACTTCTTGTTCCCTGGTGCCTTGGGGAAGGGTCCCACGATATCCAAGCCCCATTGGGCGAACGGCCATGGACTGGATAACGGGTTGAGGACCCCTCCTGGCTGGTGGATGTTTGGGGCGAACCTTTGGCATTGGTCGCACTTTTTGACGTACTCCTGGGCCTCTTGCTGCATTCCCGGCCACCAATACCCTTGAGTGATGGCTCGGTGAGCCAGGGATCTCCCCCCTGTGTGGCTCCCACATATTCCCTCGTGCAGCTCTTCGAGTAGTGATTCCGCCGCTCCGGGGTGGACGCACAGTAGGTATGGTCCAGAGTAGGAGCGCTTATATAGCTTGTGATCCTTGGACAACCAGAACCGAGGGGCCTTCCTTCTAACTTTCTCGGCCTCCGACTTGTCCTCGGGTAGGATGTCGTCTTTCGGGAATCTCACTATGGGGTCCATCCAGCTGGAACCCACCTCAATCTGGTGGACGGGGATCTCTTCCCTTGGCACTTCGCTTGCCCTCCCCAGATGTTCCACGAGTATTATCCGAGGCAGAACCCCTGCCGAGGAGGTCGCGAGCGTGGCCAATGAATCGGCATGGCTGTTCCCGCTCCTGGGGATATGAGACAGGCTGTAGAGGCTAAACCCCATTCGCAAGCGTCTGACTTGGTCCAGGTATTCTTGCATTCTGGAGTCCCTGGCCTCCATCTCCCCATTCACCTGGCCTACCACCAACCTCGAATCCGAGAACATCTCTATCGACTTTCCTCCCATCTTTTGTACCATGATCATCCCTTGTATTAATGCCTCATACTCGGCCTCGTTGTTCGTGGCCGCGAATCCGAGCCGTAGGGATTTCTCAATGACATGATTTTCAGGGGATACTAGGACCAGCCCCACTCCAGACCCCCTTTGGTTTGCCGCGCCATCCACATACACCTTCCAACATGGTGCCTCTGGGATGGAGATTGCCCCAACTGACTTCTCGTTACGGTTTTTACCCTCGGCCGTCACCTCTTCAGTTGGTTCGGCAAACTCGGCCGTCAAGTCTGCCAGAACCTGGCCTTTGATGGAGGTCCGAGGCATGTACTTGACGTCAAAAGCTCCCAGAATTGTGTTCCACTTCGCTATTCTGCCTGTGTAATCAGCGGCCCGGAGCACAGACTTCAGAGGCAATTGGGTTAGGACAACCACGGTGTGAGCTTGGAAGTAATGGGGGAGCTTTCTCGTAGCATGGACTACAGCCAGGATGGCCTTCTCTAAGGGTAGGTATCTCACCTCCGCTTCGTGCAGCGACTTGCTGACGTAGTAGACTGGCCTTTGAACGCCATTATCTTCCCGTATCAGCACTAGGCTCACCGCATGGGGCGCCACAGCAAGGTACGCGTACAGGACCTCGTCGACCTCGGGATGGGACATGATAGGCGGTCGGGAGAGGTAATCCTTGAGTTGCTGAAAAGCTGCGACACAATCCTCAGACCACTCAAACCCCTTCCACTTGTTGATCAGGAGGTAAAAGGGTCTACACCTGTCGGCCGACCTGGAAATGAACCGGTTCAGCGCCGCGATCATCCCGGTAAGCTTTTGGATCTCCTTGGGATTTTGCGGAGGCTTCATATTGTGGATGGCCTTGATCTGGTCAGGGTTGACCTCGATCCCACGGTGAGTGATCATATACCCCAGGAACTTGCCAGAGCTTACGCCGAATGAGCATTTCGATGCATTAAGGCGGAGCTTGTGCTCCCTCAGGACGCCAAATGTGCGGCCGAGGTCTTCCAAGTGCTCGGACACCAACTTGCTTTTCACCACCATATCGTCAACATAGACTTCGACGCTCTTGCCCAACATCGGCTCGAACATTCTCGTCATCATCCTCTGGTAGGTGGATCCGGCATTTTTCAGGCCAAACGGCATGACCTTGTAGTGGTAGTTCCCAATGGGTGTCACAAATGCCGTCTTCTCTCGGTCCTCCAAGGCTAGGGGAATTTGATGGTAACCCTGAAAAGCGTCCAGGAAGCTCATCCGAGGATGGCCTGCAGTCGCGTCCACTAGCTGGTCTATTCGTGGCATCGGGAAGGGGTCTTTGGGGCAAGCTTTGTTCAGGTCCGTGAAGTCTACGCAAACCCTCCACTTCCCACTTTTCTTCTTGACCACCACAGTGTTGGCCAACCATGTGGGGTAGAAGATCTCCTTGATAGCCCCCGCGTGCTTAAGCTTATCGACCTCTTCCCTGATCGCATCAGCGTGCTCTTTAGACGGGCGCCGAGGTGGCTGCTGCTTGGGGATCGCAAATGGGTTGACGTTGAGGTGGTGACAGATGAAGGATGGATCAATCCCAGGGGCGTCGCAGGGATCCCATGCGAACACATCAAGGTTTCTCTTGAGGAATTCGAGTAACTCCTCCTTCTCCCGTGGAGGCAGTTGTATCCCGACCTGGAAAAACTTCTCCGCATCATCGCCAATTATCACCTTCTCCAGGTTTTCGCATTTAGCATCCTCGGCAGGTGCACCTGGGGGCGCCACCTGGGTCTTTGATTGCTATGAATTTTCCTCGGATGGGGCCGAGGATTGCGCATCGATCCGACGAGATATGGCAGCTACTGTGCAATGCCTAGCCGTGGACTGGCAACCTCGGATCTCCAGAACCTGGTCCCCTGACAGGAACTTCACCTTCTGGTGCAAGGTGGAGGCCACGCCATCCAGGGCGTGTAGCCAAGGCCTCCCTACGATGGCTGTGTAGGGAGAGTATGTGTCCACCACTATGAAGTTCGCCTCCACCACCACTGGACCTGTCTGTACGGGCAGTCTGATCATGCCCTTTGGGATGACGAGCTTCCCATCGAAGCTCATTAGGGGGGAGCTGTAAGGTGTGAGGTCCTCCTGCTTTAGCCCCAGCCCCTTGTAGAGGTCTGGACACATGACCTCGGCCGCGCTGCCACCGTCCACCATCACCCTCCTCACATCGTAGCCCCCTATTCTGAGGGTGACGATCAGGGCGTCCTCGTGTGGTTGGATGGTCCCAATCTTGTCCTCCTCCGAGAAACTCAGGGCTGGGGGAGGATTCCTCCTGGACCTCTTTGGCCACGTCTGGGGGTCCTCGGCGGGCAGTTGGACCACAGACAATACTCGTAGAGGGGGTGTGCCCGTCCTTCCTGGTGCAGCCAGTATTATATTGATCGTCCCGGTAGGTTGCCCCATGGCGGCGTCCCTCCGAGGTTCCTGGTAGTTCCGGCTTTGCTGACCGCTGGAATGGTGGAGGAGGTGCTTCAGCCTTCCCTCCTGGACTAGCTGGTCCAGGTGGTTCCAAAGATCCCTGCAGTCCTCCGTATTATGCCCGTGATCCTGGTGGTACTGGCAGTAGCGACTTTGATTGCGCCTTCCAGGTTCTCCAGCCATCTTGTTCGGCCACCTGAAGTACGGTTCGTCCTTTATCTTCTCCAGCACCCTGTGCACGGGTTCTCGGAACACAGCGCCTACCGTCTGCGCATGGGTCGCTCCAGAATGCCCACCGAAATCCCTCCTCGGACGGGCATTGTCATAACGGTCCGACCTGAAATCCCTTCTCTCTTGAGGGGTAGCCTTCTCCTTGCCTTTGCCTTGCAGCATGTCTTCCTCCACACGCTTGTACTTGTCGATCCGATCCATCAGCTGCCGCACGCTGGTGGCCGGCCTACCGGTTAGGGACGTCCTCAGGCCGTGCCCCATAGGTAATCCGTTCTGGAACGTGTTGATGGCAACAGCATCGTACTTGCCGTCCAACTCGTTGTAGATCTCCCAATACTTGTCCGAGTAAGCCTTGAGGGTCTCGCCGTCGCGCATGGACAAGGACAGCAGCGCGCTCATGGGCCGAGGAGGCCTGCTATTCGTGATAAAGCGGGAGCCGAAAGCCTGGGTCAGCTGCCTGTACGAGTCTATGGAATTCGTCCTTAGACCGTTGAACCACCTCATTGCCACAGGTCCCAAGCTGGATGGGAAGACCTTGCACATCAGTGCCTCATTCTTGGAGTGGACCGCCATCCTTTGGTTGAACTGGCTCACGTGCTCCACGGGGTCCGTCTTGCCGTTGTAGGCAATGAAAGTTGGCTGCTGGAACCGCCGAGGAAGCTCTGCGTCCTCTATACGACGCGTGAAGGGTGACCTGGAGAGCCGGTCCAGCGCCCTGCTCATGGCATCGCCTCCCAAGTCCCTTGGGGTCGGGTTGGCGCGCCTACGCCTCTGGTAGCGCTCCTCCTCGTGGGAGAAAGTCTCGCTGGGGGGCGTCCTTGACCTTTGCCGGTATTCATCGTCGCTTTCGTCGTCGGAGGGCGGGTCAGGGCTAGGCTCAGATCGTCTTCGTTGCGCGCGGCGCAGCTTCCTCTTTAGCTCGTCTATCTCACGTTGCATGGCCACCTTATCGTCCCCTCTCCGGGAAGCATGGCTGTGGGCCTCTTGTGAACGTGTGGCGTGGCCATCGTCGCGCCTCTGGGGAATGTGCCCGTCCCCCCGGCTTTCGCTCGCCGTTGAAGTGTGCACGCTTCCTTCTCGAAACCTCCTGTTGTCGTTCTGACCGCCCCCGGGGTCGCCATACTTGCCCTGATGCCGTGACTTTGCCGGTTCAGGTCGATTGGGAGTTCCTTGGTGAGGGCCTGATCCTACCATGCTCGACTGTTGTCCTTACCAACACACAAGCTCTTCCCACAGACGGCGCCAATTGTAGGGGGTGGATTCGAGCGCTCTCTAAGGATCGAGAGAGTGGGCCCAAGCCCAACTAACCCTTCAATAAATTTGTAGAGTGTGGACTCAAGAGCTAGGCCTCAGTAAGGAAGGCAACGGCCATGCATGGTTGTACGTGGTTGCCAATAACTAGAACGTGGGCTTAAACACACCATGGGGCTCCTCGGACGTGCCTTATGGAGCTGGAAACTACTATTATCTCTTTTCAGAAGGGTTACAAGAGTTGGGAGAGAATACTCTGCTACAGTATTCCTTTTTCCCTGGTTTTTTGTCCGTCCCCCCTCATAAGAGGGATTTTTACATTATATACTCCTCACTCAGTTGATCCTAGCCCTACATTTGTTGATCAATCCGGCTTCTACTCGAGTGTCTGTCCCATCAGCCGCATTCCCATACCTCCAGTGGGTTGCAGCGCCCCAGGCGGCACTGTGCAGAGGTCCTGTCCTCATTAATGCGGCCAGAGCGTTAGTTGAGGACATTTAATGTGGAGGTGACAGTTCGCCTGGGACTTGCTCCCCCGCCATGCACCAATGTCCGGCCATTGGTTCTCGTTATTTGCTCCTTGGATGCTTGGGGAGACCCCCCTTAAAGGTGTGACGTGTGCCCTCTTTCTGTCCTCGGCATGCCGAGGATGTAACTATCCTCGGCAACGCTCCTTGGGTACTGGGCTCCAAACTTTGGTCCTCGGACCTCGGATCGTCGAGGCGTCCTCGGCATGGGCCGTTGGGCTGGGCCTGGAGTGGGCCGGGGCTGCTGACTTATTCTGGCCCCACACTTTTAATTTGTGGGCAAAGTACATTACTATATATATTCTTCTTAGAATTCATATCTTGGAGACAATCAGCTTTTGGTTGCCATTTGGCTATCTTTTGACACAAGAAAAATGTTACTAGAATTCATTTTTCTTACTATTATATAAGGTAGTCCTTTTAGGTGTCTTTTCTTTTCAGTAGTTGATATGTTGCAGACCTTGAGGTAAATCAAAGAATTGAGATTAGGTACAGAGAGTGCAAACAATTCTATTATGCTTAGAGCACTCTTATCTAGGATTGCAAAAATTTAGCATTTACCCTCTCAAATCCCAATTTTATAACATATAACACCCCACTTTATAACATACTTTCCATCAAAACTTCTATTTTTTTAACACCTCATTTAAATATTCTTTCTATATCAAATTTTTATTCTTTTTTATTTTTCCAGTCTCTTTCTCTGACTCTCTCTCCTCTGTCTCTCTTTCACACCCCAGTGCCGTCGGCCACCATATCCACCCACCCATTTCACAACCACCATATCCACCCACCATCGTCGCAACCACAAACAACAGCAAAAAAAAAAAAAAAAAAAAACCACACCCAAAGCCACAAAATCAAAGAATCATCCAAATCAAAGAATCACAACAAAGACCCAAAACAACCCCGATCAATCCACACCCATCTCTGAACCACCCCGATCAACCCACACCCAGCACCCAAAGCCATCCCAATCAACCCACGAACCCAGCCACTGAAATCAAGAACCCACCAAAATCAATCAAAACCACTAAAATTAAAACTCACTGATATCAAATCGCAAAACTCACTCACCAAACCACCGCAGAGACCCACCATGAACCACTATAGAGATACACGATCCACGAAAAACCATCGCTGATCAACCACACCCAGCACTGCATCCCGGCCACACCCAAGACCCACAAACTCGAGATGCAGAGAGAAAGGGAAATAGAGAGGCAGAAAGAAAATGAAAGAAAGAGTAAGAAAGAGTGGATGGAGAGCACGAGATCGGCGGCGGCATATGACGGAGAGCACGAGAGAGAGTGAAAAGGAAGAAAGAAAAAAAAAAAAAGAGTGCACAAAAGAGAGAGAGAGAGAGAGATTAGTAAAAAATTGGTAGCATTGTGCTACAGTGCGGTCTCAAAAATGAGAGCGCACTATAGCAGTATGCTAAATTTTTTAGCACTTACAACCTTTGATGGAGCAAATTTTTTGGGTTATAAATGCTAAAAAGAGCATCTTTTAGGATTTGCAATCCTTGATAAGAATGCTCTTATAGAGGAAGGGTAAAATGTTATGGTGTTTGTTTTGTATTGAATTTCTTGATATTCAGACTTTGGATTTACGTTTTCCAAAATTTTCTATGGTGAATTGACAAATGATTTCCTGACTAGAGTGTGCCAGCAAGACATGATTTAATAACTAGATAGATGACTTCCTTGGTTATTAGAGTTGACCATGGTTTAGATTCCAAATGCTTATTTTATTCTATTGACTATGAATGCATGATTTAAGTTAGTTTTATTATTCTACTTAACCTTTACTCTTAATGAATCTTCTGAAAAAATTCATGTTTTCCCTTTAAGGCTCTTAGCTAGATGCCATTTTGGATGCCTTTGTGAAGTTTCTACTGCTTTTGTTGGTGGGACTTTTTTTTTTTGGTTGGGGATTTGGGTGGGGGGTGGGTGTTGATGGATTGATGTAGGTTAGGTATCATGTTCTGAATTTGGCCTATAAGAAAATGAGCTTATAGTACTCTGATAGTAGTTTTATTGCCATTTTGTATAAGGTGCTCCTAAAGTAATTTTTACTTAAGAACACATCCACGGTAAGAGCATTAGCATTGGGGAATGCTAATGCCAAATCTAAAAGAAATTTTAAATTTTAAATCCCAAAACCATCTGCATTGGAGAACGCTAAACAATAGTATTGCAAATTTTTTTGCAATACTGCTACAGTGCAATTCTAAACATAGAATTGCATTGTAGCAAGTATTGTAAAAAAATAATAATATATTATTATGTAGAGAGAGGAGAGAGATGGGAGAGAAAATATATAATTTTAAGTTATATTATTTTATTATGTAGATATATTATTTTAATGAGTAAAAGAGGGAAGTAGAAGTTTGGGATGTGGAGGTATTGTAAAATGGTATGGTATAATGATAAAGTGGCTTTTTAAAATTGTAAAATAGAGTAGCATTAGAATTTTCCAATGTTAATGCTCTAAGGTGCTCTTAAGATAAGTTGTCTTTGAGTCTACCTAGGGGGTTTTGTCACAGACGTTATGGGCAGTCATGACGATTAGGTAGATACTTTTATGGACTTTTGTTGTATGATAGATACTTATTTTGATTTATCTAATTACATAATTTTAAATGATAGATACTTTTAAGTCATTTTTTGGAATTTACACTCAAAACAGCTATTTTTAAAATAGTTTATTCAAACGCTTAATATGACTTTAAAAATAGAAAACACATATTTTCACATTTTTACAAAACACTTATTTGTGTTTTTTAAAATGGAGTTTTCAAAACGCATGTTTTAATGATACACCTTTTGAAACAGCTTATCCAAACAGGCCATTTATCTTATTTAATAAAATATTGTCATATCAGTATTTTACTTAAAATTCAATATATTTTAACACACATAATAATATCTCAATAAACTCTCAATTTGGTTGGATTTATACATAAGTATTAGAATTGATTCAGTGTAGTTGTGCTTATTCTTAAATATATAATAAGATGATATAATTAATATGTTGGGATTATAGGGGTAAAATATAAGTTTTACACTACATCATTACATAATTTAATCATTTATAAAAAAGATGTAAATATTTTTAGGTTCTTGATGTGATATTTATGTTTTTTTCAAACACGATTATCTCTGTGCTAGGAAAGTTTTGGAGCTCCAAACTTCTCTTCCACAGTAGAATTGTCTGTCCCTTCTAGTGAGGCTGGTGTGTCCCTACGGTATCAATGTATCTTGTAGGGTTTGTGGTTTTTTCTTTTTTCAGGGGTTTTGGAAACACGAGTGTTTTGTAGCAATGGAGGGATTGACGAAATACTGGAGAAATTTAACTTTGAATGACAGGGAAGAGGGTCAGCTTTGTTTGACCGAGGAGAGATCTTCTGGTGAAGTAATCCTGGTAGCAAAATTCTTTACAAAACGAGCACTGAACATGGAGGCAGTAATCTGAACCTTTAACCTGCTATGGCGAGCAAAGAATGGGTTTCAGGTTCGATCTGCAGGAGATCATATTCTTTTATTTGTCTTTGACAATCAAGAAGAAGTGGAGAAAATTTTAGCTCTTCAACCTTGGAGCTTTGACAAGCACCTGGTGGTTCTTTGTCGCTATGAAAATGCCATCCCGATTAGTGAAATCTGTTTTAATAAAGTCCCATTGTGGGTTCAGCTTCATTACTTACCAATACGTTTTTTAAATAGAGGGGTGGCAGAAGAAATCTGCAGTATAGTGGGTGAAGTGTGCTTGGAAATTGGTATTTCTGAGATGGAAGGGGGCAATTTTTTCCGAGTAAGAGTTATAATGGACGTCCTTGTTCCACCGTGTCGAGGCACGAGGATATCGTTGGAGAATGGAGAAACAGGATGGGTGAGATTTAAGTATGAAAGGCTGCCAATCATCTGCTACTGGTGTGGATGTATGGATCATGTTGATAGAGACTGATAAATGGATTGAGAGTGAAGGTTCACTGTCACAGGAGGATCAAGAATATGGTCCATGGATACGTGCATCACCATATGTCATGCCAAGAAGTCAGTTATTAAAGTACCCGGTTATTATGAGTCCAGGAAAAAGTTGAACAACAAACGAACCATGATAATTCCGAGATCGACGACAACTGAAACTTCAATGGCTGCTGTGCCGGCGAATTATGAGGAGGAGATGGAATCAACGGAAGTTACTAATGGAGTTAATGTGAAACGAAATGGAAAAACTCATGAACAGATGGAAGTTAAGGACAACGAAAGTTTAGAGAAACGATTTAATGAGAAGATACGCGATAATGATTGGGAGTTACACAAGTTTGACAGCGAGGCAGCCAAAAATCACGGAGAAGGAATAATAAATGTTAGGGCAACATGTGTGGATACTGAGGTGGAAAGGGTTAATGAAAATATAGCCGCATCTCTCCAATCCACAGTTTTAACTGATCATGTGCAGCAGCATGTGTCCCTTACTAACCCTGTTGCCAATCCGAGTGGTCCATGTTTAGAGGAAAAACTTTGCGGCCGAGTAGTTCGAATATGGAAAAGAATTGAACGTGCAAAGGTGGGAGGGGATGATCAGATGAGTTCCCCTTCACTGAAATGTCCACTTGTTAAAGATGCATGTCTGGATTTTCAGAGGAAAAAACGTGTAGTGGCTCAAGATGATGATGTGGTAGATTTTAGAATGGCGGAGGCTGTTTCACAGCCCCGCCAAGGACAATGAGTCTACTATGTTGGAATTGTCGCAGGCATGGGAACTTGTAGACAATTCGAGAGCTTGGTGATCTAGTCTGGGCACAAGATCCTGCAGTCATGTTCTTAGCTGAAACAAGGCTGGATGAAGTTAGGCTAACAGGTTTACGAGATAAGATGGGGTTTGGTGATACTTTTGGTGTTTCAAGAATTACGAGAGGAGGGGGGTTAGCTTTGTTTTGGAAGAAGGATGTAGAATTACGGGTGGAAAATTATTCACAAAACTATATTGATGCGGTTATAAATAAAGGAAAGGAGGATAGTTAGAGGTTTACGGGATTTTATGGTTTCCCGGAAACTTAGAATCATGGGGAATCATGGGAAAAATTGTGATGGCTTCAGACAAATTCTTCTCTCCCTTGGTTATGTGCGGGCAATTTTAATGAGATCACAAAATCTCATGAAAAATTGGGTAGCCAACTTAGACCAAATCAACAAATGCAAGAATTCCGAGATGTTCTTGATGAGTGTGGCTTTGTCGACTTGGGTTTTGTGGGAAGTAAATTCACTCGGTACAAGAATTTCTCTAATGTGGGAAGTAAATTCACTCGGTACAAGAATTTCTCTAATGGGCTTACTCTATGGGAAAGGTTGGATAGGGCAATTGGTACATAGGATTGGCTGAGTTTATTCCCAGCAACTAAGGTGGTTACTCTTGAGTGCAGCACATCTGATCATAAACCCATTATTATCCATCCAATGGGAATTCCGGTCAGAAAAAATCGTCCATGGCGGTTTAAGCAGGTGTGGTTGGAAGATGAAGGTTGTCATGACATTGTCCATTCGGCTTGGAGGAATAATTATGGGACATTGCCCATGGATAATGTTGTTGGTAAAATATGTAAGTGTCAGGCTAGTCTCCAGTGGTGGAGTAAGAAGTTCTTTGGTAACATCACATTTCAATTGAAGGAAAAAAAAAAGATGTTAAAGCATGCTGAAACCGTGGCTATGCAGGGGGTAATGTGGAGGTTGTTCAACAGCTAAAGCATGAGATTCAAGAATTATTACTAGTGGAGGAAAAGCTTTGGCAACAAAGATCAAAATCACACTGGATAAGATTAGGGGACGAGAACACTATCTTCTTTCATAATAGAGCTTCCCATCAATTTCGGCAAAATACTATACATGGGCTTTTAAACTCTAGGGGTGAGATGTGTAATGGGGATGACAAAGTGGCAGATCTTTTGGTGGAGTATTACACAGATTTGTTCACTTCTTCGCAACCTAGTGAGATTGATGCGGTTTTGCAACATGTCTCAAAGGCAGTAACAGAGGAGATGAATGCCTTTCTTGGCCGGGAATTCAATAAGGAGGAAGTGGATATATCCCTATCTCAAATGGCCCCTTTGAAGGCACTAGGACCTGATGGGTTGCCCCCAATTTTTTTCCAACACTATTGGGGGGAGATTGGTGATGATGTAGCTGAGGCAGTCTGTTCTTGCCTAAATTCGGGTCATATTCCAGCAGCTATCAATCACACTCACATCACTCTTGTCCCAAAGGTGAAAAGCCTGAATCAGGTATCTCAATTTCGACCTATAGCCTTGTGTAATATTTTGTACAAACTTATTTCCAAGGTGTTAGCGAATAGATTAAAAGTGATATTACCTGATATTATATCTAAATCTCAAAGTGCTTTTTAGTTTGACAAAGCAATTTTAGATAATATACTTGTTGCCTATAAAACTCTCCACCACATGAAAACAAAAAAAGCTAGAAAAATAGGCTCTATGACCCTCAAGCTTGACATGAGCAAGGCTTATGATAGAGTGGAGTGGACTTTCTTGCTGAAGTTGATGGAGAAAATGGGGTTTGACTGCAAGTGGACAAATTTGATCTCGGAATGTATCAGCACCGTTTCCTACTCCATACTAGTGAATGGCGAACCCAAGGGAAATATTTGTCCTACAAGGGGTATTCGACAAGGCGACCTTTTTTCTCCCTACCTCTTCCTCCTTTGCTCAAAAGGTCTAAACACCCCAATCCAAAAAGTAGTGAATGAAGATAGGATAAGGGGCTACTCCCTTTGCTGGTATGGGCCTAAAATTTCTCACTTATTTTTTGCTGATGATAGTTTACTCTTTTGTCGTTCTCAGATAAGTGACATCCAAACTATCCAAGAAATTTTAGTGTTGTATGAGAAGGCATCAGGGCAGCAGATAAACAAGGACAAAACAACTTTGTTTTTCAGCAAATCGGTCTCCTTGGAGGTTAAAAATTCCATAAAAAATTATCTTGGGGTCCCCAATATAAAAGAATATGAAAAATACTTAGGCCTTCCAGTAGTGGTGGGGCAGAATAGAAGGGCAAGTTTAAACTTTATCAAGGAAAGGGTGTGGAGAAAAATTCAAGGATGGAAGGAGAAATTGTTATCACAAGCAGGGAAAGAAGTTCTTCTTAAGGCAGTGGTACAAGTAATCCCCATTTTCGCTATGAGCTGCTTCCGTTTACCGGTGGGCCTTTGCAAAGACATAGAGATGATGATTCGGAAATTTTGGTGGGGTCAATGGGGTGATCGACAGAAAGTACATTGGAAAAAGTGGGAAATTCTTTGCAAGCCAAAATTGGAGGGAGGTATGGGCTTTAAAAATTTATGCAAGTTCAATGAAGCAATGCTAGCAAAAAAAAATTGGCAGCTAGTTCATGACACTAAATCACTCCTCTATAAGGTGTTCAAAGCAAGATATTTTCTGAATGGGTCTGTGTTTGATGCAAAAGTTTCTCAAATCATGATTTATGGGACAAATTGGCTGCCTGGGGAGTCTTAGGGCCGAATTCTGTCACCCCCTTCCTTTGTCTTCAGAAATGCCACAGTATCAGCTCTTATTGACCCACAAAAAAAAATGAATGGAATGATAGCCTTGTTGACAGTATTTTTCTGCCTTTTGAAGCTCAAAAAATAAAAGCTATCCCTTTGTGCACCTCCAACCAACCCGACTGTCTGTTCTGGCCGAAGAGTAGTGATGGCTCATATGTGGTAAGCTTGGGTTACCAATGGCTGTGCTGTGAGGAAAATTCTGTTGCTGCGTTAGTTTCAAATCCTGACAAGTCCAGGGGGGTTTTGGAAAAAAAATCTGGAAAGCAAATGAGCCAAGGAAGGTAAAACATTTCTTGTGGAAAGCTTGCACTAATGCGTTGCCGACAATGGAAAATCTGAAGAAAAAGAAGATCTTGGACGATGACAACTGCCATCAATGCTCTTCAAAGATCAAGTCTTGTCTTCATGCACTTTGGGATTGTGAGGCTTTTCGGCAGGTCTGGGATGTGGACTTTAATTGGATCAATAGACATCATGCCTCTAATGGTACTTTCGAGAACCTGGTAGAGATAGTCCTTGAGAAGCCACACTTGTTGGATTTATTTGCAGTCACCGCATGGTTCCTATGGTCACGAAGAAATAAACTCAGATTGAAGGAAGAGATCATTCCTCTGAATCGGGTTGTTTTTTAAGCTAAGAGATTTTTATCTCTTCACAATCTGATTAGGAGGATAAAGCAGAAGTTGCGCAGGCCCACAAGAGTGAAATGGAGACCACTAGCCCAGTGGGAGAACGAAACAAACTTCGATGGTGCCATGTTCCATGACACAAGTGAGGTCGATTTGGGTGTGGTGATTCAAAATCATGATGGTGAAGTGATGGCGGCCTTATCAGAAAAAATACCACAGCCCTCTTCGGTCACCCTTTTGGAAATATTAGCAACTAGGAGAGCTGCAATCTTTGTCCATGAAGTAGGTCTTCGAAATTCCATTATGGAAGGAGACTCAAAAACTATCATCAAAGCCCTTCAAAAAGGTGATATGTTTCAATATGCTTTTGGCCATCTTTTTCGAGACACTTTGTTGTATGCAAAATCTTTACAAAACCATAGTTTTTCTCATACTTATAGGCAAGGTAATTGTGTTGCGGATGCCTTAGCAAAAAAAGCCAAATATTGCTCGTCTTTAACAGTTTGGATGTAGTCTATTCCTCCAAATATTAGTAGTCTTGTACTGGCGGATAAGCCTTTTCTTGATTAATAAAAATTCCCATGGATTGGATTCTCAAAAAAAAAAAAAAGTTTTTTTCAAACACAAATTACTAAAATTGATGGCTCAGTTGCTAGTGGCTGAACTGTTGGCATTGGACCGGAGGCTCTAGCAACTAGATCATCGATATCGGATTGGCCACCCAGCCACTTGATGGGAGGGGAAAGCTACTATATGTTTTTGTAAAATGTTTTACCAAATTTTTAAAGGTAAAACGTTTTACAACATTTTTTACAAAAGATTTTATAGTCAACAGAAACACTTTCAAGTTTGACCAAATTTTACAATAAAACAAACATAATAAAATGAAGAAAACATTTTACAACAAAATAAACTGAGCCTAGATTTTTTTTTTTTGGGGACAAGTAATTAGATCTAAATTGTCCTTAACAAAGTTAATATTTTATTTATTTTTTGATCTATTATTTAGTTAGTAAATACGCGTATTGTACATTTATATTACATCTATAACATTGAATTAAACTTTCATCCAATGTTTTGTTTCCATTGGTATGGAAGTAAACACGTTTTTCCTAAACTAAAAGTACAATAGCCGTTTGTTACGAGAGTTGTAAAAATCAAATTGTTAAATACGTAGCTAGGGGTGTCCAGGCTTGACCACCACCTTAAAACCTAACCAAACTACTTGATGTGACCTAATTCCAAGCTAAATTGAAGCTCCCATTGGTTGGTGGCGTGAGTATCCACCTCCAAGAATTGACACTGGTGGGTCGAGTGGCGGGTTTCCTTCTCCAAAACTCGAGCCACCTGACCCGGCTGGTGTTATATAAGAAATTCGGCCAAATTTGGCAAAGATCAAGCCATGTTCTGGGGAGATCTAGCTAGATCCAGCGAGATCTTAACTTGATCTGATGAGATTTAGCCAGATTCGCCCAAATCCCAACAAATTTCGGAGAATTTTTGCAGAATTGAGTGATTTTTGCAGATTTTGGCGGCTTTTGCAAATTTCGGTGACCTTCACCTAAACTTGAAATTGACTCAACCAATTGAAGTTGACAGTCAGTTTCAAATCCCTCCACCTTCCATCTGACGCCGGTGGGTCAGTTCCAAGTTGGGTCCAAAATTGATTCGATCCGATCTGACCCATAGACAGGCTTATATGCAATTTTAAAAATTATAAATGGGTAAAAGATGAAATAATTGAGACTAGGATAAAACATTAAATAAAACCTACTCATGTGATGGCGTCAAACATTGGCATTGGAACAGAAGATAGAAAATATTAAAAAACTACCAAAGAAACAAATTCTGTCAAATCACTTTCTAAAAAAAAACATAACACAATGTACCTATTTAATATGCTTATTTTATTTTATCTTATTATAAAACTTAAATCCAACCATTTTTTATTCTTTTTTAAAAGAGTAATGCTATAAGCACAAATTATTTATAACATTTTTACAAACAATTGATGTGACCAATTCTTACTAATTTTCATATGTTCCCACCACTAATATCACATTTTTACTTACCAATAATTATTCACTATATCAATAGTTTGTAAAAAATGTTGTAAAATAGTTTGTATTTTTAACATTATCTTTTTTTTTTTAAAATAAAAATTATAACTTTTTTTTAGACTAAAAAAAAAAAAAATCAAAATGTGTCAACCAATTGAGTTACAAGGCTCTTGGACATACTTAAGGTGCGTGTTTTTAGCCTTTTTTTTTTTTTTTGGACCAGCGCCTGGTGCACTATTCGTGGGACATGAACAGTGCAATCAGGCCAATGAACAGTAAATTCATTAATGAACAGTAACCAAAAAATATTTTTTTTTTATTGTTTTGTGTTTTTAGTTTTCAGCAAAATAAGCGGTATCCAAACGCACACTTAACAAGAGATAAATGGTCATGATGCAAAGATTATTGTATTTATATAAAAAATATATATGATAAATGTTTCTGTATTTTTGTTATGATTTTTTCAAAAATAAATGTATAATACTCGTACTATATACATACCATTTTTTTCACAATTTTCGTATTTTTATGTCAAAATTTTGAATTGTAATTTTTTGAAAAATGTCAAATTATACTCGTCCGTTATATTTACAATATTAATTGCGTACTGTATTTTATTAACTATAATATAGACTTTTTTTTTTGTTTTCATCATTAGCTCTTTTTCAGCAAATCCACCTCTGATGATATTAGAACCAGCATCAAGATGGTCTTGGGAGTCTCGGAAATTATGCAGTATGAGAAGTACCTTGGCCTCCCATCCTTGGTTGGTAAGGGTAAGAAAGCAAGCTTCAGTTATATTATAGAAAGGGTATGGCGAAAATTACAAGGTTGGGAACAAGGGCGTAGCTACGTGTAAGGGTGGGGGGGCCATGACCCCCCCCAAAATTTTGAAATTTTTTTAAATATATATATAATTATTTTAATTTTTTCAAAATTTAGTCTACAAAAATAAGAGTTGCCCTCCGAAATATTTGATTTAGTCCAATGATGCTCTTAAAAAAAAAATTGGTCTAATAATTATAGAGACATAACATTATTTTTCACAATTCTATTTTTTTTATTGTAAAATATGCTCTTATATTTGTTAAATATTTGATAAAATTTGGCACAAAACATATTTGAATCTATATCTTTTTCAACCAGTTATATGGCAATTAACAAGTCATTGATTCATTAAAAAAATAATGTCACTAAAACTATACATGAAATGTCTTTTTAGTTTCTACATAATGGGTTAGAGCAAGATAGCATCAAATATGTTTGAAACTTAACTTATTTCTCCAAGTTTTGGATAATTTATGTTTTTAAAAATTTCATTAGTTCAATTGAAAGATTTTTTACTTTAGTATAAAATTTGATAATTTGTATTGAAAATGAAAGTTTTTAAGAATTTCACTATATAAAAATAGTAAAAATGAATTTTATTTTATGAAATATCGTTACCAAACATAATTTTGATTAAAATTACTAAACTCTTTTTGTTTTTGTTTGGTGTGTGTATATATAGCTTATCAAATAAAAAAAGTGTGTTTATATAATAAAAAAACGTGTGTATAAGTGTATGTGGGGGTTGTCTTAATAAATATATTAGAGTCGCAACTTGGCCCCCCCAAACGAAAATTCCTAGCTTCGCCCCTGGTTGGGAAGGAAGATTACTCTCTCAAGCGGGTAGAGAAGTTTTGATAAATTTTGTAATTTAGGCAATTCCTACTTACACTATGGGCTACTTTAAGATTCCGCTTTGATTAAAAAAATTTGGTGGGGACAACGAGTTGACTGTAGGAAGATCTATTGGCTAAGATGGGATGAAATGACAAAATCAGAGATGGTTGGTGGGATCGGTTTTAGAAATTTGACACTTTTTAATGATTCACTCCTTGCAAAACAAGCTTGGCACCTTCTACACAACAAATCATCTCTTTTTCATAAGGTGTTCAATGCTCGGTTTTTCCCAAATTGCTCTATTATGGAGGCCATAGATTCTAGATCGGGTTCATATGCTTGCTGGAAGGAGCATTCTTATAGGAAGGGATGTATTACGAAAAGGAACTAGATGGCGGGTTAGGAATGGAGAAAAAATTAAAACTTGGCAGCACCAATGGCTGTCAAGGAAACACCGACCACAGGTAACATCCTATCCACTTGAGTCTTTGGAAAATACTACTGTGGCTACCTTGATTGATTCCACTACAAGGTGCTGGAATGAAGAGCTAATCGATGGTTTATTTGCACCAAGCGAGGCTGAAATTATAAAAAAAATTCCTTTGTCCCAAATAGCCTTTGAGGAAGTATTATTTTGGCCTCTCTCACATGACAATTGCAAATCTAGCTATAGGTTATTAAAGAAGGAAGTAGAGTTTAGTACTCCATGGAACTCTACCAACCTTGATTTGCAACTATAGAGGGGCATTTGCACTCTAGGGGTGCTAAATAAGGTCAAGAACCTTGTGTGGCGTGCTTGTCGTAATGCCATGCCAACAAAGGCAAGCTTAGTTTGTCGCACTATCATCAATGATCCAATGTGTGATCGCTGCCATTCAGTCCAAGAAACTCCACTACATGCCTTGTGGTCCTGCCAGGAACTCGATGTGGTGTGGTCTAATCTTGAACTATGGCATTTCCGAAGAACAGTCCAATTTCTGGACTTCAAGGAGCTCTGTCATGGATAATTAGGTAGCAAAAAAATTTGGAAATGTTTGCTATGATGGTTTGGTCGATATGGACGCAAAGGAACCAAGTAAGACTTCAGCAAAATGCTTCGGCGCTCCACCAAATTGCCCAACTCTCAAAAGAAAGGTACACAAAATTCCGAGCTTGTCAAATTCTGCCTGCTGCTCGTCCAACTTGCATAAGGAGCTGCTAGTTTCCCCCACCAATTGGTTATGTGAAAATAAATTTTGATGGGGCTATTTTTTCCAATGAGAACAAGGCTAGTTTAGGGGTGATTATTAGGGATAGCTCAAGTTTAGCTCTAGCTTCATGCTCTGAAATATTATCCAAAGCCTATACCAACAACAAAGTGGAAGCAATTGCAGTAGCAAAGGCACTCTACTTTGCAAAAGATTTGGGATTTATGAAGGTAGTGCTCGAAGGTGATTTGTTGGTTGTTATCAAGTCCTTGCTAGATGAAGATGGTTCCTTGGCTCCCTATGATTTGTTGGTTGAAGATGCAAAGATACTCTCCAGGGGCGGCTGCACTGACTTGAAAAAAAAAAAATATATATATATATATATATATATATAATATTACTTTACTAATTTAATACTTCTAAAAATATTTTTGCACACTTTGTTTTAAATCTCGCACACTCTAATCACATATTAGCTTATCTCACAATCAAACAACAACTTATTGTATTATTTATGGATGGATGAGTGTAGTTGTGTGAGTTAAGAATTATACAGTGCAAGTGAAGATGAGTTTTTTCATTTAGTTTAAAATATTTTTATAAAAAAATGACAAATAAATAACCACAATTGCATAAAAAAAAAATATTATACAAACTTAACAAAATAAAATGGTCATACTTATATTGATAATAGATAATGAAAACTGATAATAAACTATAATGAGACGATTTCAAAAAATGAAAACTCATAGAAGGAAATTGTAAAATTTCCTATATTTGTGTGTTTTTTTTTTTCGATAACCTAATATATTCAAGTTTTTTTTTTAAAATTAAATTTTTGTTTAATTTAAATTTCTTAATGACCCCTGTACGGCCCCCGCACCATGGCCCATAGTGGGCCTTGGGCCCTGGCCTGGGTATATGGCCCATGAGGCCGATCTCCTTCTACCTAACAGCCCACCCCCTAGCAACGCATGCTGCAGGCCCAAGCTTTGCCTTTTCGTCGTTTCTCGGTCAACCCCTTCCCGAGTAGTGATTAACATAGGACTCGCGGGACACCCCGCCCTGTACCTACTCGGCCGTTCCTCGGAGAGGCACCGCTGCCGAGAACTATCGTGGAGGTAGGAACCAAGTTCCAACGCCACCCTCACCGCTTCCCATGCCCACCTAACTACCCACTTACGATCGATGATACTGGACCGCCGGTTGCACTTGCTGGCAAATAATTATGACCTCTCCACTATTCTACGAACTATAAATACCAGAAGTTTTGAGAAGACAGGGGTTGGAGAATTGAGGGAAGGAAGAGTGTAAACAGAGTAAGGAAGTGGTTCAGACCCCCGAGGAGAGGAAAGTGATTTAGTTGAGCTTTGGTGTTTATAACGACCCAGTGTAGGAAATCCAAACCCACTATACAAGTAAGTTGTGAGCCTCAGTGAGGCCCAGCCCAACGGGTTTCAGTTTTGGGTGCGCACAATTGGCGCCGTCTGTGGGAAATCCTACCAAGCAGTGGTTCCGCCGAGACTCGTGTACAGGAAAGATGTCTAGAGGTAACGCCGAGAGTGGCTTGGCAGGGTCTTCTAGGGGCTCCACCTGGCGGGAACAGAGGCAGAAGAGACGCGAGGATCCGACTTACGAGCAACTGGAAGAGCGGTCCGGCCTTGGAGAAGGGTCGTATCAAACGGGGAGAACGGTATCCCATGCTTCCCGGCATAGGCAGCCCGACGTTAGGGATGAAGAGCTTGAGCGGCTGCGGAGGTTAGTACAAGACCTGGAGTTGGAAGCACGAAACGAGCGCCGCCGAGCCGGTAGAGACGACCGAGAGAGAAGGCCAGACGCCGAGGAAGAGAGACGTGGGACGGGATCGAATCAATCAGGATCCCGCCACCACAGGGAGCGCTCGCACTCGAAGGAGTCCCGTCGCCGCCGAGACCGCTCCTATTCAGTAGAATCGCGCCGGCGGCGAAATCGCTCTCGGTCGCGAGAATACGGGAATCGGGGCTCGAAGTCTCCAGAGGGACGACCGAGGAATGCGGCCATGGATGCTATGAGCCGTGCATTGCGCAGGGTGGCTCGGTCACCATTCTCAACAGATATTGAGCGAGCACCGATGCCGGACAGATTTACGCGCCCGCCGTTCAATTCGTATGGTGGGAAAACGGACCCCGTGGAGCATGTCAGCCACTATATCCAGATGATGTCTTTGCATACCCGCAATGATGCTCTGATGTGCAAGGTTTTTCCCTCCAGCCTTGGTCCCACGGCCTTAAGGTGGTTCAACGGGTTGCGCAAGGGCTCCATTCACAGTTTCGCCGAGCTAATACAGGAGTTCGGTTCCCGTTTCGTGACGTGCAGTCGGGAACAACAACCGGTGGACGCGCTGCTGTCTATGAAGATGAGGACAGGGGAAACCCTCCGTGATTACGCTAGCCGGTACTGGGAGCTCTACAACGAGATTGGCGGAGGGAACGAGAAGATTGCAGTAAGCACTTTCAGAATGGGATTGCCTGACGAGTCGGGGTTGAGGGAATCATTAACCAAGAAACCCCCCGAGGACATGAGGCAGCTGATGAGGCGCATCGAGGAATACAAGTGGTTGGAAGATGATAGAATACAAAGAAAAGGCAAGGCGCAGGTGACAGATCGTCCTCGGCTGAGCGGCTTTCAACAGAGGGCACGAGGAAATTTGAGGATTCAAGAGCCAGTAGCGCCAGCAGGGGAGGTGAACGTGACGTTCAAGGAGCCCGTGCATAAAATTGTGGATAAGATCAAGCACGAGCCATACTTCAGATGGCCGAACCGGATGGCTGGCGACCCCTTTAGGAGGAATCAGAACCTATACTGCACCTACCACAAAGACCGGGGGCATACTACCGAGCAGTGCCGAGTGTTAAGGGACCATCTCGGGCAGTTGGCTAAGGCAGGACACCTCAAGGATTTTGTGACGGATGCCGGGGATCGAGGAACAGGGCATGGCGCCCCACACAGAGGGAATCCCCTTCCGCCCCCTCTCGGGATAATTGATGTTATCCACGTCGCCCCGAGGGGCATTTCAACGGCAAAAGGGAGGGAGGTGTTGACAGTGATATCGGTAGAGGGGAGTACGGGCGTGCCGCCTCCCGCGAAGAAGATCAGACCTACCCAAGAGTCGATCTCTTTCGACGACAGTGATTTAGAAGGAACCATTCAGCCGCACGACGACGCATTGATAGTCACGGCAAGGGTTGGCGGCTTCGTTGTGAAGAGAATAATGATAGACCAGGGAAGCGAAGCGGACGTTATGTACCCGGACCTATTCAGGGGGCTCGGGTTGAGGAATGAGGACCTGTCGAAATACAACACTCCCCTGGTTGGGTTCGACGGAAAAATGGTGGCGCCCGAGGGGCAAATCTCTCTGCCCGTGAACATGGGGGGCAAGGAGGTGATGGTAAGCTTCTTCGTAGTTACCTCATACTCCCCCTACACGGCGATTTTAGGGAGACCATGGATACATGTAATGGGGGCTGTCCCGTCCACTCTGCACATGAGGGTCAAGTTCCATACTGACTATGGTGTCACGGTGATACAAGGAAGTCAGCAGGCGGCCAGGCAATGTTTGATCGCCATGGTCGATTGGAAGAAGGAGCAATCCAACCAGAAGGATCAGGCTGATCCCAAATGTTTGTCGTCGGGGACGCCTTTATAGCAATTACAGGGCCCGCCAGAGAGGGAGGTCGCGCGCGCCGAGAACATGCTCAAGGTAAAGGTGTTGCCGGATACGGACAAGTACTTCCAAATAGGGGAGAGCATGGAGGACCGGGAAAAAGTGGAGATGTTACTACTCCTAATACAGAATGTGGACGTATTTGCATGGAGTCCATACGAGGTGCCCGGGGTGGATCCCGAATTCATCGTGCATAGACTTGGAGTTGACCCCTCATTCGCCCCTAAAAAGCAGAGGCCGAGGAGATCAGCCTGGGAGCACTCCGAGGCAGTAAAAGTGGAAGTTCAGAGATTGAAGGAGGCAGGGGTGATTCGGGAAATCATCTTCCCGGATTGGTTGGCGAACACCGTGGTAGTGAAGAAGAAGAACGGCAAGTGGAGGGTCTGCGTCGATTTCACCGATCTGAACAGAGCCTGCCCGAAGGACCCTTTTCCCGTGCCGAAGATTGATCAGCTGGTGGACGCCACGTGTGGGCACCCGAGGATGAGCTTTCTGGACGCTTTCCAAGGGTATCACCAGATCGCCCTGGCGCCCGAGGATCAAGAAAAAACAGCGTTCATTTCCCCGGAGGCGAATTACCACTACACGAGGATGCCCTTCGGACTGAAGAACGCCGGGGCCACCTACCAACGAATGATGACAAGAATGTTCCGAGACAAGATAGGGCGCACGGTCGAGGTGTACATCGACGACATGGTGGTTAAGAGCAAACAGGAAGCCCTGCATATGGGGGACCTCCAGGCGGTTTTCGAGGTTCTCCGACGGCACAAGTTGCGCCTTAATGCGGAGAAGTGCGCGTTTGGCGTCGGGGCCGGGAAGTTCTTGGGGTACTTGATCAGTACGCGGGGAATTGAGGTCAACCCCGACCAGATAGAAGCTGTGAGAAGACTGAAGCCACCGAGCAACCCGAAGGAAGTGCAAGTACTAACCGGGATGCTGGCCGCCCTTAACCGGTTCATCTCAAAATTCGCAGATCGCTGCCATCCATTCTACCAACTGCTGAAGAAATGGACGGGATTTCGGTGGAGCGAGGAGTGCGAAGAGGCCTTTGTGGATCTGAAGATTTATTTGGCGCGAGCGCCTATGCTAGCGGCACCAGAGGCAGGTGAGGATTTATTCATGTATCTGGCGGTATCCGAGCACGCCGTGAGTGCTGTGCTATTGAGGGACAAAGGGATCCAGCAACCCGCATACTACATCAGCAAAACTCTTGTCGACGCCGAGACGAGGTACTTGCCCTTGGAGAAGCTCGTACTAGCCCTGATACACACCACCAGGAAGTTGCCGCACTATTTCCAAGCTCACACCGTACACGTCCTGACCGAGTACCCATTACAGTCGTTATTGAAGAGGTCTGATTTCACGGGCCGTATAGCCAAATGGGGGACTCGACTCGGTTCCTTCGACATACGGTACAGACCTCGAAGCTCGGTGAAGGGCCAGGTACTTGCGGATTTTATCGCTGAGTTTTCGCCCCGAGAGAAGGGGGAGATGGTTTGCCAACTGGAGGCTCGACCGTGGAAGATATTCGTAGACGGCGCGTCGAGCTCCACGGGGGCCGGTTCAGGAGTTGTTATGATTACCCCCGAAGGAATACGGCTAGAACACTCGTTTAGATTGGGTTTCAGGGCATCCAACAACGAGGCGGAATACGAGGCTTTTCTGGCCGGACTGAGGGTAGCTTCGAACCTGGGGGCTCGGGAGATTGAGCTATACTAGGATTCGCGTCTGGTGGTTAATCAGGTGCAGGGCAGTTTTGAAGCCCGAGATCCCCGGATGAAAGCATACCTAGAACAAGCAAGGCTAGCTATGACCAGCTTCAACACGGTGAAAGTTTTCCACATAGCCCGAACCCAGAACAGACACGCTGACTCCCTAGCCACGCTGGCGTCCTCAGTAGCCGAGGAGATACCACGGCAGATCAAAGTCGAGCTTATTTCGGAGCCAAGCGTCAGGGTAATGAGCAACTCGGGAACTACAGGGATCAATGCCACGGCAATCGCAGCCCCTGCCACGTGCTGGATCGACCCCATTATCGACTTTCTGGCCGACGATCGACTGCCGAGCAACGAAAAGGAGGGCATCAGGATCCGTAGGATGGCTCCTCGGTATTGGTTGGCAGAAGACCGGACTTTGTATCGAAGGTCCTTCGGGGGGCCGTACCTCTTGTGCTTACGCCCGGAGAAGGTGGGCGAGCTCTTGGCGGAGTTCCACTCTGGGGTGTGCGGCGGCCATGTCGGGGGACGTTCATTGGCGCACCGAGCAATGACTCAGGGGTTTTGGTGGCCTCAGATGCAGAAAGACGCCGCCGAGTATGTGCTTAAGTGTGAGCAGTGTCAAAAGCACGCCCCTCTGATCCATCAGCCCGCGGGCCACCTGAACCCGATCAGCAGTCCCTGGCCTTTTGCACAATGGGGGCTGGACATCATTGGCCCGTTCCCTAGGGCGACAGGCGGCCGAAAGTTCGTTTTGGTGGCCGTCGACTATTTTACCAAGTGGGCGGAGTCGGAAGCGTTGGCCAACATACGGGATGTGGAAGTGAAGAAATTCATATGGAAAAATGTCATCACCAGGTTCGGGGTGCCGAACACTATCATATCTGACAACGGGCTACAGCTTGGCAGCCGGGCGTTCCAAGAGTTTTGCAGTGGTCTCGGCATCAAGAACAGGTACTCAACTCCTGCTTACCCACAGGGCAACGGTCAGGCTGAGGCCGTGAATAAGGTGATTGTGAGTGGGCTGAAGAAAAGGCTGGAGGGAGAGAAGGGAAACTAGGCCAAGGAACTTCCCAAAGTCTTGTGGGCATACCGCACCACTCCTAGACGGTCCACCGGGGAGACCCCTTTCTCTCTCACGTAGGGAGCGGAAGCCGTGATCCCTACCGAGGTGAATCTATGCAGTGCGCAAGTAGCGGGTTTCGATCACGCCCAAAACGACGAAATGATGGTAGGATATTTGGACAAGGTGGAAGAGTACCGCGAGATGGTGACAATACGGCTCGCGGAATATCAGCAGAAGCTCGCCCAGAGATACAACCGAGGCGTGAGAACGAGGGAGTTTGTCTCCGGGGATTTGGTTCTCAGAAGAGCCGTGGGCAACATGCGAGACACTGGTGCCGGGAAATTGGCACAGACATGGGAGGGACCCTATAGGGTCACGGCTGTGGCCGGCACCGGGGCTTATTTCTTGGAAGACCTAGACGAGAGACAACTTCCCCGACCATGGAACGTCCATAATCTGAAGAAGTACTATCATTGATGGGCGATTCTCCGGGCATAGAGTTAACCGCGACATGTTGTATATGTTTTGTTAGTTATACTAATGATGTTCTTCATGCAGATCCGCACTGTTCTAACCAAAATTCTCGGTTCGATCCCATTCACCGAGCAATGTTTATTCTTAGCCGATGCGTTCTAAGGACAGAAGCCCGATCCTCGGTTCGATTTATCGCCGGGCATGCGGAAACCTTAACGGCCCGTTCTAAGGACAGAAACCTGACTCTCGGTTCGACCCTAATCACCGAGCAGGTGGAAACCTTCGTCTTTTTGTTCTAAGGACAGAAACCTGACTCTCAGTTCGATCCCTATCACCGAGCAGGTGGAAACCTTAGCCTTTTCGTTTTAAGGACAGAAGCCTGACCCTCAGTTCGATCCTATCACCGAGCAGGTGGAAACCTGAACGATTCACTCTAAGGACAGAAACCTGACTCTCGGTTCGATCCCTATCACCGAGCAGGTGGAAACCTTAGCCTTTTCGTTTCAAGGACAGAAGCCTGACCCTCGGTTCGATCCTATCACCGAGCAGGTGGAAACCTGAACGATTAATTCTAAGGACAGAAACCTGACTCTCGGTTCGACCCTAATCACCGAGCAGGTGGAAATCTTAGCCCTTTTGTTCTAAGGACGGAAACCTGACCCTCGGTTCGATCCTATCACCGAGCAGGTGGAAACCTGAACGATTAACTCTTGAGGACAGAAGCCTGACCCTCGGTTCGGTCCTATCACCGAGCACGTGAAAACCTTAGTCATTTCATCCTAAGAGAAAAGCCTGACCCTCGGTTAGATCACTATCACCGAGCATGTGGAGGCCTTACCATGGTCGGACACATCACAATAAAGAGACAACCAACAAGAGTTCATTACTCGGTCAATACGAAAGAGCAAGACGATAAAGCATTCATATTAAAACATGGAACTTAAATTAACGTTTTTGGGCAAAAACCCGACAACTCGGGATAAAGAAAAGACAACATAAACAAGTTATCCCGTCACCACAACCCGGTGACATAGGCAATTCCGCTCATCTAAATTCTCAAAAGAAGGAAAAGTAATGAAGGGCTGGCTTTCAACTTTAGATATCCGCCGCATGAGCGGAGGATGCGTCCTCTTGTGAGTGTTGGTTGGCGTGAGGAGTTGGTGGCTGGATGTCCTCTCCGGTTCGGTCCCCGGCATGGGGGTGGCTGGTCCCCTCCATGTCGGTCGGCACTGCATGAGAATCGATGGTGTTCACCAGTTCCCTCATGCTGGAGGTTTCTTCCTCGTCAATGACAAGGGGCGCAGGATTCTCGGTGTGGGGGATGCTCGGGAAAGGGATCTTGCTGCGATCCCTCAACGGAGAATCCTCGGGAATCCCCAGGGCTTAAAGAGCGGCGAACCAACCCTCCTCATATCCGAGCCTGTGGGCCTGGCGAATGACCGGTTCCGCCGAATTTTCGGCATCCGCGAACCCCTCGTTATACCACTTGTTTTCACAAGCCTCCAGCGCCGCCTTCGAGTCGGCTAACTGCCCTTCTAGCATGGTATTCAGGCTCTGAGCCTCCGCCAATTTAAGCTCGGTGCCTCCCAATTGGAGTTCCAGTTCCTCACACTTCGTTTCGGCAAGAGCCTGGGCCTTTATGGCTGTAGCAATTTTATCCTTTGCCTTCTCGGTAATTTTCGACTGCTCCTTCGCCGTGGCCTCGGCGACGTCCTTCAGAGCCTTTTCCCGCTCAACGTCCTCGGCCAGCTCCTTCATCCTCCCGTCCACAACGTACGACATTTGTGCGGCCTGACCACACAATATTCACTTTGTAAGGTAAAATGGAAAGTACACGTACATAAGCAAATGGGAAACCGAGAATCATAAAGAAAAGTGAAACAGTTACCGCTATGGTGTGCCACTGCAAACGCCTCCCCAAAGACTCATCCGTCGATTCCGTAAAGGCGTGCAAGTCCTCGGGCAAGAGGATGCCGCGCGCCAGACTCTGCGCCACATGGCCACCATGGCCTTTGTCCCATACTCGGGCACTGGCCGTCGATGGAAGGGGCTCGTCGCCAAGTTGGAAGGAGGGTCGCCATGCCGCCGGAGCCCGAGACGTAGACGCCAGGTCTATCCCGGTTTGCGCTACCGGTTCCCGGATGACAATACCGGCCGAGGGTCGGGTGGGCACGTTGCCCGAGCCCGTCTGAGTTTGATCGGTTGTGCGCGGCCTTTTTCGAACTCGGGTTGATGGGACAGCGGGAGGCGAAGCATCTTGGCTGGGGGCTTGTTGTTGCTGCACAGCAGGCCGGGCACTCGGGACAAAGCGGTCTATCGTCATCTTCCTCCTAGCCACCATGGCGTTGCCTTGATCGGATCCTGTTTCAGAAGAGTCAGTCGGTTCTGCGGCTGCACCCTCCCCTTCCCGAACAGGAGCCCCGGGCTGTACGGTTCTCTCGGGCTGAGCAGGAGCTTCTTGCTGGATTTGCTCGTGGGCGCGTCTCCTACGCTCGGCAGATACGCGCTCGGCTGATTCGTCACGGATGGGCGGTCGCTCGTTTGAACAAATGTACCGGGGACCGAGATCACGTGCCTCGCCTACAGTTAGCCTTGGGGGGAAGAAGTTTGCGTGTCAGACGTCGATATATGAGAGAAGATGGCTGTCAACTAGCAAAGCTTGGCTGAACGCCTGCCAAGTTGAGTAGACGGGATTGACACCGAGGATGAGGTGGGACGCTCGGAGTTGTCCGTCCGTGTGTACGAAGATTTCCGACCTGAGAACGAAGTTCAGGTCCCGAACATGCACCACTCTGATGTCCGGCTTGAATCTTTTGCTCTCTGCACAAAGGAAATAGGGGTTAACAATTACATAACCGGACCGAAATCAAAATAGACCAAAGTAAGTAAAGGTTAGTCACCGACCAACGTCGCGCGGCGAAAACGCACAGGGGATCTCGGCAAACCAATTGCCGCTCACCCGAACGAAATCTTTAGCTGAGTTACGATTTGAATCTGGTAGGCATGAAATAAGCCGTACCCTCACATCCCTAGTCTTTATATAGTAGTCAGACTCGATATTGCCGCACAGACTATACATCTGATTAATGTCATAGTGATTTAGTTGCAACCCGTACAACTGATTCAGCCTACTCACGCAACTCACTACCCGGTAAAAGTTGGGAGGGAGTTGGTCGGGACAGAGGCCGTAAAATCTAAGGGTACTAAGAATTAGAGGGTCAACCGGGAACCTAACCCCACCCTCTAGAATGGCCATCAAAGGGAAGAACACCGTGCTTTCACCACGGCGCCTCTGGATGTCAATATCGCCCATATTGCAGTAGGCAATATCTACGTCATTAGGAACCTTATATGCTTCCCTAAATCTAGCTAAAGCATGCTCGGAAGAAAGGAGGTAAGAGTAACTCATGTTCTTTTCAAAACGAGTGTTTTTAATAAAAGGGAAGAGAAATGCTATGATTATCAAAGAATAGATTGAAATGGCTGAACTGAAAAAGCAAGAAGAAGGAAAGGAACTTACTGTGGGCTCTAAGGAGGAAGTGTGTTCTGGGCCAGTAGACGAACCACGAAAGAGGGATGCTCGGCAGAGTAGGATACTGAAAGGTGAGGAATGCGAAAGTGAGAGTCAGTGATTAGAGGGATTATTTATAGGCGTGGGAAGTAGAGAGACATTTAATGATCCACTGGAAGGAAACCACGCGGACCACCGCTTCAACTGCCACACGCGCGACGCCTCGGTTCACGAACCGTCAGACAATGATGGCGGATAGGCCGTCAATCAATTCCAAACGCGTCTTTTGAGACGCGCATTAATGCGCCCCTCAATGGCCGGGCACTGACCCTTCGACTTCCCAGACAGGCGTTTACCCCTCGTGATCCTTGATTCACCGCCGGGAATGGGGAGCGAATCAAGGGGGGGCTATTGTACGGCCCCCGCACCATGGCCCGTAGTGGGCCTTGGACCCTGGCCTGGGTATATGGCCCATGAGGCCGGTCTCCCTCTACCTAACGGCCCACCCCCGAGCCACGCATGCTGCAGGCCCAAGCTTTGCCTTTTCGTCATTTCTCGGCAAACCCCTTCCCGAGCAATGATTAACATACGGCTCGCGGGACACCCCACCCTGTACCTACCCGGCCGTTCCTCAGAGAGGCACCGCTGCCGAGAACTATCGTGGAGGTGGGAACCAAGTTCCAACGCCACCCTAACCGCTTCCTATGCCCACCTAACTACCCACTTACGATCGATGATACTAGACCGCCGGTTACACTTGCTGGCAAATAATTATGACCTCTCCACTATTCTGTGAACTATAAATACCAGAAGTTTTGAGAAGACAAGGGTTGGAGAGTTGAGGGAAGGAAGAGTGTAAACAGAGAGAAAACAGAGTAAGGAAGTGGTTCAGACCCCCGAGGAGAGGAAAGTGATTCAGTTGAGCCTTGGTGTTTAGAACGACCTAGTGTAGGAAATCCAAACCCACTATACAAGTAAGTTGTGAGCCCAAGTGAGGCCCAGCCCAACGGGTTTCAGTTTTGGGTGCGCACAACCCCCCTAGAAAAAATTCCTAGAGCCGCCACTGATACACTCTCAATGTTTTGATCAATTACTTTACTCTCATGTAAAGGGAGAAGGTAACTCTGTTGCTCATAGTTTGGGTAGACACACTATTAATATTTCAGACTTTTTAGTATGGATGGAGGATGTTCCACAATAGATTTTTTCTATATTTCAGGCTGATTTAGCCAATCTTCTTTAATAATAGTATTCAGCTTCCTTCTCAAAGAAAAAAAAATTAGTAGTAAGATAACTTATTAAGATGATTGACGGAATGCTTCATTTAATTAAAATGAAAATATTAATGAGCCAAGAAAAAAAATCAATAATAATTTCTTTTTCATTAAACACTAAGTAAATAGGGGTCCACAGGAAGGAATTTTTATTTATGCAAGAATGAAATGTGTAAACCCTCTAGGGGTGACTTCACTTGTAATATAATTTCCCTTTAACCCCAAAAAAAAAAAAAAAAAAAAAAAAATTCACTTGTAAATTTGTAATAAATTAGTATATTGGGTTGACCAAAGTCATTTTGCTCTTTCAGATTTTCAAGATGCCCTGAATTTGAAATTTAAATATTAACTTTTACCAAAAATACAAAACAAAAATGAAAAAAAAAGGGGGAACACCTAACTCCCCTCACTATATTTTCTTCCAAACAAAATTAAGAATTTTATTTTTAGCTTCATAAAGTTAGGATTCATTGTGAATTTCATTCTTTTTCTAGAAAAAAAACATTTCTTTCATTTTATGATGCACAATCAAGTGGCAGGGTCCTTTTTTGTACGTACAATGAATTGGTCCAATGATCAAAGCAATTCTCTTTATACTTTATTATAGCAATTTCTTGGTCTATGTTGCATATTAGATCTCAAGTAAAATTGAACCAAATAGTGGTTCCACATTAGAGAACACATACCAAATTTCGATATTACGTAGTGTTATGGTTTTTCAAGATAAAGACATCGCCAGTTTTGCTGCATAAAGATGGAAATAATTTTGATTCCTTGATTTTAATTACATTCCTAGTTACTTATAGGCTTAGGCTGCGTTTGATTCAATGTAAATCGAATTCTGAGTGTAAAATGAATGTAGGGGAAAGTGAATTCCCGTAAAGAAAATGAAATCCGGGTATTTGGTTTTGCAATAGAAAATAATCCAAAAAACGATTTTCGGTGTTTGGTAACATTCTAAAAATGCTATTTTCCTACAAATTTTTCACATTTTCTCAACCATTTTCTCAGCATCCAAACAAATTTTATTACATAAAATTTCAAAATATACGCTTAACAAAACCAAAAATCAAAATAAAAACATTGAGCAAGAGGAAGAAGGAGTGAGATTGGAGGGAGAAAGAGTGACAGATTGAGGGAAAGAGAGATAGATCGGGAAAGAGAGAGATTAGAGTGGATGGAGGACGGTGGCAGCTAGATCGGGTGGGTTTGGGGGAAGAGTGGAGTGGAGTGGGCTGGTGGTCGGTGGCGGCCAGATCGGGGTCGATGAGCAAGAGGGAGAACAAGATCGGTTTTGGGTGGATTGGTCTTGGGTGGTGATGATCTAGATGGCGACGCCAATGTGCTTCTAGTGGTGACTATGGGTGCGATCTCGCCAGTGCTGAGGTGTGATCTCGCTAGCACTAGGATGTGATCTTGGTGGTGCTACAGGCGGCGCTATCTTGGCGGTGCTTCAGGCAGTGCGATCTCGCTAGTGCTGGGGTGTGACGAGACCGATGCGATCTGGGGTTGGGGCCAGTGTTGGATGTGACGAGACCGGTGCTTCTAGTGTGATCTCTTCTTGCTGTTTCTCTCTCTCTCTTCTATTTTCCTGGGGTGGAAATCATTTGAAGGTAAAATAAAACTTGAAATGGTTTTATGGGTGAGGTAGGGTATTTTATAGTCAATGCGGAAAATGAATTCCGTTTAACCCAATTTTCTATAGCTACCAAACACAAAGGCTGGTGTAAAATGATTTCCTGAAATCATTTGAAGGCAAAACAAACGCAGCCTTAGATAAAGGTAACCTTAAGATGCTCCCTTCTCTCATATTATGGTGGGGTCCATCATAAAGTGGTAAAACGGGGTTGACATGGTAGGAATGTTGGCCAACAAGCCTAAAAGAGGTAAAGACGTGGTGAGTGGGCCAAGAAAGCCCTAAGCAAAAGATTAATGAAGAAACAGGTTGATACGATAGGAATATCAATCCACAAGCCCATAGGGTAATAAAAAGTAAAAAAGAAAAACAAAGTTGTAGTAGATACAATGAAGCGGTATGGCGGGATTAGTGGCCAAAAGGCCCACAGTCATAAAGAAGAAAGCATGGGCTCAGCAGGAAGATGAAGGCTTTCGCCTGAGTGATATCCAGCCCAGGAAGGGATGAAAGGAAGAAAATATGAGCCCAAAAGCCCACGCATCCGTCACGCCACAAAGGATAAACATCAACCAGTACGAATAGCAGAACCAGACAATGCAAGGGCAGCAAAAATGGTGTGAAGGCCAGAAGGAAACAAATTCAGATGGAGTGGAGCATGCACAAAGGGCCAGGGCACCACCTACTTGTACCCAGCCAATACATGGGAGGTGGGCCACGGGTCAAGGTATTTAGAGGGTGTGGTTTGGAGGTGGGGAGAAAGAGGGTCTATTCTGGGGTTCCCACTCAAGCTTCTTTGGGGGATATGTCCTGCTTGGATGGCATTTCACCTAAAAGAGGTAAGTATGGGCTGAGACCACTTGATGCATGCCATAGGGGTAGGTGATGAAATAGCTTAATTCTTATCCATATGGGTAAAACAAGAACAGAAAGAGGTAAGAAACAAGACAAGTAATTTTGTCTAGAAATGGAGAGTGGTGCAACCAACACACTCTGAGCAGAGGTAGTGGCTGGACAACCGGCAGGTTGGTGGGCAGTCTTGGAGGGATGCCCATAAGGAGCCAAAAACGGTTGAGGGACAAAAGGGGTAAATCCCACAATGGCAAACGATATATAAAGGGTAGCCATGAATAGTAAAGGAGGAGGCAAGAGGTAGACAAGAAAGAATAGAAAACAAAGGAATACACGGGAAAAAACAAAAGAAAAGAGAGAAAGTAAACAGTAAAAATAGAGGCATGCATCAATAGACTACATTTTCTCTCCCTCTTGACAAACCCACCCTCTGAAGGTTGAGAATCGAAGCTCAAGCCATTTAGGTCATTTCTTCAAAACATGTAACTTCTATGGCAGGAGCCTTCTCTTAAGATTACCCGTGTTGGAGATTGGTTCCTTTCTTAAGTTCGCTTCTGCTAAAAAGTTCAGCCTATCACCTAGCAGACAAATCGTTTTATTAGTCATGTTTATTGGGTAACTTACCCACTAATTGGTTCAAAATCACTAAGTTATTTACTCTTATTTGTTGTAGTGTTATTCCTACTTGCTGTGTTATTACTTCGTTAATTTTCTTCACGGTGTTAGCTTTATTTAATACGTTTTATTATCATAGTTATCATGCTGTACTGTATTTCTGTTGAAACACTTGTAACAGTTATTCCTACTGTGACCTTGCCACACGATCAGCCCACAACATTCATGCTAGGATACGTCTACATTGGGTTAGCCTGACTTGTGCACAAGCTGGCTTGAAGTGTAGCCCCAGTAAGGCCAATCCCAACTCTCTTACCTCAGACTAACGGGCCACAACGCAGTAGAAGGAGTTGAGGTCCAACAGTGCGAAAAGGCCCCCACAATTATCAACAAACTAATTAGGATTATTATGTATTTTCACCTACTTATGAAAAGTAATCAAATTATACAGTAGCCTTCAACCACTACAACCTTCTTCTTTTCTCCAGGTTTAAGATTGTTTATGAACTATATTGAGATAATTTTACAAAATCATAGCCAATATCTACCAGACCACATGTAATACCAAATATATGCTAATAGATCACTTAATTCCAAGCAATGGATGCTTGAACTCTATAAAACACTCTTCCTCTTCATTGGGGTTGCCTCAAATTTAAGATGCTTGAAATCCAACACTTAACCACATCATTCTAGAAAATTGGCTACGTGTATGTTTTCACTAAAAAGAGTACCAAGTTACAAGCTCAGTTTTACATAAAACATCAATTAAAAATATAAACTAACCATAAAATAACACTAACTAAATGAAAATTCGGGGCTATAAAATTTATATCTAGTGGGTTCTTCTGGTTTTCTCATATAAAAAAATGCATATAAGAATCGTAGGAAAGATAAGAGGTTCTTCTGTAATTCTTCTTCTTCAACTCCTCTAAACTCTGAAGTCTTAATCTAATTTAACCAATACACCCCTTGAAAAAGTCCTTCAAATAAGAATATACATTATAAAGTTAATATATGCATATAAAACCAAATAAATGGTAAGTGTTCAGTACAAAGGCAAAAAGATCAATTAGAGTTTTTGATATACCGACTAAAGCTTGTTCACAGAAAAATCATAAGTTTGAAACCGAACCTCTATGTCTCAAACAAATAAATTCTCTCGAACACAAAATTTTCTATTACATAATATAATATATGTGACACACATAACAAAAAAAAGGTTTACACAAACACTTAGCCCGCCAATTAACCTCCTTGGCTGAAAATCAAATTCTGCTACCCATAGTTGTGTAATGTTGTAATTCTGAAGCTGCCTCCAACTAAAGCCATTACTGACTTACGGCCACATCACACCACTCCATAGCCCCACAAACCACTTTCAACCTCCAACTAAATAATTTTAACTTTAGCAACTTTAATAAAGGGTAATTTTTTTTGTGTTGGAGCTGTTAAAATAGCTTTTTAACAATTTTAATAGCTCTGTTATGAATGCTCTAACAATTATAATTACGGCATTGGAAACCATAAGGCATAGACTTACAACAAGTTTTGTTTTTTGAAGCATACAAATACATTAATAATTTGGGATTTTTGTTTGACAGCTTTAGGGGGTGTTTGGTGAGTGTTTTCAAACAACCATTTTCAGTTTTTAAATAACATTTCACGTATTTTAATGCATTTTTTTACTCACACGTATTTTTACAAATATTTTTAAACAACAATTTTCAGTTTTTAAACATATATATCAAACGGACCCTTAATTTTTAATTTTGGGTTTAGGATTTTAATTTTTTACTAGTCATTAACCCGCTGAGCCATGCACGGAAAAATTAAAAAAAAAAAAATCTTAGCTATCAACTTATTTCCTAAACTAATGGCATCCATTAATTTTTTCTTTTTTAAAAATAGAATTAAAATAAAGACTTAAATGCAAAAGCTTAATTTGACGTACGTGGATAAGATATAAGAAGCCAAAAGCGAAAAAACAGTGTTGAGAGAGAGAGAGAGAGAGAGAGAGATGGCAATTTCAGTCTCATCACCTTTGATTCTGCGGCAGAGACTCCAGGTCCACGGGCCTCGGTGCTCCTCAATCACACCGGATAACAATCACTCTCCCTCCAAAACCAAAACCAAAACTAAAACCCCGCAGGTATTGAAACTCGTGGTCAGTGGAGTCACTGAGCTTTTGAGACTCTTCTCTTCCTCCAACGATTCCAGCTCAAGGTGTGTACACCAAAGCTTTCAATTTTCATCCTCATGTAATGGGTATTTTCCATTTTTGGTTCTTGTACATTGTACATCAATTATGCATGTGAATGTCATCTTTGACAGTCCCTTACTTAACTTTTGAATGATCTAATAAGCTGTTTCACTCTATAGCTTGCAAAATAGATCACAAGATTCACAACATTGTATTTCAGGGTGAAAAGTTCTTACCTTTTGCTCTATGGAAACAACTTAACTGTTGATATGGCTATGTGTAACATGGTATGTTCCATGTTAGCCAAAAACTGTAATGGAAAGTGTCTGTGAACAATTGATTAATGATATATGAGCTGTAATTTGATTGCCGTGCACCCTTTGGCGTGATGTTCACTCACAAAAGTTCTTGTGGGGTGTGGGGAGCAAATACCGGAGTTCAAGTTTCTAAAAGGGAGTTTCATACACATCCTCACCTAGATTAAGCTATGATAAAATTTTTATCTTGTATTAAATTTAAAAAATATATATATATAAACTGTAATTTGACTGCAATAATTAGTTATTTAGTGGAGTTGTTCTAAATTCTAATTGCATTTTTACTTCTACAATCTACTGACAATTCGCAAAGGATGTGTGTATGTGTGTGTCTGTGTTTGCTAATTTGATATTTTGCAGATTGGAAAGAGAAAGAGATGAAAAGAGAGAAGAGATTGAAGTTTCGGGCATTGATGATGTTGTACTGATCCTCAATTCTGATTATGAGAATGCCTACTTTGTAACAGGTACCTTCTTACACTCCAAAATTTTCTGTGTGTTAATGGGTGGGTTAAAAAACGAAATTATAAATTAGTTAAAGGAATTGATTTGAAAAAGGGAAATGGGCCCTAGAGAACTAACTTGAAAAGAAAGTGAGGCAATTCCAAGAGAAGTATTCAGCTTAAATGGTTATAATCACTAATGCTCCCCAATGAGACGTCTTAGTGATCTTATAGATCTGTCCACCTTAAGTGTATAATCTTGACAAATGGTAAGTTCTCTGTATGGCATCTGCTCACAGGTGCCTTTGAACTGTTTTAAAGAGCTCTATATTTTCTTTGTGAAGTAAATTCACTCGAATTGGAATCAGTTAACTATTAGGCATTTTTCTGGCAATGTGCAGTAATATTATCTTTTCATCTGAAATAGGGGTTTTCACTTCTGCAATTTATGCTGAAGATTGTGTCTTTGAAGATCCAACTATCAGATTTCGAGGTAAGAAGAATAATGGTGTATTTTTCTAATTAGAATGTTTCAACAATTTTTGTTGTGATTGGCTGTTTGATATGTCTGAGTTTCAGTTTATTAAGATTCTATAAGAATGGAATAACACCAAAAAAACGAACATCTCTAATTATGAATTTAGTCAGAATTGTTATCTTACTTACCTTTTGTTAATCATGCTCGACTTTTGACTTACATATTCTAAATTTGAAGCAAAATTTGTCCTGTTGAATCTGATAGATATATTTAAATTTTGTCCAAGTTGTGTATCTAGGTGATTGACCTTTTATAAGGTAACACTATCACATCAATCTTTGTATTCTGTGTACAGGTGAAAATTCAACTTAGATCCTTGTATCTAGTATCTAACCAGATTTTGTGACATACCCAAATAATACCAGATGCCTTAAATTTCTCTCTCTCTCCTGTTTCTGAGTTTCTGAGAGTGACTAAAAATTGCCACTGTGTGCAAAAGTGCAAATATTTATGGGAAGGATAAACTAATATCTCTGCTCATCACCTTCAGGTAAGGAGTTGTATTCACGCAACTTGAAATTGCTTGTTCCTTTCTTTGACTGTCCATCAATTGGATTACAAAAGCTTGAGAAGGTAGTCATTCTCTATGTGAAAATTGATTTTATTTATAATAATGGAATGGTTGGATATCTGCACATTAACAGAGGGAGAGGCTAAGATTATGAAATCCAATGGAAACATGAAAATATGAGTTATCTCCATATTTAGCTTAACATTGTTCTTAAGAATATGTGAAACAAAGAAATTGTGAGTTTGTCTCCATTTTACAAATCTGCCTTTTTTATACTGTTTTGCATGGGTTTCTGTATAGATTCTGGATGTCTTCTGTGATGCCAAGTTGAGTCATATAGTTTCACTTAGAAGTATATGAATAAATGGAAGATGAAAGGCTGTCTATTTTTTTTTTTTCCACTTTCATTTTTTTTTTTTTGGGGTGTTGGGTGATGGCAGAATTTTGTTTACAGAATTTCTTTTGGGGTATTTTGAAGGAAATGGTAAACTGCAATTTTCTAGAAAAAGAGATGTACAGTTTCTGCAAATCCAGCTTTCATATACCTAGAAGTCAACTATAAGAAATCAGTTGAGTTTGTATTTTATCTGGTTCTATTTAAATTTTTTATGCCGCATAATAATGAGTTATATCCCATTTGAACCCCGCATTAGTTCATTAAGGTCAGCTCCAGATCTACCCGATGGAAACCCTATGGATTTCCAGATCTTCAAGGATTTTGCAAGACACATTATTCTGCTTGTTGCCTTTTGTTCTTTTATAATGACTTTGTAAAGTTGTCTGCTTTAGAATTTAAAGCATATGGAGCATGGGCTCTTTACTCTTGTACAACACTGTTCACATAATTTATTATCAAATCAAGAGATATATGGAATTCATTAGTGTCTGATAATATGACTTCACTGCAGGGTATCAATTCCAAAGCTAATTTTGTGCTTGCAACGTGGAACCTAAGGTGCCTAACATGGTCAATTGTGTGTGTGTGTTTTGGTGCTAAATAAGCTCAGATATTCTTTGTACTTGCTCTCTTCAAGGAAGGGAGGTGTTTAAGAATTTACTTATTACTGTTCTTTGTGTAAAATAGTAGATTACTCTATATGTTTTTTAAAATAATGAAAATAAATGCTCTTAGAAGCTAATCCCCATCAACTCATAGTGTGTTCTGCATATCATGCAGTAATTTTTCCTATTCTATTCTAATTTTTTGTTAGAGTTGTATGTTATTTGTGATATCATTTTTACTAAACCTATTCTACGAATGACAACTCTTTTCACACCATTTTTCGTAATTTGCTAAAATGGCAAAACTGTAATTGGTGAGCAATCACTTTCAAATAGACCCACCACTAGAACTTCTTTTATTGCTTGCCACTGTCACTAGACTTATTCTTTACTCAAGAGGCTTCATGCAATGAAGTGTATTTCTGCTTTATGTGCTTTGCATTATACTGTTCTTTTGGACATCCATGCTAATGCTGAGAGAAGTGCGATTTGCTTGCTGACTACTTTATTGACCATGCAGTGTGGTAGGTACCATAGAAAAATATGTAAAATGCAGTTACTAAGTAATATAGTACTGTTTTGCATGGCAAGACCAACGTCTGGAAAAATGTAATTTACCTCAGTGCTTATCAACTATGATGTGTGCCAGGCACACTAAATACATATGTAAATCAAAACTATTATTACGTGCTATCTGTTGCACCATTATATATTTGCCATTTCTACAATGTGATAATGCCATTTCCAAATGAGATGCCTTGCACGAAGGAGGTCGTGTGTGGGCTTTTATTTAGTTTTGGGACAAATCAAGATTATTCTACTGCAGATTTGAAACTGAAAATATTTTAAAGGAACTAGTGTAATTGATTCACTATTGGCTTGTTGCCTCCTCACTTCCACAAACAGCTATTATTTTCTTGCACTTTTGAAGTACAAAAACACTTCTCCTTGATTGCGTCGGCCTATTAATATTCCTTTTACCACTAGCTGTAGGCCCAGCCTAATTATTAGCTGTTTTTTTTTTTTTTTTCCCGCCTGCAGGACTTACCTGAAACTTCCATGGAGGCCCCTAATTTGCATAGATGGGAGTACAATCTACGAATTAGACGACAAGTTTAAAGTAAGAAATAAAAGCTGTTTCTATTGAAGCAATGTGCATGTGTGAACTTCTGGAGCGTAGGCCAAAATTGCTGCTAATTACAGGTAGTTTGCTCTTTTCATTCAACAGATTGTTAGGCATGCTGAGAGTTGGAATGTTTCTGCGCTTGAAGCAATTGGCCAGATATTCACCCCTAGATTTGGAAGGCCAAATGATTGAATTTTCAAGGCTCAATGAAGAACCCAAATATTCTTGCAATATTATCCTCTGTAGCAGCAGTTGATTCAAATTTTCCTGGTTACACAGGACTTCTGCATGTTTTGGTACTAACGATACAAAATCTGGAAAAAATTAGCATGACTACAGGTTTAAGTTCAAAGTGTGAGTGTATGGTACTAATTTGAGAATGCTAGTACTTTAATCTGTGATTATTATGATTATCAAGAGCTTTGGTGAGTTGAGTTATGGATTGTGCTTTGTTTAAGATCGTAAGAGAGATAAATGAGAGGAAATTTTAGTGGCAGGAACCAGGACTGGAATTCCTTATCTATTGAAAACCATGTATACAGTATTCCCCTGGAGACCGCTTACACTTATGAACTCAAACTGTGATCTCTACTTTATCTTTAATTCAAAGTGGACACCCATTACTCCCAGGCTGAAGGCACTCATTAACCTTCAGGCCAGGTCTATATATATAAAACTTTCCCCATTTATCATTACAAAGGTATTGTTCTGCACTTATATATCTTTAATTATATGGGAACAAAAACATCATTTACATGTGTGCATATATATAAAAGCTGTAAAGTTGTAATGAGAGCCTCTCATGGCCTGTTGGAGGTTCAGTTTCAGCCACTATGAGGGTAGGCTTTAAGTTCTTACAAGCCTTATATGAGCACTTCTCAACATGAAGGCCCTGGTGATGAGTAGATAGAGGTAACTTTGAGAGAGTCAGTGATAGCCCAAGTGATTCCACCTTTGAAAGTAGTGTGTGCTAAGGTCTTATAGAGCCGGGCTGACACAGTGAAGGGGCTCAAAAGTGGACACTGGACCCCATGCATTTAAAGCATTCATTTTAGAACGAAGAATTATGAACACCTCAAAATCCCCGGCATGTTTGTGTCAGACACACCAGGAACATTTTTCCATTCGTATCCTTATATGTTGGGAGAAATTTTTAAAAAAAAAATGTATTTGAAATAGAATTCCTTTAATTTTAAATATATTTTTAAAGATTTTGGTAGTTATTTATTTTAAAAACTTATAAACATAAAATATGCCTATAAATAAATAAAATAAACCAAAAAATTTATATTATGGAATCACAAAAGAATAAGTTATATTGCATTTAATTTAAAGAGGAAGATAGAGATAATAAGATACGGTGCAACATTTCAACCATGGAGAGGTGAGAAATCTAGAGGGCTAATGGAATGGAGACGCATAAAAGCTTAAAAATTAATCAAGAGTGTCGAGTTTAAGGATTTGCATGACCCAACTCGAATATGGTCGGGTTTAATGAATGAAACCTGTTGTCAATTGACGTTGTGCTCAGGGGCGACCGTATTTGACAGGATTGATTCATGTCGATAGGTTTTGGTCGGGTCTAGGTTGGTTTTCTCTCCCCTAGTAGCAACATGAAGAGTAAAAAGAAAATTTTCATAGTGATTGTGTTGCATTTAAATTCTTAATGGGTGCAAAATGGGTTGTTGCCTTGTTGGTCAAGTTGAGTAATAAATATATTTGTTCTACTAATATGATAGCCTGGAATTGATATTATTATGACAAGTTAATTTAATCGAACTTGAATAAATAACCTTAGGGTAGTTTAGGTATATTCTTCAATTTAATATATGATTATTTTTACAACTTATATGATATCGTATAAAATTGCTTGTTACATATCATTCCTTGATGACTCTGTATACACATCATTCCTTAAGGATATGTTCTTTCTTGTCTTTTATGCATTAAACAAGATTTTTTTTTCTTCTAAAATTTATCACCTACTTATTTTAATGGCAATCAGATTCCTCTCCTTCTTCTTCTTCTATTTTATTTTACTTTATTTTTTGTTTTGGTCTACGTCAATCGGTCTATGGTAGGATTTTTTTTTTTGGGAGTACGTCTACGGTAGTTACCACTTACCAGCATGTTTTGGTTTCAAATTCTATTGGGCGATGAACGATGACAAAAGTGTTGGTGGAGAAGCTAGAGTTTATATATATGAAAATTCTGAATGGTTAAGGAATAAAATTTACCAAACCTTCACAATTAATTTTGTGCATTTTATTTCCATCATTGATTCCTGCTCATTGTGCTCAATATCACATTTTTAATAAGGATCAACCTTGAAATCACCTCGTAAATGGTAACTCGCGACATCCTGCGTTAAGATATTATAAAAGTTGAAGCATTGAGAGTGTCAGGGAGGAACACATGGCACTATTTTATATGATCCATCCCCCTAAACCAAATCAAGTATCTAAAATATACAATTCAATTTGATTTCTTACATGACACTTTAATTTCTAACAAAATAGTTTTAGCCTTTTATACTTGTTAAATTGTGGATTCATTTAGAATTTGAATTTTTCATAGTAGCTCTTCACAAATTCATTACACCCTTTCAAGTTTAGAATACTTTCGTTGAAAATCACACAAATTATATAATAACTTCTTTGGAAGCTCTTAACAATAACCAAAAGATATCACTTCAATATATAATATCGAAGTGGTATAATATCATTTATAGTTATACTAAGTAACTTGATCTTGTCCACACAAACACACACATATATAAAAGATGAGTTCAAGTTATACGTGATGTAACTTTAAGTTATGTTACATTACCAAATATTTTTTTTATTGGGTGCAAATTTTAACAAATCTGCCATTGAATTATATTTTTTTTCCTCGTACTCTACATGCTTGCAAAATTTCAAAATGATTTGAAATCAATAACTATGTCGTCAATTAAATGTTTAAATTTCAAGTTTTTGTACTTAAAATTGTGCATCAAAGATGGATTTTTAGATCGAAAAGTAACTAACATCCAATTAATACAAAACTTAGCATGCATGATAAGAACACAGAGAACATGTAATATAACAGTGGGATTTATGAAAAATTAATTCAATAAAAAGTTACTATGCTTATACTTCCATCCAAAGCCCTAAATTTTGAAATGATCGAGTTGATTTATTTTAATTGCTTCAAATTAAATTTATCATCATAACTTTATAGAATAACTATTGTAAGGTCTCGTTTTACAGCCTAAGCCCAAATGATATGAGATATTGGCCCAATGAGCCTAGTACAATAAATTTGTAGAAAGTGGGTTAAAGAACTAGGCCCTCTATGAATTTAACAACGGTTAGTATGGATTTAAAAGATGATCAAGCAAAAATCAAAGCACATAGGACTAAATGAATTTATTGTCCGAGGAGGCAAATCTTGGTATAAATCTACAAAATTGATTACAAGTACAACTTTGATTGATACAATGTCTTTTCTCTAGTTTTTTCCGATCCCTTCCTTATGGAGGGTCTCTCACATTATATAGCTCCCCTTTGGACCATCTTGACCCTACACTTGTTGATCATCTAAGCCCTCACTTAAGTGCATGTCCCATCAGACATCTCTTTTGGCTCTCTATGAGTTGTGGTAGACAAAGCATCACTGTTTAGGTGTCTTTTCCACATAAATGCAGCCAGAAAAGTAGATGTAGTGAATTTAATGCGGTGGTAGCAGTTTTTCCTTATATATTTCTGAGTTCTTATCGCCTTTATACGTGTATGATGCACGTCCTTATCGTGGGAGCCTTTTGGAGGGTCACCTAGGTTGTTGGAATACAGATTTAAATTGTATTCATCACGTCTGAGGAGGAGTTACTCCTCGAACCATCCTCCATCCATTCCTTCTTTATGAGACTTTAAACTTGGAACCTCTCATGGTTATTTGCCTCTCCTCGGACATACCCACGTCCTCAGATGAGGCCTAAGGCCCAATATACAATCTTGGGCGTTTATCCCTACAACACTATATATATATATATATATATATTGTACCCTGACTTGTTTAAAAACATTTTTTGAATCGATAACTCCTTCCATAACCTTTAAAATGAGTGATTTGATATGAAAAATTGTAATTATTGGATAATCCCTTCTTACTTGAAACTAATTGCATTGTTATAAGTGTACTTGGCTTTTATGAAAATCAAATGTTTACATAATATTTATTAAGAAGCCATGTGACCGTAGCCAAAAGACATTTCACAAATTCCAAAACACAACATATGTTTTAGGTTGCTCTCAAGCTTCACAATAACTTGGAATTCTCTTACTAGAAAATTTGTGGGAAATAAGGGTTATATATGAGAGGTTTATGGCTAGGAATAGCAGTAAAAGAAATTAACAAACTTCTCTCAGGTTCTAACAATCTCGGTTGACAATGAAATAAGTGAGGTGAGAGGAGAGCTTTCTATCCAATAGTTTTTCAAATAAAATAACTCACCTGACCCTTGCAACTCGCTTGTGCGCTCTTCAATTCCAACTTCAGCTCTTGACCTCTTCAGACAATTACAAGATAGTCCCATTAAAAGTACAAAATACAATGAAAAATAGTTCAATGAAGTACAAAGGAATATCAAATATGGCACGAAATTTGCCAACACACTAAAATCCTAACATGTTGAAAGGGTGTGGAAGGACAGGAATAACCAGGATTGGAATTACTTAATTTTCTATTGAAAACCCATGAATAAAATATTCCCCTATAAACTACCTACACGCACTTTGGAACTAGACACCCATTACTCGTAAGGCTCTACTGCTCAAGGCGCTCATTAACCTTCAAGACATACGCACAAGCACAAATATACACACACACACGCATATATATATATTGTGTGCCCCTTTTTTGCTAATTTTTATAAAGGCTTTTTTATTTTTGCCAACTGTAACCCGGCCCATTCATCATTACAAGGAATGCTATTGCATTTTATATTTCTGTAATCATAAGAGAACATAAACATCATATGAACATGTGTGCATATATATATCATATGTGGGTTGTAAAGTAGTAATGAGAGCCTTTGATGGTCTTGAGCAGAAATTCCAGGCTTTATGTAATCGGTTAGTCTTCTATATGGATCTTTTTACAGTTTACTAATATGCAATATGTTTGGGATGATTGTTCGTAGGGAATCCTAAACAGTGGAGTGTGCGTTCATGATGTAAACTTAATAAATGATTGCCTTTTCATATGAACTGGGGTAAACACTCAACATTCGTCTGGCTTTGTGGTCCACGTGACAAGACTAGCTCTTGCATTTTTGGGCATCATAAAGCCTTTTCTTTTTTTTTTGGTTTATTTATAATTTGATAATTATAATGGGGACGAGAATTTAAACTCTAAACTTTATAGAAATATCAAAAAATACCAACTAATTGAATTACAAAGTTTTTGACTCATAAATAGGGGAATTACAAGAAAGAGGAGTTTCAAATAAATTAAGAAATATTGACTTCAATTAAATGAACTATCACCTAAAGGTGGAGCCAATAATCATTATCAGCGAAGGAAAATTGGATTGTCTGAAAGTGAAATTAGAGAGAAGCTAAATTTATTTATCAAATGAATATATTCATGTGTAGGTTGATCATTAACACTTAGATAAAGAGTTTTTTTTTAATTAATTAATTAATTTTTATTTATCAAAAGATCGTAACTTTATTAAGAAAAAAAATAAATTCATTACATATTGAACTAAAGTCAAATCAATAATATCTGAATTTTCTTCTATATATAATTAATGCTTTGAGCCAAAAAAATACTTCACCAAGCGAAACATTGGTTATTACTTATTATCAAGCTCAGCAGTAAAGAAGACACGTTACACCCCGACTTAGTCAAGTCATTGTAGTTGTGACATTTGGACTTTTAAGGCGGCAGAACATGCATGCCGGAATAAAGGCCTCTTGTAACGTGCCTAACAAGCACAATACAAAAACCTATTCTTACTAAAGTTTTTTATTTTTATTTTTTATTAAAGATAAAATTTCTACTATATCTTAATGTAAGTGTATATATGCGTGAAACTTTTTCCTAGAGACTTAAATCCCAACTCTTACCCCCCACACCCTACAAACACTTATACTTGTGGGTTATGGGTGGCAAAATAAGCTTAAACCCATTTGCCCGCTCAAACCCACCTACTCTAATTGAACTCAAACCCATCCAATTATTATTTGGGTTAAATGAGCATCAACCCAATTAGATCCAGTAATTATTGGGTTTTAACTAAAAACCCATTGAGCCCCATTTAACCAAAAAACAATTAACCCAAATTCAACCCAGCCCTTCCCATCCAAAAAAAAAAAAAACCCCCCGCCTACCCCTCTTTCAGCCTCTCTAATCATTTCAATAGGTTTTCAAATTTTAAAATTTTCTTTCATTTCCTAAACCCACCTAAGCAATCACTAGGATCGAGTTCAATGCCACAGTCAAGCAAGAGCTAAATGACGTCAGTGACACCGACGTGGAGAGCTGTGTGGCTGTCGCTGTCCTTGAAGTTGACATTGACGTCGGAATCCAATAGCTCTCTGATCCCGTCTAGGTCGCCTTCGTTCGCCAAGTACATCAGCCTCACTTCTGGATCGATTGGTCTCTCCACGTCATCAGTCTCCTCCGCCACCACCGCCATGGCTTCGTGCCTCTTCGGTGCCATCAACGACTGCTTCCCCAATGTGAATCTCTAGCGCCAGCGACTGAGAGTGGGGTCCATGGGTTTTGGCGTAGAATGGGGAGAGGAGTGTAGAGAGTTTTTGGTGGGAGGTTGAGCCTAGGAGTCTACTTTCACTTCCACTTCTATTTCTTGGGGAGTGTTTGGTTGCTGAGAAAATTAGAGTTTTAATTTAAATTTTTCTTATTTATTTAATTTCTTTATATTGAACAAAAAAAAAAGGTTTAATTTAAATTTGATTTTCTTTCTTTCTTTGAACTTAGGGACTCTGAATTTTAGTTTCGCTGGAAAGAAGTTTTTGTTTTCACTTTTCAGGTGAGTTTTACTGTGAGATAGATCCATTTTGTTTTAGCAAATTTCTACTTTTGATTAATTTTTTTTTTATAATTGGTAATTTTGATAATTGGGTAAATTGGGGTTTACCCATAATAATTGGGTTGGGTTGGATTTGGGTTAGAAACAATTAGTTAAATGAGTTTTAATGGGTAAATGGGTTTTATATACCCAACCCAATTATGCCCACCCCAAACCCACCCATTTGACACCCCTATTGTGGATTGACCATTGCATCAAAGGTGTGCGGTGATTATTCTTACTAAAGTTAATGGTACGATTAAACCCTCTTTTTTTTTTTTCTTTTTTTTTTTTTTTGAGAAACTGGTGCAATTAAACTTTCTAAAATATACCCTTATCTTTTAGTAAAATAATTTAATATTTAAAAATACAAATTTGTTAAAATATTAATTTACTATTTTTAAAAAATTTCCTAAATTTTAAGTTTTTTTCCTATTTCTTCTCCAATATGAATTATCACTCTTTTTAAAAAATTCAAAAATTCAAAATTTTATCAACTATCATGTAAAAAAAATATCCTAAAAATTATGACACTATTTTTATCTCACTTTTAAACATTATTCTACATTAAAAAAAAAAAAATCACGTGGAGAAAGATCCTAAGAATTAGGATACTATCTCCATCTCATTTTTAAACATTATGACATTAGACAAAAAAAAGTCATATTACATGTGTGAAGCGTGTGTGATAAAGCTAGTTTAATATAAAGAGTTTGAGATCTATGGGGGAAATTGGCCATTTATCACTTTTCGCATAAATTATTAGCAACATTCCACTGTTTGCAAAATAAGTAGTAATATACCACTTTTTCGAAACTCGAATTCATAAAACTCGAGTTTGCTGTGTCAATTGAGTTTCATAAAAAGACTTGTGCTAACGTGGTAAATGCTCTTTTTTGTACTTCTATGGTACTCGAGCTTACCAAGCTCGAGTTCCTTGTAATATGGAACTTGAGTTTGAGAAGCTCGAGTTCCTTTTTTTTTTTTTTTTTTTTTTCTTCTGATAATCAACAAATAAACATAAATAGAAAAATAAGTAATTTTTTTTTTCATTTGAACACACAAACATAGGCAGTGAACAGAGAATAATTTATGCAAAAAAAAAAATAGTGAACAATTATTGTATGATATTTAGTGTGTTATTAAACTAGTGTACTTCTTGATATATAATATTACCAGATTTGAACTAACCTCCATCGATCTCTTAAACTAATATCACACCTGAATTATTGTATGATATTTAGTGTGTGTTAGGCTCTAAATTAAAAAGTCAGCTTATTTTACTATTCAGCTTATTTTTTGTACTATTCATGGGCTCTACTGCACTTTTTGGTACTATACATGGGTTCTACTGTACTATTTCAACTAACTTTTACTTTTATCTACAGTACTTTCAGCAAAAAGTTTTTAATTTCAGCAAAATAAGCAGAACCGAAACAAACCCTTAGTTCAACAAATTCAAATTAATTTACTACAATTTCTTTGTCAATTATCCATGCATTTTTCGTATAATCTGATCAGCTCTCCTACATTAACAACAAAACTGTCTCTTTTCCTTTTGAGTAAGTGTTGCCGTCCATGCTATATTTTGTGGGATTATTCTGTATCATGATTGTTGTGTTAATCATGGTTAATATTATTTTCTAATCTACACTTTTCTTTTACATGCAGCCTTTATTCTTTGAAATTCGCTTCTCATTGATCTTTCCAAGCGCAAGAGTACAAAAATGTTTTTGAATGTCCGCTTGGGGAGCAGGTCAGGGATTGTCCCATGCTCAAGTGGAAAAAATTTTGGCCCCTTTGAATTTTCCATAATGTTGTACTTTTTTGTGATGAATTATTTTTATTTTTTATTTTATCACAAGACGAAAGATGATAAGAATGCGAAAGTTATGATTCTAATCACTTAATTCACATCATACAGACATTGTTGGGTTATTGTCCTATTCTTCCTTGGGACAAAATTAACATAATTGTCAAGCAAACCAATTGAGTATCTTCTTTCAATGTGAATGGAGAAATTTCTTTCATTCCATATTATTGTGAATGGTTGAAAAGCTGTACCTAATCATTGTAAACATCTCCTCAATGCTTCTCAACTTTATAATTTTGTTTTTGCTTCATTGTTCACATATGACTACGATAAGAAGCATTGAGGATAGGTTTGCAACGATTAAGTACATCCTCCAACCATTCTCAATAATATGAAATATAAGAAATTCCTTCATTCACATTGAAAGAAGATCCCCAATTGGCTTGCTTGGCAATTATGTTTCGTCCTATGTAAGGGGATAGCTGTGACCTAACAATGTCGGTATGATATGAATTAAGAAGAATGGTTGCCTCTAAAATATCACTTTGATACAGGAAAGTCGTTGCAACCACTTTGGCAGTTCTGGAGGATGTATATAGTAGATCCACTTCTTTGAAAAAATCCCAATTACCAGAGAATGAGTGATTAGAGTCGTAATTTTTGCATTCTTATCATCTTTCGTCTTGCAAATGAATAAGGCTGGCTTACCTCTAATAAATTAGTCCTTAAAGAAAGACATCAGGAAAAATTGTGGAAAAAGGAAAAAAAAGAAAACTCTTGTTAAAGAAATATTGCAAGAAAAGTACAAGATTATGGAAAGCTCAAAAAAAAAAAAAAAAAAAAGGTAAAAGATTATAAAAAACTCGAAGGAACAAAAACTTGTCCACATGAGCATGGGAAAATCCCTGACTTGCTAATCAAGGAGACATTCATAAATATTTTTGCACTCTTGAGCATGGGAAGATCCCTAACTCTGCTACTCAAGGGGGCATTAAAAAACAAAATGTCCACTTGGAATAGGAAGATTTGTAAACACTAAATTTCAAGTTTGGATATCAAACAATTGAAATAGTTTCACAAATATATTTTGTATTCATGAATGAGTAGGTAAAATTCTATGTAATTAAATTTTATTACAACATAATAATTGTCTAATTCAATCTCATCTTGTTGTAAAAATATTTGATTCTAATACAATCTTAATTCAAACACCAAATATCCTTCAATTTGATTGATAAACGGATTGAGAGATCTTAGAAACGGAATTATGGTGAATTTATTTCTGTCTTATTAGAAATTCTTCGTTCTTCTAGTGTTCTTCAAATGTTTTTCATCTTCGAAAATCGTAATAGAAGTTCTTCAAGACTTTGGAAGATTGAATTTGTAGATCTTCACTAATTTGTAATCTCTTGAAGTTTCTAAAAACTTTTAAACTTGATTTCAATGAACTTTGAGATCTAAGCATATGATTTAAGTGGTTTTCCTTCTAATGTTCTTCATATTAGAATTGAAGTTCTTGAAATTCTATGGAGACTTTGAAGGTTGAATTTACACAAAATAAATCAATTAGAGCAATAATGCAAAACTATAATTAGAGAATGATCTCTAAATTGGAACCTTGTTTCTTTGGTCTCATTTAAGCCAATTGAATCACTTGCTTTTATCTCTCAAAAAAAAAAAAAAAGAATCACTTGCTTTTCTTTTTCAGCCAAAATTCAAAATTTAATCCTTCCTCCAAGCATACATCAACAAAGAAAATCCCCCATTACTCCCACATGACCTAGTGGATGAAGAACATGAACTTCTCCCTCCATCACTACTCTCCTCCGCCCATTGCAACACACTTGAACATGACGGCAACGGCGACAACCATGTCACCGACGGTGTTGAACCGGACCCCAATGAAACCGATAAGCTCTTCCTCATTAATCTCTTCTCTGGACCTACCATTTCTGGTCACACCCCACCATCACCAACTTGAAAAACAAACACGCCATGCTCAATTCCATTAGTACCACTATAGTTATTACTATTACTAGTACTAATATTATTGACCCAATTAAATACGTCCCAAAAAAATTCCACTTCAATGCCACCCACGTAAATTTTCTCATTCCTTCTAAATTTCCATGACAACCTTTTTACAAGAAGCCTAATTTCACCGTCCACTTTAACTTTGAGCACTCCCCCACTGCACCCAATTTCAATCTCATGTTTGGTTCCGAAGAACTGAGCCTGAGATACATAATTCCTGTGTCCAAACATGTGCTCCCTCCTAGACAACAGAGTTGGCTCACTGAGTTGGCAAGTCAAGTTTAACCCGGATCGCTGAGTCAACTCATCATAAAGATCACCCAGAAAAAACTCAAGCTAGGCATTGCAAGAGATGGCAACGTAGAATCCCGAGTCGGGCTCGGCCGAGTTGCGAGTGAACTCAGCCCGAGTGAAGTCCCAGTAAAGCTTGATTCTTTGGTAGTGGTGGTGGGTTAAGTAGATGGACTTAGAACCTGGGCAAGATTTGAAGAATCAGAAAGTTGATGGGTTGAGAGAGATGGTGATGGAGAAAGTGTCAGTGGCGTAAATGGTGAGGGAGTAAGAGAAGGGGGTTTTGGACCAAGTGAGTGTGAGATAAGTTGGTGAGTTGCAGAGGTGAGTTTGGTATATGCAAGTTATGAGGTTTTGAGGGACTTGATGATTAGAGGTGTTGTTGCTTGAGACTGTGTTGGGTTGGCTGAAACATGCTACAATCATTGTGTCTACTTGTGTTTGTTTCTCAAAACATTCAGCTAGACTTAAGAGAGAGAGAGAGAGAGAGAGAGAGGTGGTTCTTGGCTAAGTGACTTATATGTGTTTGAGGAGATCGTTTGGGTTTTGGAGTACTTTAAAAGAGAGATCTTGGAGGCTTTGCTTGGTATTAATGTTGGTGGGTACATGACCTCTTTGGATATTGTTTTTGAGGGCAGAGTCTGTAACATTTTTTTTTTTTTAAAATGCTTATTTAAATAAAATCTATTTATTAATTTTGAGTATTTTAATTTATGTTCAAATTAATCATAAATTGTCACATTTTTTTCCTTCTAAAAAAACCAAAGCTTAGAAAGGAATATAATCAAATATGTGCCATACTCCAATGGTTAAAACATGAAATAGAATACTAAAAATGTACAAAAAAATTATATTTGAAAAAAATTACAATTACAAAAAAAAAAAAAAAAATGCTATAAAGCAAAAAACCCCTAAACCAAAAGCACATTAGTTTTATTTTGTAGGTTTTTTGGCTTCAATAATTGTTTTCACTTCTCCCATTTATTGATGTACAATCCGTAAAAATGATGTTCATATTGTTATATGGGATGTCTATATTTCTTTTTATTGATTCTACATTTAATCTTGAAATTGATGACATGTACATACAATAATATACAATAAGGAGGTGAGTTCCAATTAGTTGAATTGGTAAGATATTTTATCAATCGATTAAAAGATCTGAAACATTTTCTATGCCAAAAATTAATTGATATCTTAAACTGAAAATAAAGAACAATTATAATAAAGCAAAAATCAAAACTTGAAATTCCATCTGTGTGTGTATATATATATATATATATATATATTGAATGATGTGAACATATGAGGCTTCCATTATGACAATCATCAGCATTAGTTGCTGAGCCTTACACACAGTTTCTTTCTTGTTGGCTATCCATAATTTGCGCCTTTGAAGGGGCTTCAGTCTTCAAAGTTCAAACCATCTCTTTCTCTCTCTCTCTCTCTCTCTCTCTCTCTCTCTCTCTTACATATGGGCATGGGAATGAGCTGGGTTGCACTTGGGGTTTCCCTGTCACAATTAAGTACATATGACTTTGTGATTTTCTTTTCTGCTTTGAAAGGGCTTCATGCCCTTTTTTAATGTTTCCTTCTTTTATTTGCCATCTCGAAAGGGCAGGGAATAGATGATGGGTCATTGGGAAAAGTAAATGCGCCCCCCCCCCCCCCCCCACAACTACTTTGTACTGTTGCTAGCTTCACTTCACTCATTGAGTGGGTTTCAAGGAAGAACTTCAGGGGAGATAATAATAAGTTTAGTGTTGTTGGATGTAGTTTTTGGATAATACATACATGGCAAAGCATACCATATTTAAACAATTCTCACAGCCACACTTAATCAATCAGGCAACCAAACTCGTTAGAAGACAACTATTTTCTATTTATTTATGTTTGCTAGGCCAAGTTCTTTAAAGACTTTATACTAAAGGTACTTTCTTTTGGTTCCCTTAACTTTCTTTTTTGCATATATTGTAGTATTCTGGCTGAATTTCAACAACTAATCACCTTCAATTTATTTATTTATTGTTTGGTCCTATTCAATAGTATACTTTGCCTCACTTTATTTTTTTCTAGTCTTTCTTTACAACATGGACCCCAAATGTAAAATTCTCTCTCTTAACAAAAACGAATATTTTAGTTTTAATCTTATCTGAATGAACTTTCAGGTTCTTTGATTTTTTTTTTTCTAACATGTGCCAACCATAATTTTAAGGCCAGGTTCGATTTCTTCTACATCAACCCAAAAACTATAGCGTTGGGTGTTAAAAATTGCCTCGAGTATTGGTGAGCTTTGAATAGTAGGCGTTGGTGTTGGACCCAGAAAAGGGTTTGTTGTATTAAAAAACCGACACTATTCAGACTATTATTTTTTAGAGCCTATTGAAAACATTGCAGATATACCCCACACGAATAATTATCATCATTTGTGTTTTTATTTTTAACTAAATATTTGAAGAAGCCTTATCCAATGTCCAAACCAACACATAACAAGTTAGATCTAACATTCCCGAGTTCCTCCTTTTAAATAATTGAAAAAAAAAAAAAAAAAAAAAAGAGGTGTCCATGGCAAAGAAGCGTAATGGTTTTTTTTTTTTTTTTTTTTTTAAATACTTTGTTAAGGTGTGTGTATATATATATATATATTCTTATGTAAAATCTTTCAATAATTTTGTTTTTGATCTCTCAATAGACCTAACAAAAGATACATAAATTTTGTTTTTCTTATTAAAAAGAGACCACACATATGTAGTAGTATCTGATTGATATCTTGGTGGTTAGAGCCATGCACATTGGGTGCTCCAAAATTATTACGATTATGATGCATGCATATATATATATATATATATATATAGATTATAGAGAATGTAAAGAAAGGTTGAGGCCTCCTCGAAATCTTAATTTGGATTCACGAATCACGACTTTTTTATATGGCTGGTTTTGTGCATACGAGGGGCTGTTTGATTGTTGGGGAATCAAATAGTTTTGAATACTCTTCTCCAAATATATATAGTATATTTGAATAGAGACTATAGATAGAGCATTAGAGTGATTTTCTATATATATCCAATTCCAACTTCCAAGATTACTTGGGTTGCACAATGTTATGAACATATCCGGCAAATCCCCATATCTACCTGTAACTATCAGGCCATACCCCATTTATCATGAGATTTGCACTTCAAAATTTCTTCTCTACTTTTTTCTGTGATAATTAAAAATTCTTTTGAGAAAATAAAAAAAATATTTGCAAAGGTACCACATATTCCATCATATATGGTAGCTGATACTGGTTCTTAATATTGATTTAAAAAAAAAAATATATATTTGCCAAAATATAAGGACCAACTTTCTTTCTTCCCCCAAAGATGAAATATAATTAAGATATATTTATTTATCAAAGGTTGAATTGATAATCAAAACAAAAGTTAGGAATTTATATTCCCTTCCTCCGCGGGTTTGGTAATGAGTAAAATTAATCACACAACCATTTACAGAAACATGAGTAAGAATGATAATGGGGTAAAATAGATTTCTCCATTCCTTTCATTACTCCGCGACTTAAAGCCTCTCTCCACACTCGTAAAAATATTTATTACTATGCCCAACTTCACATGAAAATTTTGATACTCGCATCTAACTCATCTTAAAAAAAAAAAAAAAAGGTTCAAACTGTGTAAATTTAATTAATAGGATAAAACACAAAACATTCCTGGATCTTTGGGTTAAAGTCAAATTAACCCTTGAACTTATTAGTTTGAAATTAGAAATTAACCTCAACTTTGAGAAATACCAAATTTGATTATTATGTCTAAATTTTCATTTCTTTGTGATTAATTTTTTTATATTAAAATGTAAAATTAAATTTTAATTAAAGAATTTTTTTCCTCATGCATTTTCACAATGGAAGGAGACAAAAATTTAGGCAAATAAAATTAATTTGGATATTTCTCAAAATTTAGGAGCTTCTAATTTCAAATTAGAAGATCAAACAGTAAGTTTGATTTTGACCCAAAAATCAAGGAATGTATTTAAATTTTACCAAATTTAAAAAGAAAGTGCGTTTGGATACCGCTTATTTTGTTGAAAAATGAAAATAATAAAAAAAAAATTTCAATTACTGTTCACACTAAAAAATACTGTTCATGTTCCATGAACAATGCAAGAGGCGCTGGCCTTTAAAAAAAAAAAAAAAAAAAGGCTGAAACACGTTTCAGCTATACCCAAACGGATACTTAAACTCCTAGACATCTCCATTGGAACATCAGAAATCCAAATTGGCTAAAGACTCTTTGCTAGATAAATCATTACTTAATTAAAAATTTGGTTGCATAATAAACATTGGCGGTGTAAACTAGAAATTTTTACATTGGTAAATCTTATGCTATAATTTAGTATCAGATATGTCACAGATCATATACTCCCTTGAAAGTTGATACCGAGAACGTCATGGATTGTGTGATGCCTTGCTTATATTTCATGAGCCTTAAACCCTTAACTCATAATTCGTTTATGTATAACCTTCTTCATTATTATTTTGTTGATCACTAGTGAGGGCATGGGATTAATCAAAATAGGGTTTTTTTTTAAAAAAAAGAGTAAATCCACGACACTAGAGATATGTGTAAATACAATAATTGTAAAGATGTTAATGCATTAAGTTGTGTAGTGTATCAACTTAGCACATAAATTTCCCCTCAAATTAGCACATAAATATTTAAAACTTACAAAACTAATTGCTATTACGTTTCTATTAGGAGCAAAATAAAAATAAAAAACCCAAAATTGCTATTACGTTTTTTGTTGCTAGCTAGTTTCCAATTTGTGACAACAAAGGCATATATCACGAAACACATTCTTTTCTCTCTTTCTTTTATTCTTTTGACTACCTTCCTTCAAGCTTGCCACTTCACGTTGAACAGCCTTCATAAGCAGACTGTGTTCCTCAAGAGCCACTAGAACTGGCAAATCACCAATTCCACGAGCCATGGCTAGCATGAGCTCCCTAATAAGAGACTCAAATTCCATTCGATCAATGAAACCTTTTTCATCCTTATCAAACCTCTTGAAAATTACTTCATAGAGATTATTGATCTCTTCCTCTTGGTTGGTATTGTTTTCCAATGACAAAAGCTTATGAAGACCCTCATAAAGCAATTCTCTTGAAAGCATACCATTACCATCAATATCTAGCATCTCAAAACATTCATTGATGCAATTGTTGAACTCCTTTGTGTCTTGGATGAATCCCATTACCGTGGAGCTATTAACCATGGCTACACTCATTTTGAAAGAAGAAAATTGGACTCAATGGTTGTAACTAGTAGCCTTTTTTTTCTATTTTTTTTCCAGGCAATTTTAACTTTGTTGGACTTCACATATGTAGATGCAGACTTTGTGATTCCTATATTTGAGGGTTTCCAAGGGTTAATTAGCCTTTAATTTAGAGGTTTTGGGCATTAAGTAAAGTTAGGAACACAACGTTTTCATTACAAATCATACATGGCAAACTGTTATTGATGAATCAAAAAATGATGTCAGCGATGTCATAGGTGTATTGTCCTTTGAACATCAATGTGTCATGAGGATGAGGCATTCTCTTGCCCAAAATTTCTAACTCCCTAATATTAGGAAGGTATTATTTGTTCTAATTTTTTTTTTTTTTTCCTTCAAACGTAACTAATGAAGCTTGGACATGACCAAATTTGTCTTGTGACTGTAAACTAGTGGACCTAATTTGGGTTGGTTGGAGGGTGGCTTGTTGTTGAAATAGTTAGTCAATACCTCAAGCATTTGCATGCTCTTAGCTGGCCCAGCGAAATTTTTGCAAGATCTAGTTTAGTGACCACACTGAATTTGATATTTGGAAATTTAAAATTAAAATTAATTAATTAATTTTAATCCGCTTAATTCATACACAACATTATAAATTACGGATTAGGAAAACAAAACATAACCCAAAATGTTTCTATTAGAAACACCAGAAAATGTCAGTTGAGCCATAAGGCTTTGTTGGGGATATTATACAAAGTAATAATGGAAGAACAAGATTAACATAGAAGACAAATAGAAAATAGATAACTTGGAGGCACAATATTGTTTTCCTTAGACAATATTTGCCCCCCACACTACTGTTACTAAAGGCTTATCGCAAATTTGTCCCCAAGATACAACCAAGATGTTGGGTTCTACATATAGCAATCTTGGAGAATGACGACAGGATTTCTTGTGTTTCTCTCTAACTTACTATTTTGTGAAGCTAGTTATTTTTCAAGTGAACATAAGCCTCTATTTATATCCATATAGTTATATTTCATCAAAAGGCACGTATGGAGAGTTAAAATGTTTCATAAAACCGTTCACAAGGCTTAAAACCTCTTCAACCTTTTCGAACAGTCATCAGAAAATTCAGTTTTCGTGTTTCGATTGGTCGAGAGGTCCTTTCGATTGATCGAATGCTCTTTTCAATCGATCGAACAGGAATCGAATAGTGATCAAACCAAGCAAAAACTCCAGGATTTTTTTTCTTTACCATTTCGATCGATCAAGCCAAAACTTTGACCGATCGAAAATGCTTAATTCAGAATTTTCACTTAGAAAATTCAAGAACTTGAATTTTCACTTTATGAAACAATATTCTCCAAACTCAAATATTATTAATACAACCTATCCTTGCATATACCTATATATACAACAGGCTTTTCAATCCCCTTAACCCCAAACTATTGAAAACATAAAATAAAATAATATAGGCGTAAATGCACTTTTAGTCCCTACATTTTGCATCTTTTCCTTTTTGGTCCCTACATTTTCATTTCACCACTTTTAGTCCCTAAATAAATTAATGTGTTCCATTTTGGTCCTTACCGTTACTCACTTAACAGAAATTGCTGATGTGGCAAACGAAGTCCACTGTCAGCACATTAAATGCTGACATGGCCAATAAAATAATATTAAAAAATTATTTAGTATTTAAAATATGCCACTTCATAATTTTAATTTAAAATTTTAAAAACAATGAACTTTAATTTTGCAATTCTAATTTAAATTAAAAAAAAAAAAAAAAACGAAGAAACTTTTATTTCTTTTCAGTTTTAAAGATTAAGAAAAAAAACCTTGTAGTAATTATCTCAATTTTTCTTAAATTTTCTTGTCAACCAAACACAACATCATCAATAAACACAAAACTCAAACTCAAACTCATTTTCATTTTCCTATCTCTCTCTCGGGTCAAACACTCAAACTCCACTTTCTCCCTCTTTGCTTTCTCTCATTTCTTTTTCTCTTTAAGTTCAAGTTGTAGTTTTTGGGATATGGCTTTGATACGGGTTTAGAGAAAGAGAGGCTAAGATGTGGTGGTTTGGAATTGGGTAGAGAGAGAGGGGTTAAGGTTGGCGGTGGTTTGGATTTGGGTTTAAAGAGAGAAGGGATAAGATTGGCGGTGATTTGAAGCAGATCGGCGATGAACTCGTACCATTCTCCTTTGACACCGTCACTGACGATCCTCTTTTCTGTGCCGCCTTTGCCGTCTTCGGAGCGAGACGTCTCGGTTTGCCACATGGCGGATGTGGTGAGAGAGGGGAGGGACCTTGAGAGCTATGGGGGAGGTTGCTAACGGGCTTCAAATCTGGGATTTGGGTTTGGTCGTTCAGATCTATGATTTGGTGGTTTTGGATCTAGTTTTGGTAGTGGGTTTTGTGTTTGGTTTCTTTGGTTCAACACTTCGACCTCCCAATTTTACTTTCAATAGAATCGATTTGCCCATATCTTTGGTTTAGGATTTGGCTTTTGTTATTGGGTTTTTTTCATTTGAGCTTGTTTGTACTGGAGTTTGTGTTGATGGAGGTAAGCGAATTGGGTTGTTGCTCGTTTTGTTGAAGATGAATTGATGGTTTTGTGTTTTTATCCTTACTGGATTTGTGTTTGTGTTCTTGTTGGATTTGTCTGCATTTGTGTTTGTGTTCTTGCTAGATTTGTCTGCATTTGTGTTCTTACTGGATTTGTGTTTGTTTTCTTGCTTAATCTTGTGTTTGTTTTCTAAGAAAAAGAAAAAGAGAAAATGTCAAATAAAGGAAAATTTTCTTCTTGTTCTTAAATTTGGATTTGTGTTCTTATTATTCTTGCTCAAGGCACTTTTAAATCTCAATTCACATGATTTTTTGTTTTTAATTTTATTTTTATTTTTTTTATTTAGTTAAAATTAATAATTTTTTTTTAATTTAGGTGCTAATGTGGCATTTTTTAATGCCAAAATAAATTTTTTATTATTATTTTAATAGTACCGTCAGCCATGTCAGTTTTTTTTGTTAGTTGGCTGATGGCAAGGACTGATATGACACACGCTAATTGGTTTAGGGACTAAAAGTGGTAAAAATTAAAATGTAGGGACCAAAATGTAAAAAAGTCAAAATGTAAAGACTAAAAGTGCATTTACACCAATAATATATCAATATACCATTACCATATGTCCACTGAAGAGATTGAAAATCTTGGGACTTAATCGTAGCTTTGTTTTCGTTCAAAAGTGAAGGCTTAGGATTCAGTTAATTATGGGGGCAAGGTTTGTAGGATAAGGTTATCTTAAAAAGGAAGAAACCTCATAGAAGAGATTGTCTTAGAAGCTTGTTTTTAAGCCCAAATTGACTAGAAAGACCAGCAAAATTACATTATACCAGGCGATGGCCCATGAAATGCACAACCTTGCTATAGTTTCGCACCAAAATAATTTATAGGATGATCTAAATGAAGATCCATGTAATTTTTGGATGAGTAATGCTAGGTACACTCCTTCCCATACCCAAATTCACATCCTTTTCATACGTCAACTCATGATCAAAATTTAGCATTTTCTAGTGGATTCACTACTTATCTCACCTATTTAAGAAAGTCTAGTAAACATAACTTTTTCTACAATTTTAATGCAGTTGCTTATTGTTAGGTTCTAAAAGTTTAGAGCAATTGGCAAACTATGAGCACAAACTTGTTTAGATATAGATCTTAGAGTTTATAGGATTTATTAGACAATGCTCAAGGTGCTACAAGTCAGAATACAAGAAAAAGGAAGCTATAGGTTCAGGAATTCGAAACATGCCAAGTTCGACCAATCGAGAACAAGGCTCGACTGATCAAGACATGGGTTTTGCAGAATTTTAATTAAGCCCAACTGCTCATTAAGCCCATTAAGTGATTAGGGTTTCAGATTTATTTCATATAGTATTTAAAGAAAACCCTAAAGCACGTTTTATGATGACTTTGGAGGTGCTCTTGTGAGATCTAAAAGGTGATGTGCCTTCTCCTTTTCAAAGTTACTACCGGAAATCATTCTCATACCATTAGAACTAGTAGATCTGAAGTTGCTGCATATAAGATCAACAACTGCTGGTGATCTAAAACTTTTGAGTGAGATCTTAAAGTTACAAACGTGGGTGTTTGTGTGCAACTGATTCAAGATAGAAGAGTCCATGAATTCGAAGCTGCACATGGTCATGTGAGTAAATACTACAAGAGGTAGCAGTTGATTTAGAGTTAAGTCTATTGTAACAACTTTCATTCTATCATAGTGAATCTTTTTACCTAGAGGATGGCTAGGTCAAATCTTCTCCAGGTTTTTACCTTAAAAAAGTTTGTTTCATTGGTTTTCTTGAATAATTATATCGTTGTGTTATTTACTTTTCCACTGTGCATGATATGATTTATTATTGTTTAACTTAGATTTTAATAATAAACCTAAGTATCCACTTGGTTAATTCATTAGATTAAACAATTTGATTTAAAAGAGGTCTAAACAAACAAACAAGTTATGAGTGGAGAAAAATTGGTAAGTCAATGCAAAAGTGATAAATAATCACTCACAATTAACCACGTTAGAGTTGTGTCAAAAATTGTAACAAAACATAGTTATGTTATTCACCCTAATAACTTCACTGTCCTATCAAGGTATGAGCATTGCCACCTTACCATATTAACAATACCTTAATGTTCAAAGACATACAAATAGAAGAAGAGGTTTTTTTTATTTTTAGAATACTAAATATTTTTAACAAACACACGGGGAGAGGTGAAAATGTTTTTTAAAGAAACTTACAGTGATGTATATTCAAAAGAGTCTAAAATAGAAGAAGAGATTAAAAAAAGAAAAGCATAGTATTTGTTACACGATTTTTTAAAATTAAAATTATGAGTTGAAAACAAAATTTCAAGTTGTTATATATATATATATATATATATATATATAATAAGTAAAAACGTTAGTTGAAACCACGTCTCAGTTAAAAAAAAGTGTGTGATAAAGTGTATATAACAACTTTTATCCAAAAGAAAAAGGTATAAAGAGATGATGGAGAAATAGAAGAAGAAAAAGGAGATTTCGTGATATAGAAGACAAGGAAGAGAGAGAAAAGATAAAAGAAATTATATATGTCTTCCTTTCTTTAAAGTTTGAAAATGAATTTAGAGTATGTGTATGTGTGTACCCAAGAAATTTGTGTCCACTTTCCTCCTTGTTCCCCAAGTTTGAAAATGAATCAGAATGGTAAGTGACTTTCCAATAATTTGACACGTGCCAAGAGTTAGGTTCAGTGTATTTGTGTATTGGAACGTTTGATGTGAACAAGTAGCAAATTTGACACCTGTTAACGATTCGACTCTACCTGCCGTATTCACAATTCCATGTTTTGTACTTGGATCCATGCGTATAGCTCGAGTAGGCTGTATAGTCAAGAATCCTATAAAAAAAAATTTAAGTAGCATATATAAATGTATATAAGGATAAAACTTAAGTATCTTAATTACTGTTTTTTTAGATTCTACCATTAGTGCACATAACACAACAAAATTTTAAAATTTAACTCAAATACTCCAACAAAAATTAACCACCAAGCCGATCCTTAGGCCTTTCAAAAATTTACAAGCAAAAAAACCATTTTATCAAACCAGATTACAGATGTATGGATTTCAAAGAAAAAAAAAAGGACCCTAGTACCACCGCTGCAAAAATATTCTCTCACGAAGGTACCACCGCTGCACTGCATCGCCTTCACGAAGGTACCTAGTCAATGTTCACGCAGTCTTGTTTCTCCAACTCTGTTTAAGGGGACAGCTGGATAGCTTGTGATGCTATGATAGCTGGATAACTTTATTGGAGCACTCTTCTAACCTTGTTTGCGGGAGACAGCTGGATATCTCAAAAAAAAAAAAAGGGAGACAGCTGGATAGCATTCGGTTTGCCCAACCAGCACTGTTCATTGTTTTTTATTTTTTCTTCGCCGGTTTTGTTTGTGCTTTTTTTTTATTTTATTAATATTTATTATTACTTATAGGTGGGTAATAGTTAGACTGACTTAATAAATTTTTACAATTATTTAGCCATTACCCACACCGTTCATCAGCCTTTTTTATTTATTTTTCTTCGCCGGTTTTGTTTGTGATTTTTATCTTTTCTTTTAAATATTTATTATTTATATACACATGTACCGTTATACTAATTTAACAAATTCTTATAATATTTTCACAATTATTTGATAATCTATACTGTTTATTGGCCTCTTTTTTTTTTCCACAATATACCAATTTTGCTTGTGCTCTTTTTGTCTTTTCTTTTAAATATTTATGTGTGCATACACAGTTACACACACAACATATTCTTATAATATTTTCACAATTATTGAGGTGCCAATTTTTTAAATGTCAAAATAAAATAATAAAATAAGAAACTGAGAATTACTACTCTAGGGTCACGGTTTGCAGCCCAAGCCTAGTGAGTATGGGACTGTGAGTTGATGAGTCCAAAACAATAAATTCGTAGAGAGTGGGTTGAAGAATTAGGCCCTAGTAAGTATAACAACGGCTAGGATGGGGTTGTAAGACAGTCATGCAAGAGGAAAACATGTAAGATTAGATATATCTATTGTCCGAGGAGGCAAATATTCTTATAGTCCAATGGAACTGATTACAAGTGCTCTTCTGATTGCTACAGTGTACTTCTTCCCTCTTCTTTCCTTTCTCCTCACTCAAGGAGGGTCTCTCACATTATATAGGTCCCTTATGGTGATCCTGGCCTTTCATTTGTCGATCATCCAGACCACCACTTGAGTACGTGTTCCATCAAACACTCCTTCTGGCCTTCTGTGAGTTGCGGTGGCCAAGAAAACACTGTTCAGAGGTCTTCTCCACATAAATGCAGCCAGAAAAGCAGCTGCAGTGTATTTAATGCGGAGGCAGCAGCCTCCCCTTAGACATTCCTGGATTCCCATCCTTCTCATGTGTTTATTAGATACGCTCTTAACACTGGAGCCTTTATGAGGGTCAATCTCATCGTTGGAATTCATACCCAAGTTGTTCCAATTGGAGCCGAAGAAGGATTCATCCTCGGACCACATTCAACTTTTCCCTTGTTTATGAGATTCCTAAACTTGAATTCCTCAGCGAATTATCACTCCTCGGTCGTGACAATGTCCTCGGGTAAGGCCCAATGCCTAATATCCAATTTTTGGACCCTTATCCCTACAACTACCATCTAAAACTCAAAATATGTGAAGAAAATTTTTGGGATATTAAAATTTGGTGGGAGTATTTTAGACATTACACAAAAAAATTTTTAAGAATCATAATTTTTTTTTATTATATATGTAGGGTCAATTTTTGTAGCCCAAGCCCAAAAGGTATGGATTGTGAGCCCAATGAACCCAAGACAATAAATTTGTAGAGAGTGGGCGAAAGAGCTAGGCTAGAAATGAATTAAACAGTGTTGGACTGCAGTGCTTGTGAATAAATTAACATCCAATCATGCTCGGACAGATGAAATCATAGACGTCCGAAGAGGAGTTGTATTGAATGAACATGGGTTACAATTGTTAGAGCTACAGTAATGGAGTTTTCTCCCTTCTATCTTTCTTTCTTCGATCCCTTTTTATCAGAGGCCTCTCCCTCTTATATAGTACCCCCTCCCTTCATCTTCATCGTCCACTTGTTCATCATCCAGGCGCCCACTTGAGTGCATGTCCCATCATGTATCCTTTTTAGCCTTGTGTGAGTGGTGGTAGCTGAGAGTGCACTGTTCAGGGGTCTTCTCCACATTAATGCGGCCAGGAAAGTGGGTGCAGTGCATTTAATGTGGTGGTTGAAGTTTGTCTCCTAGATATTTCTCCATTCCTACTATCCTCATGCGTGCCTGAGGTTCATCTCCATCATTACACTTGTCAGGGGGATTATTTGAGCTTCCCAGACGCCTGCCGGACCAAGCTTCTTCGGATCCGAGGATAATGGCCTCCTCGGACTAATGAATGTCTCCTCGGATTATGACCATGCTCCTCTCCAGACATGCTTCTTTTTCATGGGCTTCTTCTCGAGTGTTTTCATCTCTTCGGACAAACAGTAGTCTTCAAATAGGGCCTTGGGCCCAATAGGTTAGGTTGGGCTTTTCACCCCCCACCACAGCCTCTCAAAATTTTAGTTTTTCCCTCGCATCCGATGAGAAAAAATAGGATTTTGACTTGTCACGAAACAGAAGTTTGAAATAATAGGAATATCTGAGCTTACACGCGTGTGGGCATAGAAGTGGGCGCTTTATTAATGCCGCTGTCGTTTCAGTCTCCCCGAGGCACTACCATTTACTCCAGGCGGCGCTTTGTCTTTGGCATCCAACGGTGGGCTATAGATCCAATAGACGTGATTTTTTTCTCAGAAATTGGGCGGAATGGCCCCTGACCCTTCGCTTGTTCCCATATAAAGCCTCAAAGGAGGTTATTTCTTCTTTACTTTGCAATTCTTCAGACTTCCCAGCAAACTCGAGCACTCGAAACCACTGAGCACATTCAATCATCGATCCTAACTCGTCCCAGAGTCTGGAAGAATCCTTCCGCGATTTCGAAGATCGCTTTTCGATTCAGTTTGCGTAAGTGTCAACGTTTCTAATCCTCTATCTTCTTCTCGGCTGGTGCTTTCGGCTTTCAAACCCTTACTTGCTAGTCACTGCCTTGCACCCTTCTCTTTTTAGCCAAAAATGGGTAGATTCGAGGAACTTGTTGAGAGTCCCGCCCTAATAGAGGAATTTAAGGAGACCTACGGCATTCCACGGGGGGTAAATCTGAGGTATTGTCCTCCGGAGCGGATATTGACCGACCGAGGAGAGGGGGAAGTCGTAATCCCTATGATAGCGTTCATAGAAGGGGGAATGACCCTTCCCATGGGTCCTGTCACCGGAGGTTACCTTCGTAATCACAGGTTTTCCCCCGATCAGTACGCACCCAACCTCTTTAGGATCCTAGGAGCAGTCGATGCCCTGAACCGTCAACTAGGATTAGGACTTACCTGGCATGACGTGGTGCATATGTACAAGTGTCATAGTCAGAAGGGGGCGGGATACTATCTCAAATCCCATTCCGATGTCGTTAGGCTCGTTTCCTGCCTACCCAAGTCTAATAAGGGGATGAAAGACAACTACCTGATCGTTTCGGGTGCGTGGCATGACGGTCTTCATTGCCCGACCGAACCAGGAGAGCCAGGTAGGACCCTTTAGGCCTAGGTTTCCTGACAATAAACTTAGGGCTTTCATTTTTTAGCAGTCTGTTTTCTCTTGTGGGTATCGTTATCTTTGAGTTTCTGATCGAGTTTTCTCTATGGTGTTTACAGATAGAAGGCAAGTTGCTCCTCGGCTCAGCCTCTTAAACGTCCCCGCGCTAAACTACCTACTTCGGTCGAAAATTTTCGTGAGTGAAGACGGGCAGCTCCGATCTGTTCCTCTCATCCTTGGCTATACGGCCAAGCGGAAAGATTTCCAGCCAGTCGGCAACGCCATTACTCAAGGGGACTACCGCCTCAAACGGATAGACGTCGGGCGGCACAACTTTTTAGCGCCACACGATCTTGCGCCCGTGCCACATCCCAATCCCCAGGGTGTGCCATTGCTCCTTCAGCCCATTCAACAGGTTCCTCTAGAACCCGCTGCGACCGAGGAAAGAGTCGATTCTTCAACCCCCTCGCTTGACGAGCAGATTGACGAGTTCAATTTTGAAGGGGAAGCTTTAGGAGGGGTTCAGGTGATACAAGTTTTCGATGCTGAGGAGGAAACTGATAGGCATTCTAGTGTCCATCCTGTTTTAGTAACTGCTATTCCAGTAGGCTCTTCGGAAGAGGAAGACATGGCTGACTTGAGGAATTTGATGAAGAATAGGGGAAAGAAGACTGAGCAGAAAGGGACAGGTACGTCCCAGCTGCCTGTGAGTCTTCCTCCAGCGCCTTCCCAGGTTCCTGACCCTGGCCTGAATAAACAAGTTTTGATACAAAAATAATATCCCAAATAATTAGCAAGAACATAAAATAAAATAAAAGGAATTTAGAACAATCTCACAATGCTATAGAATCACGTTGCGAAAGCATTGTCCTTAAAGGTTGATTCGTGCCACCCAAAGTAAAACCTGGTGCGATTGGTTCTCTTGGCCAAACAACCCCCTAGGATTAGACTATAGCGTCGACCTTTGTGATGTACGCGCTTCCACTCACAAAAGGTCTAAGAACAACCCTTTATTGTCTTTCCTTAGAACAAATATTCTTGTAGAAAAATATGTGGGAGAGAAAGATAGTAGAATTGTGTATATCTAAAACATAGAATAGTAAAAAGACTATTTAGAAAATATGTTATGATGAGTATTATATAGGTTACTTATGAAGATAATAGTCTATAGTTATTGGTTACTAATAAACCTTAAAAGCCCAACGGCTATATTATCAATTATTGCCTAACGGCTATTTTTCTCATAATTGCCCAATGGCTAGAAAATAAATAAGAATAAAAGTGTTTGGAATACACACCCACACTAACAAAAAAAATTATTTCTAGATGGATATTATATTTAATATTATGCAGGTTGAAATGGGTTGTGTTACATTCGTGTTAACCCAACACAACTCGTTTATTAAGCGTGTCAAATGGGTTGGATCAGGTCAACCCACCTTATTAATAGATCAGGTTAGGGTTGAACGATCATGACACGATTATTAAATAGGTCGGGTTAGAATTGAGCCATTTAGTCAGATACCCCTATCTTGACATGACACGAACCCAACACTTTAACTGGAATTGACCCCCTAAGTTTTCTTTCTCAAACTATGTTTAATATTTATCTTTACTGAAGAACTATTCTATATAATCGTGGGACAGCTGGATATCTTGTGATGCTATGATTCTGAAATTTGGAAAAAAATAATTAATAAAGAAAAAGCATAACCACAAATATAGTCAAGAGTCAAAAAGCTTGTTGTTGCCGTGACTTCTGCTACAGCTACCAATTTATTGTGTATTGTAACTCTAACAATTTGGCGGAAAAAAAAAAGTAAATAAATGAGGATGAGATAATGTATGGTAGTAGTTGGCCCCAGTGTGTTGATTGATTTTTAGTACATTGAAATTTCAATAATAAATAATCAGCAAAACTTACCTTTTTTTTTTTATAATTATATTCACATGTATGACAAAACACAGATAGTGTTATTTTCAAAATAGAATTAAACGAAAGATATTACAAAATTTATTTTACAATTTTTCTAATTTGATATGTCACCAAAAAAAATATATATATATATTGTAGGGGCTCCGTTTTCGGAGAGGCACCCCCGACAATACATTTGTAGAGAGTGGGTTGAAGGGCTTGACTCCGGCCGGCCTTCCACCGGTCCTCCGGGATCTTTTCCTTAGCTTTCTTTAGCTCCTCTTCACCTTTCTTCACTTGGGGTTGCTCCTCGGCTGGACTTGGGGTTGCTCCTCGATTGGAGTCCGAGGAGGCCCCCCTCCCACGAGAGGGGTTTGTTGCCTTATATACTTCCTTTGGTGGATCCTGGCCTTACAGCTGTTGGCCATCCAGGCCACTGCTTCTGAACTTGTCCCATCGAGCACGTTCTCCCCCATGCTGAGGGCTCCTTCCCCCCAGGTTGCGCCGTTCAGAGGTCTTGTCATCATTAATGCGGCTTGGAGGAGCCAGGCGAATGCATTAACTGTGGATGTGACAGCCTACTCTGGGTTTGCCTCCTACCCAGAGCTAGACTAGGTGTGCCGAGGATGGGGTGTCCTCGGCATGGGTCCAAAAAAGGGGTTGGGACCCTTCAGACAATGGCCTGGGGTGGTTGCCCTTCCTCGGCGTGGGCCTTGGGCCAGCCCAGAGGTGGCCCACGGATTCCAGGCCCACGGGCCCCATAGACCCCATAACATACGGGCCCCACATATATATATATATATATATATATTTTTTTTATTATATTCTTAAAATTTATTAATCACACTCATCAACTTCAATTTATGAAAGTTATGTAATAAAATTTGTAATATTTGTAATATTTTTTCAATTAAATTCAAAATACTTATATTGATTAATTTAAATACACAAATTTAATGCTTCTTTATTCTTTTTTGTCTACTTCTCTAGCATAGTAGAGATAAATATTAAACGCATGAGAACGAGCAAGATCCTAGAAGAAACAGAGAAAGAAAGAAATATTAAAACACATATATAGATAAAAGAAGAGATCAAAAAAGAAAAATGAAAAAGAAAAAGGGACAAAGAGATGATGGTGATGGAGGGAGAGAAAAGAAGAAAAAGGAAATTTTGAAGAAAAGGGAGAGAGAGAAGAGAGAGAAAGAAAGAAATTCAGTCTCCCTTTCTATAAACTATGAATACGAATTTAGAATGCATGAATGGTAACCCACTACACTCCAAAAATAAGGGCGTACCCAAGAAATTTCTCTCCACTTTTTTTTTGGGTCCCAAGTTTGAAAATGAATGGTAAGCAATTTTCCAATTAGCATTTTCACATTAGATAACAAGTCTTCTCCGCGTTTGGGCCACCAACTCTCACCACTAGTATTTTCATAATAGACTAACATAGTCTTATGACCTCACAGTCACAGGAACTCAACTAACATTCAATTCCTTTACTCTGCCATTCCCATTCTCTCTCTCTCTCTCTCTCTCTCTCTCAAATCCATTCAGAAAATTCTCACTTAAACTCTTACCATTCCAATTTCATCACTTAAACTCTCCTCTTCCTTTTAAAACTGTTCTACTTTCTATCCAAATCACCATGGCTTTTCCAATCAACAAAGGAGACTCTTCTTCCTCTTTCACCCACCAGTGTAGATATGATGTATTTGTGAGTTTTGGAGGTAAGGATACCCGCAATAATTTTACGAATATTTTGAGAGGCATTTTGAATCATCATGGTATCAACATCTTCCTTGATGATGAGCACTTAAGGAGTAAAAAAATTTTAGACAAACTTTTCGAAGCCATTGAAAGTTCAAGAATTTCAATCATTGTATTTTCTGAAAACTACGCATTTTCCACTTGGTGTTTGAAAGAACTTGTCAAAATTCTTGAGTGTGAAAAGAAAGGCCAAATTGTGCTACCAATTTTTTATATGGTGGATCCATCAGAAGTACGTAACCAAAAGGGAAAGTTTGGAGAAGCTTTGACAAAACATGAAACAGAGTTCAAGGATAAAATGGAAGTGCAAAAATGGAGGATAGCTCTACATGAAGCCGGTAATATTGGTGGATGGCATTGCACAAAAGAGTATGCATTCTATCACTATTTTTGTTATCACCAAAAAATTTTAACGTTAAACAACTCTCTAGTGAAGTCTTATTTTTTGCCTTATTTTTTGAAAATTTGAAAGTTCATATCTTTTAATAATGTGCTAGTTAGGCTAGATAGAAAGGTAAGCACATATAACTTATTATCTTATCAATCCCACTTCAGGCAGCTCTATATAATTTGAGGTTTTTAGGGTTTTTTTTTAATATTTCAATATCAATTAAATATTATTTATTCATCTTTCTATATATATTGTTTAAAATTGTTTTTTTAAGATGCAAAATTGCTTATTAAGTTTTTGTATTTAAGTTTTGTTAAGTTATCAATAATTATTCAGTACTCATAACATTTTTTTTTTGTCAAACAATTTACTGTTTCAATTGAGTTAGATTTCTATGGTTTAATATTTTGTGGCCTTCTTGGAATTGGTGAAAGAATGCAAAACTATTTTTTTTTCCCTTTAAAAAAGAAAATTAGTTGTAATTCTACAATTTTAGATTTTTTTTTTCTTTAATGTAATGGAGAGTCTTGGGACCCATTATAAATTCACTGCACACCCATGTAATGTTTACCAAACTTCGATCCCTAAAATATCTTAACAGATGCATTCAAGCTAGTACCTGTCAATTAGAAGTGGATATTCAAGAAGCTTGTTTCCTTACCTAACTAGTTTTTCACGAGTCTTCGTGCTAAAAGCCAAAATTTGATTTTCTAGCTGAGGAAAAAATGGTTCATACTAATAGTTCTTAGATCTATGAGTTACTCGCCATTAACTTGTATTAACAATATTTCAGTCATAGTACACATGCTAAACATTTTGAATTTTGTTCATATTTATATTCTATTTTCTAACAAGTTTTTAATGCTTTGCAACTGGCAGCCGCCCTCAATTTACTGTTATCAAAGAAGTTTTTGAAGAGATCATCTCAAGAGATAAATTAAATTATAGGAAAATATTTGATGTTAAATACCCGGTTGGAATAGATTCCCGTGTGGAGGATATAAATTGTCTTTTAGATATTGATTCAAATGATGTGCGTATGGTAGTGATTCATGGCTTTCCTGGAATAGGTAAGACAACAATTGCCAAAGCTATTTATGATTTAATTGCATATCGTTTTGAAGGAAGCAGCTTTCTAGAGAATGTTAAAGAAAACTCAAGAACAAATGAAGGCAAACTCCAATTAAGAGAGACACTTTATTCTGAGATCTTCGGAGGTAGAACTTTGAAGGAGCTTGGTGCAATTAAAAGCATCAATAAGAGAATGGAAATGCTTCAACACAAAAGAATTCTTTTAATTCTTGATGCTGTGGATAAATTAATCCAAGTAACAGATTTGCTTGGCGAATGCAATTGTTTTGCTTCTGGAAGTAGAATTATTGTCACAACAAGAGTTGAAAAATTTCTATCTACTCTTCAAAAAGATTATCATTTAACCTACTATAACTACGGGCTCAAGGAATTAGATTACCATGAATCTCGCGAGCTCTTTTGTCAACATGCATTCAATGAAAACAAGCCTAAGAAAGGTTATTCAGAACTTGTAGGCCAATTTATAAGCTACGCCAAAGGTCTTCCATTAGTTTTGAAAATAATAGGCTCTGATTTGTATCCAAGAGATGATATACGTTGTTGGAAAAGTGCATTAGATAAGTACAAAAGAATTCCTAATCGAGATATTCTAAAAGTACTCAAAATAAGCTACGATGGATTGGACCCAACTCAACAGCATATTTTCCTTGATATTGCATTTCTCAAGGGATTACACAAGGATTTTGTCATGCATATACTAGAAAGTTGCTATTCTTATGATCCATATTATGATATTGAAATACTTAAAGATAAGTCTCTCATATCTGTTGATAAAAATGGCAAATTATTGATGCATGACTTGATACAACAAATGGTTTTGGATATTATCAAACAAGAGAAACCTAAAAGGTTGTTGTGCTGTGAAGATGCTTACGAACTACCAGATACGGTATAAATTATTTTGATTTATCTTTCCCTTTCTCTCACCAAGCATATGTACTTTTGTAGTGAATATTTTTCTCATTTCTTTGTTTTTTATTTCGTTTAATGCTGAAGAAAATATAGGTTTATCCACATTTATTTTGTTTACAACTTAATAATTGTAAATTTTGTTGTATAATGTAATTATTGTAATTCTTTGTCCATTCAGGGATTAGAAGAAGTTGAAGGCATAACATTGTGCTTACCACAACCAAGAAACATGCAAATAGATTTTGGAAGGATGAAAAAACTCAAATACTTGACAGCTCGTAATTTAATTTGTGAAGATGTTAAATATCTTTCAAATGAGTTAAGGCTAATTGATTGGAGAGAATTTCCTTTACTTTCCTTGCCAGCCACCGTTAATCTTCAAAAACTTGTTGCACTTAAAGTGCCAGGAAGCCACATTAAATTGGATGAGCATTTTGAGGTACGACCATTACCATTTATAAATTATTATACTTTTAAGCTATATTTATTGATTTTTATTACCCATCCTCTATAGAGATGCCGGCTCCCAACTTTGAAATATATGGATTTCAATAACTGTAAAAACATTACCAAATTACCTGACTTATCGGTGATTGCCCCAAACATAAAGAGGCTGGAACTTGGAAGATGTGAAAATTTATTAGAGATTCATCAGTCTGTTGGATTTCTTGAAGGGCTTGAACATTGGGATCTCTACGGATGTCGAAGTCTTAAAATTATTCCGAGGAATCTCAAGTTGAAATCTCTTGAAACGTTATTTCTCCAAGGCTGTGGAGGTCTTTGGAAGTTCCCCGATATTGGGCAAAATACGGAAAGATTAGCTCTACCTTCGTCATTACCAAATCTTAAGATCCTCTGTCTCGCTGGTTTTGAAAATTTTCCAAAGAACCTGGATATTCCTGATTGCTTCCCCAAATTGAAAATGTTATTTGTTTGGCACAGCAACATTACTACCCTCCCGGACATCTCTAGTAGATTTCCTCAATTACAGGGTCTTTGTATTGACAATTGCTGTAATCTTCAGAAAATTCCGAAACTTCCATCATGTATGGATACAGTACAAGTAACAGGATGCAAATTGTTGGATTCACAATCAAGCAGAAGATTATTGAGTCAGGTTCATCTCTCTTAAAGATTCAATTTTGGTTAACTTTCCCAAATATATATTACTAGATTTGCTAAACTGTGGTTTCTTTAATTTGCTAAATGCATGCAGTTCGCAGAAAAGGTAGGGCTTCCACGGAATATTGTATGTCCAAGGGGATCATCGCACCGGGACTATGCATCTGAAACAGACTTTGCTCATAAAAAGGGGTTTTCATTTAAAATTGATGGAGAAGTCTTAATTCCAGGAAGTAACATTCTCGGTCAGTCGGGAACTTCTTCCATCATTTGCTTTGTGTGTTGTTATACAAGTGCAATCGAAGGATAGGTCTACGCGTCTTATATTTGGTAGCTGTGCTATCAACATTTTCGTTGATGGTTATAAAGGACTGCGCTCATATGACTATACATTTTTTCCACCACCACCATTATCATCATCTAATTCTTATCTATGGGTATTCTATATAAGGGATAGTTCATTGGAAGGCATAATTCTAAATGAAGGGACTGAAGTTAAGCTTCAATTTGAATTTTCAAATAATAATCCAGAAATAGCCGAAATTACTGTAGAAAAGTGTGGGGTCCATATAGCTTGCACATGTTCTCCTCAAAACTCCGCTGCAGATAAGGTGGCTTGCACAAGAATTCATGAAAGAGTAAACGTGAGCATTGATGAAAGATTAAAGATGTTTTTATCGAGAGTGGCTGCAGATGTCCTCCCCTTTAAGCAAAAGCTGGACCGATTGCCCAATGCTCAAGATGGCTATTATTGCCCTCTTTGTGAAATAGCAGAAGATTCAGTTTTACGTCTATTTCAATGTTGTCCCTTCGCCAAAGGATTGTGGTATGGTGGTAGATGGGGTTTTCGAGTCGAAATGATCCAAGCTCAATCTATAATGGAATTCGTTGAACATATAATTGATCCCCCAATGGAATTACTAGCAGAAAGAGTGAACAAAGATGAATTCACACTGTATGCAGCAGTGGCAATGAAAATCCTTTGGGATGCAAGGGAGGATGCTCTGTTTTCAAACACTAAAGCCAGCATAGACCAACTAGCCCATCGTCTTAACATTCAGTATGACTCTTACGTGAGATCACTTGAGATTACACAGGGAACTGAAGACCAAAATAATGAGAGTGTTTGGATGGATATGCCTATTGGTGTACCGGAAATACAACACCAATGTCACCCGACCAACACCATCCCAACACCGATATCTTCAATGGCCCAGCCCTTTCTAAATGAGGACGCTGACTTCAAACCAAGTCCACCATTGAAGAAAATGAGAACTTCTTGATTGAACTTCAAAGATATATGCCAAGGTACTATAATAACATTGAAACTGTTTGTTTTTTTTTTTAAATGTTTATAATCCCAAGTATGAACACTCCAAGTATTTGATAAAATGTTACTATGGGCTGAATTAATGAATGAACTCTCTTACATTTCAGGAGAGGAGGTTCAGTAAATACAATAAAGATTACACAATTGGATTGCTATTTCTCTTCCTTCTTTTGTAGTCAGATGAATCTGTTGTAGAGATAATATTGATCGTGTTAGCTGGTAGTTGAGGATTTATCTTATGGATTGCAGAAAATATCATCAACTTCATTGTAAATCCAGCTTGCAAGCCCGGCTGGGAATGGAAGAGCCCAATGAAGGATATTTCGGCTTTGGCTTCTTCCTCATTTATGGATGGGGTTTGATAATAACGAAGCCCACAGCCTCATAAGATGGGCGCTGGGGTCAAATCACTCATCTTCTTTTGCCTGTAAACTTTCCGACAACAGCAATGATGGCCTTGCCCTCCAATGCTGCATGTAGGATGCTGACTTCAATCCATATCTACTTTCAAAGAAATGAGAATCTCTTGATTGAACTTCTAAGAATATGCCAAGGTACATTGAAACATTCTCTATTATGTTTTTAAATGTCAGGTATGTCTCCTCCCTTAGTTTTGTTGTTTCATTTGCATCTCTTAGTTCTTTTATCACTTCTCTCTCTCATATTAACTGGCTCATTCACATCATGGGTATCAATCCAATTTGAAAGGACATTATTTAAAAGAAAAACCAGAATTAATGAAAGAAATAGTCATTTGATAAACACTTTTAAGTTGTTTTAGAAAAAAACAAAAAAATGTTAAAGTTATAAGGTGAATGTACAGTACAAGTAATATATTAGCATCTAATAAACTATACAAAGAAATTATTCATTTAATATGCAGCTAAATTCAGTTTCTTTTAATTGTTAAAATTTTCTAAAATTTTTTGTAGAAAAAAAATTTTAAATGTCAATGGACAAGTATGTGCTGCTAATAATCTAAAAAAATATTTTTGGCTTTCTTAGCTCACTGATTTTGTTCAACATAATATGAAAGTCGTTTTCTTTCTCAAGTGGCATATGATTTTTTAAATTGACGAAGATCAATATCTAGTGGGTTGTACTTAAAAGGTTACTTGTAGGTTGTAGCTGAATTAGGATTATTGGATGATTTGAGCCTAACTTGTATGGTTAAAAAGTAAGGAATGGTCTTTTGACCAAATTGTACCTCCTACCAAATCATTACGTGGTGGAATTGAGGTCTTGGTTTTAATTTTATGTGAATAAGGAGGTATTATTTCTGCAAAAAATATTATTTTCAAAAAGAAAGTTAGACTTTTAAAATACTTTAAAAAAAAAAATCAATTTTTTAGAACAAAAGTTATGAAAACAAGCTGATAGAAGTTCATTTTATTATGATTTTCATGATCTCTCTCTCTTTCTCTCTTAAGTTACTTACACATAATGGGGGACATGAGTATGTTTCTTGCCCATTACCCCATATTGTCTGAGGTATGATTTACTTTTGGCAAAATATGTCTATTTGGACTTTGGTCTATCAATTTATTGCTGTTAAGACCAGTTCTGAAAATTCATTACATGCTAAGGTCCAGAATATGGTATCATGTGTCCAGCCTCTCTTGGTGTTGCTCCTTTTGAAGGAACTCATGTACAAATACAGTTTGTTGCCCCTAAGTTCACATGATAGCATACTAGTACTTTGTAATTGGAAATATAATTTGATGTCATTGTAATTTTAGCTGGTATGATTTAAGGCCTTCTGTATTGCTGTTTTGTTAAAGTTTTATATTATTCTTCTCAAACAAATAACAGTTATTAATCCTTGTGTACTTGAACATATCCTACGTTTGAGACTAACTGGAAGCTTTCTCTCGAATTGATATTCCTTGCACTACATTTTACCTTCACTTCACCTAATGCAGAAAGTCACGCATTACAAATTATTGGACTTATTGGTTAGTCTTCCAAGAAGCTGAGAACCTTTGCTTCACTAGCTTCTCTCCAAAAACTGGAATACACTTGAAGAGCCTACAATTGGTCAACAGAAAGATGCAAGTCCAAAGCAAGCATTCCATTGCCCCCAATTTAGCCTCTCAACACTGGCAAACTGCTGCAGAAACTCCACCATCACCAGTTGACGAACTATGGTAAACCTTAGAATTATTAAAAACAGCCTGTTGTTTTAATAAACCCTCTTCTCTAGTTGCCTAGGCATTAAATTCATTGAAGACTTGACAAATGAAAAGTTTTGAAAATGAGTGTTTTCTTCACTTTCTCATTTACACCAAAAATAGATCTTGCCGTAAATTGTATCGTAAGTTAGACTGCTATTACCCTGGTTACAAATGGCTTTGATTGACCCACAGATGGCTTTACCATGCTGTCATTGTTGGGAAGCTCAGTGGCCAAGGCTGTAGCTCTCATTGTATCCATTATTAGGTTCACACATAATGGCTGGACTGCAGTTAGTGGGACCTTACGAGAAAGTTGATGCAAGGACAACAACATTCATATATAGTTAGCTGAAACTGAATGAAGTTTTTAATGTTGTTATATACAGACCTTCTCCACCCTAGAACCATCAGCACAGAAATGAATTTACTATCCAGGATGACAATGTATTGGAAATGTAGTTGTGAGTCAATTTTTTGTCATATACTTTCTGTTCAGCTGTGTTTGTTATTTACAATGTTCTTTCCCTATATGGTGACTATATTATCATGTTTATGAGTTACAATGAAAATACACATAATTTTAAATGCTTTGATTTTCTTGTAATAAAATTCATCAATGTAGAATATATATATTTTTTTTAAATTTAGGACATTATTATATTGCAATCGTAGAAATGGACCCTTTCTACATGTGCCAGAAGGCTGTTTGTGGGTGCTTGTGCATTTTGGAAGAATAACTATAGTGGAACTATCTTAACTACATTATCTAATAAACATGGTCACATAGAAAATGCATATGTAATTTGAAATGCATTAAATGGCCAAACAGAAAAACTATATTTCAAGAAGCTTAGATGTGGGTTTCGATAATTTATTAATTTGATTATCTGCTTTGAATAACCCAAAATTAGAGAGCATAAAGAAAAATATTAACAAGGACAATGGCTGATGAGTTAAACTGTTAACATTAGATCCAAATGTTTTTATCTGTATGAAGGAGCTTTATGCTTTGAAAACATGCAAACTTGTTTGCAGAAAAGATGAATGCTCTTAGCAAGTGAGTGAAAAGGCAAAGACAACCTTCAATTTCAATACAAGTACCTAATTGCCCTCACAGAATTGGCATAGGCCATTGAGGTATGTTCATAAGTATTACTTCGTATGTTACTCTGCTTGGGATATTCTTGAATTAAAAAAAAAGTAAACTCTATCAAAGTATGACTAACCTTCTTGCGAATCAAACTAAAACCTACTTTGACCTATAGATTGATAAAACCGTCACCTAAAACAAGCCCTGTCAAAAGTTATTGTCCACAAGTTTGCTTGTAAGTGGCCCGGTCACACGATTCTTACTGCCTGGCCAGGGCACATAAGGGCACCCAAAATTAAAAGCAATAACATATAAATTAGTACTCTTGGTTTGCAGCTTATCTTAATCACCTTGTCATTATCTCAACATTGGAATATCTTTAAAAAAAATTTGATGATACATATAAATTACTCTCTTCTTGCTTAGCCGTCCTATCTAGGCCAATTTTATGTATAACTCTTCTCTGTAGTGAACACAATATTTTTTTCAATAATATAACCTAGGGTCTTTTGTTAGGGGGACAATAACTTCTTTGAAGGAAAATGTGTATTTAGGATAAAGTATGTCTAGAAATAAAATTATAGGGCAAGCAAAAATTTCATGATAAAGATCAATAATTTTTCTGGTGTACCATTGATGTTACCTTAACCTATCAAAACCTCTAGCTTTTGAATGAGATTAAGTGGTTGTGATATCTGCAAAAACTCAAGGGAACCAGTGTATTATATTAGAAGAATTGGGGCGTATGATACAAAGGATTACTTCATATAAGAAATTTCAATCCCATGGTGGCAATAGCTACCCTAGCCTCCCTTTGCTTTGCCTTTCATCATGGTCTGTTTACTTTGACATCAGTTGATGTGTTCATCTTCCTTTTGTGGTATTGTTGTTCTCTTGCCAGAGTTGCTATTCTACCTAAGATACAATATAACCTTAAAATTGTTGTAATACCTTGAGAGCTGAGCATTCTGAAAATTTCTTCTTATTCAAGCAACTTAAATTTACAGTCTATTTTGTTGACAATTAATCATCATTCTATATCTATTATCCAACTGATGAAAAGATGAAATAGATTCCTATATCTATCATCATCATTCTTGTAAATTGTGCATTAGTAAATGTGCGCGTGTGTGTGTTTCTTTTTCCTAGCTTTTGGTAATTGTTGGCCTTATAATTTGCTTTCAATATGGGAGTAATCACGAATTTTAGTTAGTGTGATTTTAGGCCTTCTACATTAGTAATTTGTCAAACAGGAGAACACAAATAAAATCAATCATGGACTAATATTATGGTTAGTCAAGTTGGACCAAGTTGTTTGATCCACTAAAGTATGATTTCTTTACTGTGCTTCTCAAACTAATGATTTTATAACTTCTTATCCACTTGAATGAATGAATTCCGCCCTCAATCTTGGGCAAAATTTGCCAGATGGTACAAATCTGAAAAAAAATTAGACGGATGGCAAAAAATTAGGCGAATGGCATGCTTTCAAAGTTTATTAGTAAGGTAGGCTGTTTTTTGGAAATCGAGTATAACAAAATCGAGTTCCAGCCAGAATCGCCAAAATCGAGTTTCATATACTCGACTTCCTACCGAGAAATAGCTCTGCAATGGATAAAAATGGAAGCCGAGTACAGTAAACTCGATTTTGGCTGGAAGTCGACTTTCCTGTACTCGATTTCTAAAAATCAGTCCAACTAACTAATTAACTTTGATCGCATGCCATCCACCTCATTTTTTTTCAGATTCGTACCGTTCGGCAAATTTTGCCCTCAATCTTGTATGTCTTTTATTGCTCCAACTGTATTCCTAATAAAATTCAATGAAGAATGACATTTCCTTTGAATTTCCATAGGAGTTTTTGATACTTAGTAAAACTAATAATTACTTTGAAGTAGCTTCTTAACTTTTAGTTGGTTTAGACTTATTTTATGCATTGGCCACCCGGGGGCCAGAGGTGGGGGAGGGGGGGTAGGGAGGTGCTCTTCTTTTTACCCTCATGTCATGTTAAAGGCTAGCTAGAAGCAGTCCCCTGAATTTGTATCCCTTAGTCTAACAATCCTTCTTTTGGGTGTGAATTACTCTTCCTCTTTGCCAAGACTCCACTTCTATTTTTCTCTGCATTAAAGGCTTCATCATGGATTATAGATTTCATTCATATTCAAATCAAAGACATCCCAAGAAAGTATAGCTTTGTTGGCAGGGCTACCAGAAATCTTCACAGGCAATTCAGAATCAATGTTGTAAATAGTACTGGTTGTGTTTAAATCAACTGCTTCTTGCATTATATCAAGAACATTTGATACTATTATGTAGAATTATCTTCACTCATTGCTTCTTTAAGGAAAAATTATGTTACCTTGATCTTGTTTAATGTAAGGGTGCCTGTTTTGTTAGTGCAAATTGTTGTCTGACCTAGTGTCTCACAAGCAAGGGGGTCCTGAGGCAACACAAGATCATCCATCATGCATTTCAGAGAATAAGTCAAAGCAGAGAAATAGCCAGAGGCATACCTAAAATTGACACCACCACAATTGTGACTAAGGGAGAGACAATATCAACAGGTGCATTGAAATATGTTGGTGCTGAAAATCCCTAATTATGTCCACCATGATGTCTCTACTTTCAAATTTCATGGATTGCTTGAAGTTATGGAAAGAAAAAATAGCAACAACCAGAATGTCAGCAATTATAATACTCCCACCATGATATTATCCATCTTTCCAGCCATGCTGTTCGATACCAAAGGCCAAGAAAGCATAGCACAGGCCAAAAGTACGATAACAAAGGTGTCCTAATCTGCTTCAAAGACATAACTGTAAAAGCCTTTTGCAAGTGCCTTTTGGTACTTATTGGTACCGACATAATATTATGGCAATAGATTATGGTTGAAATTTTGCTGAAGTGTTTGCTCTATTTTCAAAATATCTACTACTTCGTTTATTTGTGAGGTGTGAGAATGGGTCAATATTTAACACCTGTTTTGGAGGCAGTGTTTGCAATCCTTCCACTTGCTTAGCAAACCAACCTAAGCTCACCAATAGAATAGTTATGTTTCTGTTAATGAAGTTTACAGTTGAAAGAGTTATATGTTGTTAAAGTTGAAGATAGTTGTGCAGTTGCAATCCTGCCTCTTCTTGTGCATAATTGAATTGGCATAGATGTAAAAATATCCATATGTACTTCATTCATTCAAATAATGAAAATTATTCCAATTTCCTCATCTCTTTTTCCTCTTTTAACTTCTTCTTCCTTTTTCTACATTACTGAATTGAGTTGATCCAAAAAGTTCTCATGTAGGAAGCCTTTGCCTGTGTCCAGATAGTTTTTTGGTTTACCTTCCTAGTTTTGAGATACTTATAAATATTTTCATTGGAAAAAAATTACTATAATGAAATTCAACATCTGAAAATACTTGTACACTGATTTACGAAATTTTATGAATGCCTTAGGGATTTGACACTACCTTGGAGTCTTTGATTCATGGAAATGTAGCAGTAAGATATTCACAGTTCCATGTGGTTTACTTGGATGTATGCTTTATGCTTTGAGTTTCAAGGCTGTTTAGCAGTAAGAACCAAATTAGCATTTAGGGAAGCATGAATCTTGTGATAGAGATAGAGATAAACGACAGTCAACCTAAACAGCACTGCATTCCTACTAAAGCTGAGAGCCACGCGACACGTTTTCATTTAATGAAGGAATGACTTAAGAGAACAATGCCATTTCAGTCTTGGATATTAATTAACTTACAACACGTGAGATCCACCTGTACTAACTAACTAACTCTAAGATTACTGTTTCAGTCTCTAATAGTTTGTTAGATCTGTAACTGACTCTAATCCTACAAATGACTATATAAAAATGAATCTAGCACAGAGTTTCTGAGCTAATACAGTCATTTAGATATTTTCTTTTAAATTTCTCTATTCCTTCGTTGAATCTCACATGGTAGCAAAGCTTTCTGAATTCTCTTTGGTGGTTGGAATCAACAATGCTAGAGAAGTTTGGAATACTTTGGAGCAACGATTTGCTTCAACTTCGAGGGCTAATATCTTGAATATGAAGATTGGACTACAAAATATAGAAAAAGGCACTGACACTATCAATGGATTCTTAAAGAGAATTAAAGCTGTAAGAGATCGATTACTAGCAGTTGGTGTTACAGTGGATAACGAAGAGTTAATCTGCATAGTCCTTAGAGGCTTCCCTAAGGAGTATGCTCACTTTTTTTTCTACAATCAGGACTCAAACTTAATAATTCATATGAAAAAAATCTGATTGAAAATGCCGAAGGAAATTTGCATTCTATGGCAATGTATGCCTCATCAAACCAGAAGCAGAATGTGAATCATTCACAGGCACAGATGTGTCTGAATTTGGGAGGAAATCAATGTCGAGCAAGAAATTCACATAACCATGGTAGAGGAGGAAGGTTCATATAGGTAATGGCTCTCTTAGCACTAAATACCATAATTTCCAACTTAGAAATGTGTTACATGTGCCTAGTATTGCTTCTAATCTACTCTCAGTTCACAAATTATGCTTGTGTAACAATGGTCCTTTTGATGCTATAATTTCCAATGTTAGGATATTCGGACGGGAAAATATTCTACGAGAATTTGAGTGAAAATGGAGTCTATCCAATCTACTCAAAACCCTAAGCATCAACTGCATCTTCATCACCTTCACATCTCAATACATGTCCTGGTTCATCTACCCAATCAAAGAATCAGACTTTGTGTAAATTCTGTAAATAGGTTTCTTTCCATAAAGTGGATGCCATGCCATCACCGACTAAAACACCCTAATCATAAAGTTCTTGCTCTAGTAGTTCCCTTTCTTTCAAAATCATGTACTGCAAACAACTCTGATGTGCATTGTAGACACTACCTTTGCTAAATCTGATTTTTCAGTCTTCTAAACCTTTAGAATTAATCCACACTAATGTATGTGGTCCAACTCCAATACAATCATCAATAGTTTTAAATACTATCTTGTACTTGTTGATGATTTCACCAAGTTTACTTGGATTTTTTTGTTGAAATTGAAATCTGATTTCCTATTTACTTTCAAACATTTTGCAGGCACCATTGAAAATCTTCTTGATCACATAATCAAAATTCTTAGATCTAAATTGTGGGGGTGAATTCACTTCTAATGCCTTTAATGATTTGTTCTCTAATCATTGTATTGCACACCAATTATCTTGCCCTCACACACCCCAACAAAATGGAGTGGTTGAAAGGAAACATAGGCATCTTGTTGTGTGTGCTTTGACCATGCTTTCTCACTCAAAATTACCTACCACTTATTGGTCATATGCTATTTCTACTATTGAGCATCTCATAAACAGACTACCCACTCCTTTACTCCATAGTCTTTCACCTTGGGAGCTCCTCTTTAAGGCCAAACCAGATTTATTACACTTGAAAGTTTTTGGTTGTACTTGTTTTCCTCTTCTTAAGCCTTGTAATACCCACAAATTTCAACCTCACACTTCTCCTTGTGTATTTTTAGGTTTCCCTCGCTACTCAAAAGGTTACAGATGTCTTGAACCTCACTCTCGCAGAATTTATGTTACCAGGCATGTTTTGTTTAGTCAACATGTTTTTTCTGCATTAACACAAGTTTCATCCTCACAATCTAGTGCTCCTCCCTCAAATTCTCCCTCACCTACTCTTTGGCTTACCTTTTTATTGCACTCTTGTTCTCAATCAATTCTTCAGCCCTTCACTCAATCTAATTCCACTGCACAATCCCCTTCTACTCTACCTGTACTGGAACCTTCACCTTTACCTTCAGTTCCACTAGTTTTTGCAGAAACTAGTTCCCGGCATGCCTATCCTTCTCCACCAGCCACTTCTACACCAGATATTTCACAACCAGAACCTTCTCATACTACATCCTTATCTGGCACAAACAAACATCCTACGGTAACTTGATTACTATACCACATAACCTCCCTAATATAAAATTGCAGCCCAATTCCCACACTGTTTTGCACCTATGAATGAAGAATATGATGCCCTTATGACATGGCCTAAGCAATTATCTTCTTGCATTCACGCGTTCTGGCATATATTTGTGTAAATTTTTTTCGAACTTTCTTAATATGGGGGATTGATAAAGAAAATAGAATTGATAAAATTTGACATATGATCAAATTAACTGGCCATTAAAGAAATCCTCATATCAATTTGCAGTTCTAATCATAAGAACTTATAGCTTCAAACAGCTTGGGAAACAAACATAAATACACAAAATAGATTTAGTGCAATGCTTCATCCTCTAGAACATCTTTTAATCTCTTGCAACTTTGATAAGGCTTCTCCATAGTAAAACCTTCTTTCGATGAATCAGCAGCAAAGACAGTCCAACTCTCACCATAGAAGCCACACACTCTTCACCTCTGAAAGCAATGTTGTTTTTGTTCTTGCTGCTGCTATATTCACCAGAAGAATAATTAGTACTGCTACTTTGCGAAAAAGATTCATTATCCTTGAAAAGCCTTGGATCAGCAATATCCAAGATTTTACTCTCATGCACTTCAGAGATGAACTTGTTTATGCTTAAACCTTCCTGGAAAATCCCATCTGTGGGCTCCTTGGCAATGATTATCTCAAGCAACAGTATCCCAAAACTATAGACATCCCCACTGGTTGAAGCCTTTCCACCCAAGCCATACTTGATAACAGTATTTCAGGATATTAGGATCAAGTATTTCCAACCAGAAATGATAAAAGCTTGAGGAAAAAATGTAGAAACATAGGGTGTTAATCTTTAAATTTTTTTTACTAATATGTTCTTTGGGGTCGAATGTAGCAAGCGAGGTAGAGTAGAACATTGTTTGAACTGTGAATGTAATCACTAAATCTTTTTAAGTTTCATAAAGTAAGATCCACAACATACCAAGAGCAACACAACCAATTGAGCCTTTTAGTCCAATTGTGCTACTCCCATTCTGTGATGAATCATGGGAAAGAAACCTTGCTAACCCAAAATCTCCTACATGAGCAGTCATATCCAGGTTTCAAGTCGCAATGGACTACAGGTGGGTCAAAATCATGATGTAGGTGACCTAATGCAGAAGCTACATCAATGGCAATATTTAGTCTCTGGGTCAAGGTCAGAGTTGATCCACACTCTAACGTCCTCTGGGTACAACCACTTATCCAGGTTACCAATAGACATGAATTCCATAGCTAAAGCCTTGAATTCAGCTCCTGTGTGATCAATGCTGGAGCAAGAAAAGTGAAGACCTTAACAAGGTTCTGATGCTGGATGTTTCTGAGAGCTTCACATTCTGCATCGAAACTCTTGGAAACTTTGCTTTGTGTCAAGTCAAGAACCTTCACCGCAACTGTTGTGTGGATTCCACTTTCACCAGTACTGAAAACAGCTCTATAAACAGACCCAAAAGCTCCCCTCCTTATCAAATTTGTTGTGACAAACCCGTTTGTTGTGACAAACCCTTCAGTTCAGATGATGAACTTTCATTGTTTATTGTCTTTCTCTTCCTTTTAGTGATCACTGCACATACTAAACACAATGCACACACAAGCACAATGAAAGAAGAGGTTTGAATATTGACTTTGAGCACTAAATCTGAATTTGATTTTGTTTTTGTCACACAAGTAGTGACTCTAAGCTTTTCTGCGGTCTCATGGTCAAATACGCAGAGCTGATTGTTTCCCTGGAGAGAATCCCAGCTGATGTTGGCAAAGACACCATTTTTCGGTGCTTTTCCTTCCAAGCTATTGAAAGACAAATTTAACATCTGCAAAGCATTAAGGTTCTCCAATTCTATTGGGATTAGGCCAGAGAGATTGTTGGAAGAAAGATCGAAGCTCTCCAGTTCTGCTAGATTTTCCAATGACTGGTGTATTGAGCCAGTTATCCTGTTTCTTGCAATGTTAAGACGTTGCAAAATTGAGTATCTCTTGGTTATTGCAGGAATATTTCCAGATAGCTGGTTTCCAGAAATGTCCATGATTTCAAGCTGTCTCAAATGGCCAAATTCATTGGGCTTAAACTGTTATTTGCCAACAGCAAAAATTTTAGCTGGGGAAGCTCAAAATTTTGCTTTGGAATGCTGCCATTGAGGGCTGTCCTTGCTATAACAAGCATCTAATCGCTGGCATGTTGCTTTACTCATGGGAATTCTACCAGATAACCGGTTGTTTGCCATGTCTAGCTCATATAGCCACGTAAGATTGCTAAAGATATCCGGAATTTCTCCAGAGAACAAGTTGTCGATAACCATAAGTCTTTCTAGTTTCTGAAGTTTTTCGATGGAGTTTGGTATTTTGCCTTTGAAAAAAAAATTTCTCAATTGATAAGGACACAAGGTTTTGGTACATTTCCAATCTTTGAGGGAAGCTACCGTTCAAGAAATTATCATGAACACAAAAATGTTGGAGATTGACCGAGAGATTTGCGACAGAAGGGGGAAGTTCACCAGCTAATTGGTTAGAATTCAGAAGGATTTTCCTTAGCAGGGTACAGTTTGTAAGGGAATCAAATACTTGGAAATTCAGTTTTGTTGTAGCTGGACAAGATGTTTCAAGTTACCAAGTAAAGGAATATGCCCAGTGAAATTATTTGAAGAGAGATCAAGGTGTTCAATATATGAAGCATTGGATAAAGAACTTGGTATTGGTCCTTCCAAATGATTGCTTGCCAAGCAGAGTTCCCTTATTTTGGGAAGGGTAAGGCCTATAATGGAGGGAAGCTTTCCAACTAGCTTGTTTAGTGTGAGAGATAAGAACTTCAGGGAGGAAATGTTGAAAATTGAAAAGGGAATTTCATCACTTAATTGATTCTCCAAGAGTTGAAGAGTGACAAGATTATTGAGACGACCCAACTCATTTGGAATTTCGCCAGATATCTGAGTTCTTGCTATGTTGAGAATGGTAAGAGTGGAGAGATTGCCAAAAGTAGAGGGAATTACACCAGTAAGATTGTTCATGGACACGTCAAGAAATTTCAGTCTATGAAGTCGGCCTAGTTCATGAGGAAGATGACCAGTAAGTTTGTTGTTCTGAAACCTTATACTTTCAAGCCTACGACAATGAGATAGACTGATAGGAATCGTGCCATTAATTATGTTCCCCACAAGAATTATATGCTGAAGGCTAGTAAGATGGCCAAGCTCAGAAGGAATTTGACCAAAAAAGGAGTTTTTTGAAAGGTCTAGAGCTATGAGGGAAGTGAGGTTGGAGAGCTGAGGAGGAATAATACCAAAGAGTCCCAGACTGCTAAGGTGCAGTGATTGAACTTTTGTTGTATTGCTGGTGCAGTTGACCCCAAACCAAGTACAGCGAGAATAACTTATATTCCATCCAGACAGAGCATTTTGGGGATCAGATACAGAGGATTTGAAAGATAAGAGTACTTCTGTTTCAGTGCCAGAGTCATTATGTACTACCTTTCTCGCTTTATAGCAAGCGAAAATTTGAAAAAAGAGGATGAGAAGCATTAAGGAGAAATGAAAATGCCTCATTTTTTTTTCAACGTATGTGTTAACTGTAGAATGCAGCAAATGAAGTATGCTGCAACCCCCAGTTCTAATGGTTTGAGATATTATCATTGGTGATTGGACTATGGCTTTTTCCTCCTAATTGTACTGAACTTGAATTTGAAAAGATCAACCTACGTGCATTTCACTGCAGAAAGTTGATGGGACAATTCTTGACAAAGGTTTTATAGAAACAACCAAGTCATCATAAGTTTCCTTGACGCTGCATATCAAATTGATATTATCAATGAAGATATAGACAGATATAGCTTCTTTAGAATGGCACCAGGAAGACCATTCTTTATTAACGTGCTTATAAAATTCGAATATGGATGCGATAGATATGAATCTATCACAGCACCATGATAATTATTTTTTGTGTAAGAAAAATTTGATTTTTTTTTTTTTTTTTTGCCATACTTTATTTGGGTGCAAATTTTTTTACCAGTTAAGTTTATTGGATCCATATTGTGTGTAGGAATTATATATTCATAAATAGGAAGAAATTTGTTATATGCAGTGGTTAATTTTTAAAATTTTTCTTCAATTTTTTTAATTAAAAAAATTCAATTAATGAATGAAAAATATTTTCCGGTTTTTTTTTTTTTTTTCTTAAAATTTTAACAAAAGTTGACATAAAGGCCATAATTGAATGTATCAGAAACTTAAAAGATTGAAATTAACAAAAACAAAACTAAATGAAAGAAATGAAATCTGAAGAAACTTAATGTGTCAGTTTTACAATTTAGTCATTTTCTTTTAATTGAAATGGTGACACTTCAAGTCACTATTTCACTTTAACAAGTCACAATTTCAGTTGGGGAAAAAAAAAAAATCTGTGTGCATGTTGACTGTAATAGGGCAGTGCAAAGTAATAAACACTACCCTTTCTTTTTTGTCGTAGAATAAAGTACGACTTTAACGTGAAGCCTAAAAGCTTTGGAGCGTGTGGAGTGGGGATTGTGATGAGTGAAAGGTTTGATGAGGTCATGACAAAAAATCAATCAATCAATATATATATATAAAAGCAGAGCCCTCATGCGAGAGTGCATGAGGTCCTACCATATGACACTCTAATCCTGCATTTAGCCTTTTTAACCTATTTTTGTTAAGTTGTTTTTACTATTACCCTAAGAGTCACATTAACCTATTTTTACTGTTATATAAAAGATGACCAGTGTTAATACATGGGCCATTGTCAGCCTCAATTAAATGGAAAATGAGGAATCTATAAAAACAGAGGTTTTCAACATTTACTAAAATCCCATCGTGTTTTGCGACTTAGCTGTCATTTTTCCTTCTACATAATTTAGTAGTTTCATATTGCCAACCTCTTGGTAAGTTAAACCCCTTCAAATGAGATTGCCAAAAAAATGGTAGATAATCACCACTCAAGAAGAAAGAGAATAAGAATTAGATGGCCAAAAGAGACTATCACAAATACAAAAGAAGCAATCTTCAATGGAAGATCAACTTTATAGGTCGCATGTTTAATGAAATTTCTCTTAGACAGGTGATTTGTAATCCTTTGATTCTTTTCTTTTTAATTCAGATTCAATCTCACTTTGTCTCTTACTATCTCTCTCCTTCCCAAATCTTATTTTTATTTATTCCCTCTCTTTATTTCTCTCCTTTTACCCTTCTTTCTCTCTCTCTCTCTTTTTTTTTTTTTTTAGATTAATGAAAACCCTGAGCCTTTGGCAAGTCCGTTGGTTTAAGCCCCCACTTGGGTCACAAACCCACATAACTGAGCTCAACTAACTAGTAATACATATTACTTGATAACGGTCATTGTGATAAAGCCCATTTGGGTGGCTTTGATTTTATCTTCTAATTCATAATAAGTTGAAAATTTGCAGTGTTTTATATATGTTCTTTTGAAATTTTGCTTATATGTTATTGACTTATTGTTGCATGCCATATGTTCATTGAAAATTTCTTTTTGATGTGATGTGAAATTTCATATTTTGTATAAGCTACATTCTTCCCATTTTGTGATCACTGTTTAAGGTTGATTTCCTTGAAAATTATTTTTTGGTTGGAACAAAGATTATGGTGGTTCAATTCAACTTATATCAAAGTCTTTTGACTAAATGGGTAAAAGGGATTTGGCTAATTGGTGAAAGGCATTTTTCCACATTAAATTAGCCAAAGAACTCAAATCTTTGGTATGCCTTTATTACTTTAAATGTTTAAGATAGATTCAATGCAAAATTAATGCAGAATTGTAAGGCTTAAATTCAATGGATTGGTTAATTTGATATTTTGTCTCTACACATTTTTCCAATCAATACATTCTCTTCATCAAACTTTTTTGTCATTAACCAAGTTTGGACATAACCAAATTTGTCTTGTGACCGTAAACTAGCGGACCTAATTTGGGCTGGTTGGAGGATGGCTTGTTGTTAAAATAGTTAGTCAATACCTCAAGCATTTGCAGGCTCTTATCTGGCCCAGCGAAAATTAGAAAGAAAAAAGAAATAGAAAGAAAAACATAGAGTAGGCAAAAGTGTGATAGTAGGCATGCACCAATAGGCTAATCCCTTCTCTCCCTCTAAAAGCCTACCTTCTAGTAAGGATTAAGGAATTTGAGGATAAGCCATTTAGGCCCATTCTCTCAAAGTGGGTAATTTCCGTGGCAAGATCTCCCTATAAGGTTGCCCACATTGAAGAGTGGTTCCCTTCCTGGACTTAACTCCACAGAGAAATCAAGCATGGCAGACTGACCATTCTTCCTCTGTTTTACTAATCAAGCATTACTGTGATTTCCTTTGTTTCTTATTGTTATCATCTTATTTATATTGCATTTATATTGCTGCATTACTTCCTCCTTTATTAAAATCATGATTTGGTATTTCCTGTTTTCTGGCTGACAGTAAGCATATTCATTTTGTTGTTGTTATATTATATCTGCCTGTTATAACTCTTTTGTAACAGTTTCCTCTACCATGGGCATGTGACCAAGGTTTTAGCAAATGGGCTTTAGTTTGTGCACATGCTGGCTTGGGGTGTGTTGCAGTCAAGCCGGTCCTGACTCTCCTACCCAAAACCATTGGGTCATAGAGTGGCAGGAAGCAGTCTAGCCTGCAGTTGCGAAAAATGCCCACCACACAATTGAAAACATAAAATAAAATAAAATATCAATATACCATTACCATATGTCCTCTAAAGAGATTGAAAATCTTGAGACTTAATGGTAGCTTTGTTTCGTTCAAAAGTGAAGGCTTAGGATTCAGTTAATTATGGGGGCAAGGTTTGTAGGATAAGGTTGTCTTAAGAAGGAAGAAACCTCATGGAAGAGATTGTCTTAGAAGCTTGTTTTAAGCCCAAATTGACTAGAAAAGCCTGCAAAATTACATTATACCAAGCGATGGCCCATGAAATGCACAGCCTTGCTATAGTTTTGCACCAAAATAATTTATAGGATGCTCTCAATGCAGATCCATTAATTTTTGGATGAGTAATGCTAGGTACACTCTCCTTACCATACCCAAATTCACATCTTTTTCATACGTCAACTCATGATAAGAATTTATCGTTTTCAAGTGGATTCACTACTTATCTCACCTATTTAAGAAAGTCTAGTAGACATAACTTTTTTTACAATTTTAATGCAGTTGCTCATTGTTAGGTTCTAAAAGTTTAGACCAATTGGCAAACCGTGAGCACAAACTTGTTTAGATATAGATCTTAGAGTCTATAGGATTTATTAGACAATGCTTAAGGTGCTACAAGTCAAAATACAAGAAAAAGGAAGCTATAGGTTCAGGAATTCAAAACATGTCAGGTTTGACCAATCGAGAACAAGACTCGATCGATCGAGACATGGGTTCTACAGAATTTTAATTTAGCCTAATTGCTCATTAAGCCCATTAAGTGATTAGAGTTTCAGATCTATTTCACATAGTATTTAAAGAAAACCCTAAGGCACGTCTTATAATGACTTTGGAGGTGCTCTTGTGAGATCTAAAAGATGTTATGCCTTCTCATTTTCAAAGTCATTATCGGAAATCATTCTCATACCATTAGAACCAGTAGATCTAAAGTTGCTACATACAAGACCAATAACTGTTGGTGATTTGAAACTTTTGAGTGGGGTTTTAAAGTTACAAACGTGGGTGTTTGTGTGCAACAAATTCAAGATAGAAGAGTCCGTGGATTCGAAACTGCACATGGTCGTGTGAGTAAATATTACAAGAGGTAGCTGTAGATTTAGAGTTAAGTCTATTGTAAAAACTTTCATTCTATCATAGTAAATCTTTTTACCTTGAGAATAGTTAGGTCAAATCCTCTCCAAGTTTTTGCCATAAAAAGGTTTGTTTCATTGGTTTTCTTGAGTAATTATATCGTTGTGTTATTTACTTTTCCATTGTGCATGATATGATTTATTCTTGTTTAACTTAGATTTTAATAATAAACCTAAGTATCAACTTGGTTAATTCATTAGATTAAAAAATTTAATTTAAAAGAGGCCTAAACAAACAAACAAGTTATGAGTGGAGAAAAATTGGTAAGTCAATGTAAAAGTAATAAATAATCACCCACAATTAGCCATATTAGAGTTGCATAAAAAATTGTAACACAACAGAGTTATGTTATTCACCCTAATAACTCCATCTGTCCTATCAAGGTATGACCATTGCCACCTTACCATATTAACAATACCTTAATGTTCCCATCAGAGCAATAACTTAATGTTCAAAGACATATAAATAGAAGAAGAGATTAAAATAAGAAAAGTATAGTACTTGTTATACGCTTTTTTTAAATTAAAATTGTGAGTTGAAGACACAATTTCAAATTGTTATATATATATATTTTTTTTTTTATAACTAAAAACGTTAGTTGAAACCACGTCTCAGTTAAAAAAAAGTGTGTGATTAAAAGTGTATATAACAACTTTTATGCAAAAGAAAAAGGGATGAAGAGATGATGGAGGGATAGAAGAAGAAAAAGGAGATTTCGTGATAGGGAAGACAAGGGAGAGAGACCAAACAGGTCCTATGTCTTCCTTTCTTTAGAGTTTGAAAATGAATTTAGAGTATGTGTGTACCCAAGAAATTTGTGTCCACTTTCCTCCTTGTTCCCAAGTTTGAAAATGAATCAGAATGGTATTTAACAAAAAAAAAAAAATCAGAATGATAAGTGACTTTCTAATAATTTGACACGTGCCAAGAGTTAGGTTCAGTGTATTTGTGTATTGGAACGTTTGATGTGAACAAGTAGCAAAAATTTGACACCTGTTAAGGATTCAGCTCTACCTGCCGTATTCACAATTCCATATTTCGTACTTGGATCTATGCGTATAGCTCGAGTTTCAAGGCTGTATAGTCAAGAATCCTATAAAAAAAATTTATGCGGCATATATAAATGTATAAATTTCTAAGGTTTGGCCCGGCAAAATTCTTCCTAGCCCGCCTTGACCCAATTTTTTTTTTCTTTCCCTCAACATAATTCTTGGCCTTGTAATGAATTAAAATTTAGTTCACATAACACAACAAAATTTTAAAATTTAACTCAAATACTCCAACAAAAATTAACCACCAAGCCCATCCTTAGTAGTAATTATTAGGTCTACTGAGGACTGTTGACGTGGTCCTTCTTGATCTCCCCATTAATAAAATGTTGTTATTTTTGCAAATGTGACATTATTTGTAATTTGTAATTTTTATTTTTTTATGCTGATTAAGAAGTTCACACATACATTTATATAGATGATATCATCTCATTAGTCAAAGAAGACCACATCAACTATCCTCCCGTAGTAAATAATAATTTCTTTATCCTCAGGCCTTTCAAAAATTTACAAGCGACGTCAAAAAAAAAAATTTACAAGCAAAAAAAAACTATTTTATCAAACCAGATTACAGATGCAAAAACATTCTCTCACGAAGGTACCACCGCTGCACTGCATCGCCTAGCCCACTTCACGGAGGTACCTAGTCAATATTCTCGCAGTTTCGTTTCCCCAACTCTGATTAAGGAGACAGCTGGATAGCTTGTGATGCTATGATAGCTGGATATGGCAAAACGGGCGGGTCGGGTCAATCGGGTTACGGGTCACGGGTCATTTTAAGCGGGTCAAAATTGGGTTCGGGTCGGGTCGGGTCAACTCGTATTTTTCACGTGAAATTTTTTTTTTTAATTTTTATAAAGAAAACAACATGTATCTACTATTTGGAAAGTTATGCAATAAATTACTTGATGTAAAATGCATTATTTTAAATTCACCACTTATATCAAGAATGAACTCAGTTAAACTTATTAATACTTATTCAATAATTTTAAAATTATACAAATCCTAACATTACTATCTAAAACAAAATAACACAAAGATAAGTAAAACAAATACACAAGTTTTATTTCTACACAATATTAACATTCCAAAATATAAAACAAAATTATAAATGACTTATTGGATTACTCATTTGATAAAGAATAAAAACATATAAGAAATTTACAATCTTGAAAATTAATTTTATAATCTATTATCAGTTGTGGTTGACAGTCTATTTCAATTTGAGATATACTTTAAAATTTGATTGCTTACTTATTTATACATGGTCTCTTTTATGAATATCATATTATTGTTAAGCAACACATACTCTAGGAAATATCATAATTTATTTTGAAAAGCTGTTTATTTTGAACATAAATTATTAAAAAATAGGTCTAAGTATTCATAATTTATGCTAATTTGATACTTTAGCTTCACTATTTTCACACTTGTGAATGTTTCTCACATGTCTACAATTTTAAATCTATATTTTTAACTCTACTGTAACCAGATTATCTTGGCATGTACTTTGCTATTTGATATCTAAAAATATTTACTCATTACAGAATGTTCAACCATTTATCTTTCAATTAAATTGCATGTAGTTATGTAAATGTATCAATTGTTTCCTTAAAGTTCATAATAAACAATTAAACTAATATTGTCTTAGTTTTACTATTTTTTTTACCCAAAAAAAACAAGTTTTAAAAAAATGGTTCAGGTTCGGGTCGGGTCGCGGGTCGGGTCGGGTCGGGTTGACCCGCAAAAAACACGGGTCGGGTCACGAGTCAACCCGTTTTTGCTTCGGGTCAAAAAAATTGGGTTCGGGTCGGGTCAGAAAATTCTGACCCGTTTTGCCATGTCTAATGATAGCTGGATAACTTTATTGGAGCACTGTTCTAACTATGTTTGAGGGAGACAGCTGGATAGCATTTGGTTTGTTCAACACCACTGTTCATCGTTTTTTATTTTTTCTTCACCATTTGTGCTTATGTGTCTTTTCTTTTAAATATTTACTATTATTTATAGGTGTATATCCACTTACACTGAGATAACAAATTTTTACAATTATTTGACAATATTATCCAAAATATTAAGGGAAAATTGCTTGATTTAAAGCTTAAAGAGTAATACTATGTCTATAACATTTTCACAATAATTTAATAACAAATTTTATGTAGCAATGTATTTTTGATGAATAAAAAAATGATATCAGTAGTGGGCTGAGTTTAAAACCAATAAAAACTTGTCATTTAGAATTTGTTCTAAATATGTTAAGGATGTGCTCTCAAAAAAAAAAAATCTATTCGGATTCTAAAAATGAAAGTATTGTAAAAATATTGTGATATTTTGTTATATTCTTAGACTTTTTTTTTTAGTATAGTCAAATTAGGTGAGCCAAAATTCATGGTTTCACACACAATTTTCTTGTAAATTTAGTGAAAACACTGAACTTGAGGAACTCAATCTAAAATTACAATAATAAATAATTGACAAAACTTATGAATTTTTTAATTATATTCACATATATGATAAAGAGAGTGTTATTTTCAAAGTAGAATTTAACACTGATGTTATGGATATTAAAAAATTTATTGCATAGTTTTTATAATTTGATATGTCATCAATAAAAAAAATTATTATATACACAACATTTTCACAATACTTTCATAACAAATCACAAGTGGTCTATGATTAGTTGTCATTGGTTCAAATTTGAATTTACCACTGAAATAACTTTTTTACCCTACCAATAACAACCCATAACAATCTGTCACTTATGATTTGTTGTGAAATTACTGTCAAAATAGTGTAGACGTAACATTTCTATAAAAAAAATTGCATATATTTGTATATTTGTTTATTATATTTTCAAAATTTATCATCAATCATACTCATTATGATATCAATTTAATTGATGAAAGTTTTGTAGTAAAATTTGTAGATACTTAACATTTTTCCAATTAAATTCAATATATAGTTATATTGATTAATATTTAACTAGTATGTAACCCTGTGCTACCGCACGGGACTGGTTAATTGTAATGATGCTATTGGCTAATTTTTTTGTTTTTGTTTTTTTAGGTTTATCACACGGATGATAGAATTAAATCAAACAATGAAAAACATATATTACATTTTATTATTTAAGTAATCCTATTGGTCTTTTTTTTTTTTTGGTTTATCATACATAGGATAGCATTAGATAAAACAATGAATAAAAAAAAAATTGCATTTTATTATTTAAGTGATGCTATAGCGAAGAAAAAAGAGAATATTGCATTTTATTATTTAAAATGTATAAAGGGACATTAAAAAATAAAAAACTGATCATTGAGCTTGGAATCTTCTTAGAGGCTCCAATGAAGCGCTATTGTATGAGAGTGTGAAGTAAGGAAGAGTGGGATTGAACATTATGTTTGAACCCGGCCTTACTCTGAGAAATCCATAAGGAGGAGGAGAGGGTAGTGTGTGGATCTAGTTGGTAGAGGTTGAGAGAGAAGGAGACATGGGATGACAATATGGAATTAGGAGAAGATGATGTTTTACTTTTATAGTCTTTCTCGTTAGACTCCTTGGTTCTGGTTGTGGGATTAGAAGAGTTCCAGACTTTATTGAGATCACCCATAAAAGCGTGTAGGTGAGATGTTCTTGTTTAGGCCAATGAGTATTATCATTGTGGTTTTCTTGGCTTCTGTGTTAAATGTTAATGCATCATTTATTTGGGCACAAAAATTAGAAAATTTAGATAAGATACATGACACAAAATTGGAGTCCAATTTATAATCTCCATAAAAGTGTGCAGGTAAGATGTTCTTACTTAGGCTAATGAGTATTATCATTGTGGTTTTCTTGACTTCCGTGCTAAATGTTAATGCATCATTTATTTGGGCACAAAAATTAAAAAATTTAGATAAGATACATGACACAAAATTGGAGTCAAATTTATAATCTAATTATATTTTTTTTTTAGTTTTGGTTAGGACAAGTGGCGCAAAATTGTGAATCTAATTAAAATCTAATTGGATTTTCTCTCTGCTTCACCTATTATTATATATATAGATATATAGATTACACAAATTTAATGCTTCTCTATTCTTTTTTGTCCACTTCTCGCATTTAATATGGTAGATATAACTACTAAAAAAAGTGGGAGAAAATTCAATATGGTAGATGAATAAAAACTTTATTCTTTTTGGAATTTTCATTGAAAATTTTTTTGTTCAAATTTTGCCCCCTCTCACTTGGAGTTGTAGCTTCCTCCCTGCATAAAAACTTGACAATTCAACTACTATGAAAATTTGTTGCGCATGCACCATCTTGTGTTTGTAGCATTTCTCGTTACCTCTAAGGGTTCGTTTGAATACAACTTATTTTGCTGAAAACTGAAAACACTGTAGCAAATAAATGAAAAACGCAGATGATTATTTTTTGATACGAGTACTATAGCTCAGCTGAAAGTTGCCTTTTTTTTTTTTTTTTTTTTACTCCTCACCCACCTGAGTGCCTATGTCTTTGAGAAATCCACAAGGAAGATCTACATCGGTTCGACGCCGGCGAAGATCGGGTTCCCTCGGTGATGGTGGATGGGTTGATCGGCGGTGGGTAGATCCGTTTAATCAGTTGTTGGGTTTGATCGGTTTGATGGGTTGATCGGCAGTGGGTAGATTCGTTTGATCAGTTGCTGGGTTTAATCGATTGATCAGTTTGATTTTTTTTCACATAGGTTTGATTTTTTTTCACATGGGTTTAATTCATATGGTTTTAGTTTCATTGTTTTGATGGGTTTGCTGTCCTTTATCATGTTCTGGGTTTGATCGGTGAAGAACACGAAGAATGGGTTTGTTGGGCTTGTGCAATGAATCATGTTCTGGGTTTGATCACGTTCTAGGTTCATCATGTTATGTGCTTGTGCAATGAATCACTGTTTTGATCAAATCAGCTGTGCTTGTGCAATGAATTTTGCTAGCTTGTGTTCATCGCGTTTGGGTTTTGATGAAACGGTGCGTCTCGTATTTTCATTCCTACGTTTCAGCTCATTCCTGCGTTTCTCATCTTAGCATTTTTTTGTTTATTGTGTAGCGTGGGTCCCAGCAAATAATATACGCAAACATGAAATGTAGCACACAACATAAATCCAAACAGATACTGAATCTGATCCAAATTCCAAACATAAATGGCACCTGAGGTGGGTCCCAGTGATACCACAACGTTTCACAATATGGCAACGCGTGAGAATGAGCAAAAATGTAGAAGAAACAGAGAAAGTTTGAATATGAATTAAAAAAAAAAAAATAGAATAAGTTTGAATATGGATTTAGAATGCATAAACTACACTACACTGCAAAAAAATAAGCGCGTGCCCAAGAAATTTATCTGAATTTATTAGAGCATCCGCATCTGGATCTTATATCCCATCCTATTTTACTATCCTAAAAAGTTATTTTATCACTTATACCATACCATTTTACAATTCACCCAACATCCCATATTTCATTTTTTCATTCTACTTATTAAAATAATATAAATTACACAATAAAATAATATAAAAAATCTCTCTCTTCTCTCTTCATCTCTGTTCTTCGTCTCTCTGTTTTTCCCTCTCTCATCCACCACCACCAACCCAAACCCAGAACAACCACCCACCAATACACGCCTGCAACTTGAAAAAATCCTTGATTTTTTTTCTTCTCTTCACTGCCAATTTAGCCATATTCACAAAGAAAGAAAGAGCAGAGATAAAATTCAAACACCATCCATATCAAACACATACCCAATTCAGCCATACCCACCTCTTCCTTAAGCCATCGGTCACAACAGAGAGAAAAAAAAAAAAAAAAAAAAAAAAAAAAGGAACCCAGATCGCAACCTAGAAGAACCTAGACCTCTTCCTTTAGGCATCGGTCACAACGAAAAAAAAAAAAAAAAAAAAACAAACCCAGCAAACACCGAAACCCACCATCGGAACAAATCCCCCAACCCATCGGAAAAAATCACAACCACCGGACCTAAATCCAACCACCCAACGCCACCCAAATCCGACCCAAACGCCGGAAACCGGAACCAAAAACCCAAAATAAAACCCACCAAAATATGAAAGCAACCCAACCAACCAAACGCCGGCCACCAAACCCAGAAACCGGCCACCATGTCATCACCACCAAACTCACCAAACACCGGTCTCTATGCCGATCTCCACATCGGTCTCCAAGCCGATCTCCACCGCGTTGACCTCCAACCACCACGCCCATCGCAGCCACGCCACCAGCCTCGCCACCACGCCGATCTAGAAATCCGATCCGGCATGAGCTCCGATCTGGCTTGGTGATTCGGCGTGAGCTCTGAGAGAGAAGCTTGACAATGGCAAGAGAGAGAGGGGATGAGAAACAGAGAAGGGCAGAGAGAGAAAAGAAAGAGGAAAAATGAGAGCTGAGAGAGAAAATTGCCGGGTAAAAAAGCATTAAATTTTTTTTTTTTATACAATACAGCTACAGTACCATCTTACATTTGAGATGGCACTGTAGCTAAATCTAAAAAAAAAAAAAAAAAAAAAGCTTTTCCCATATAGCCTTCCAATTGCTGAGCATTTGTTGGACTTGTATGCCAAATATATCTAACATTTAGCATATGGAAAGCCCACTGCGGATGCTCTTAGAATGCATAAATTACACTAGACTCCAAAAATGAGCACGTACCCAAGAAATTTCTCTCCACTTTCCTATTGGTACTGGGTCCCAAGTTTGAAAATGAATGGTAAGGGTCCATTTGGATACAACTTATTTTACTGAATTGAAAACTGAAAACACTGTAGTAAAATAATTTTTAAATGTGTGAATAGTACCGTGAGACCCATTTTTAATATTTTTAAATGCGTGAACAGTGCATGCACAGTGCATGAACAGTGCATGCACAGTGCATGAACAGTGCATTCACTGTTCATGAACAGTAAATTTTGTCTCTAAAAAAGCTAGAAACGCGTAAAAAAAAAAAAAAAAGAAGCAGCAAAACGCAAACACCAGACGCAACATTCTTGTCCAAACCCAGCTTAAGGGTCCGTTTGGATACAACTTATTTTGCTGAACTGAAAACTGTAGCAAAATAATTTTTAAATGTGTGAATAGTACCATGGGACCTATTTTTAATATTTTTAAGTGCGTAAATAGTACATGAACAGTGCATTTACTGTTCATGAACAGTAAATTTTGTCTCTAAAAAAGCTGGAAACGCGTGAAAAAAAAAAAAAAATTTGTCTCTTCCTTCTCTCTTTCTCATCTGCTTTCTCCTCTCTTCAAACCCAAACATCATCCTCCTCCCAACATCAACATCACACATCACAGGAGAGGAAACGTTGATATGGGTTGATGAACGATGGAGGAAACGTTGATCTAACGGTGGTAGGGGCGGTGGTGTCTGGGTTTTGATCGAGGTTTTTTTTTTTTTTTTTTTTTTTTTTTTTTTGTGATCAGAGTTGATTGGCGGTGTTTGGGTTTTTGTTCCGGTGGGATTTTGGTGGTTAATCTGGGTTGATCAATGATAAAGGAAACTTGACCTAGCGGCGGCGGTGTCTAGGTTTTGAATGGTTTTTTTTTTTTTTTTTCTAGTTGTGATCGGGGTTGATCGGCGGTTTTTGGGTTTTTGTTCCGGTGGGATTTTGGTGGTTGATCTGGATTGATCAACGATGGAGGAAACTTGATTTAGTGGTGGCAGTGTCTAGGTTTTGATTGGGGTTGATCTGGGTTGGGTTTTTTTTTTTTTTTTTTTTTTTTTTTTTTTTTTTTGTTGCGATTGGCGTTGTCTGGGTTCATGAGTTCCTTTGCGTTCATCAATGGCTGCGGGCCTGCTGAAATATGTTTGGGTTTTCTAATTGTGTAATGTGTATGATGAGAGGCTGAAGCATTTTGGTGGTGGTGTGGTGATTGATCATGGTGGAGCCATTGGAATCTTGCAAGTCTGAAAAAAGGTGACAGTTAGAAAGAAATAATAAAGAAAGATTAAAAAATAATATTTTAATAAAAATAGAATTTTGGGATGTGAGAAGTATTATAAAATGATATGGTATAATGATAAAGTGACTTTTTAAAATGATAAAATAGAGTAGAATTAAAATTTGTTGATACTAATGCTCTTACAATAGTTGACCTAAGGAAAATTTTACTTTCATTGCCGCACAGTTATATATGTATGTATGTATAGCTGTGTAGAGCTGAGAGCTAAAAAAAACTAATTTTTTATTCTCCAACCGGATTAAAATAATATTTGTTTGTTTATTTTTTTTCTATTCTTTTATTCTCCAAACCGTGCCTCTCTCTCTCAACTCACGCTCTGTCTCACCTTCTCTCAAAACTTCCTCTCAAGCTCACTCTCTCAAACTCACTTCTCTGTCTCACCGCCGCCGGCCCAACTCGATCCTCAACGTCACCGTCCATCGAAGCTCGACGTCACCGACCCACCAGCCGACCCACTTCATCGCCGATCTTCATGACCGATCCGTTCTGGGTTCGTCTCCGATCTTAATCTTCACGCGGATCTTCATCTTCATCGCCGATCTGTTCTGGGTTTGTCGCGGATCTTCATCTTCTTCGCCGATCTTCATCGCCGATCTGTTCTGGGTTTGTCGCCGATCTGTTGTGGGTTTGGTTATGACCTCACAGTCACAGGAACTGAACATTCAGTTCCTTTACTCTGCCATTCCCATATATTCTCTCTCTCTCAAAAACCCATTCAGAAAATTCTCACTTAAATTCTTACCATTCCAATTTCATCACTTAAACTCTCCTCTTCCTTTTTAAAATTGTTCTTCTGTCTATCCAAATCACCATGGATTTTCCAATCAACAAAGGAGACTCTTCTCCCTCTTCCCCCCGCCAGTATAGATATGATGTATTCGTGAGTTTTAGAGGTGAGGACACCCGCAATAATTTTACGAGTATTTTGATCGGCATTTTGGATCATCATGGTGTTAACATCTTCCGTGATGACGAGCACTTAAGGGGTGAAGAAATTTCAGACAAACTTTTTGAAGCCATTGAAAGTTCAAGAATTTTAATCATTGTATTCTCTAAAAACTACGCATTTTCCACTTGGTGTTTGAAAGAACTTGTCAAAATTCTTGAGTATAGAAAGAAAGACCAAATTGTGCTACCAATTTTTTATAAGGTGGATCCATCAGAAGTCTGTAACCAAAAGGGAAAGTTTGGAGAAGCTTTGACAGAACATGAAACAAAGTTCAAGGATAAAATGGAAGTGCAAAAATGGAGGATGGCTCTACATGAAGCTGGTAATATAGGTGGATGGCATTGCACAAAAGTGTATGCATTCTATCACTATTTTTGTTATCACCAAAAACTTTTAACGTTAAACAACTCTCTGGTGAAGTCTTATTTTTTGCCTTATTTTTTGAAAATTTGAAAGTTCATATCCTTAAATAATGTGCTAGTTAGGCTAGATAGAAAGGTAAGCACGTCTAACTGATTATCTTATCAATTAATTATAAGATTTTCCCACTTAGGCAGCTCTATATATTTTGAGGTTTCTAGGGTTTTTTTTTTAATAAATATTTCAATATCAATTAAATATTATTTATTCATCTTTCAATATTATTTATATAAATAAATAAATAAATAAATAAATAAATAAATATATATATATATATATTGTTTAAAATTGTTTTTTTAAGATGCAAAATTGCTTATTAAGTTTTTGAATTTAAGTTTTATTAACTTATCAATAATTATTTAGGACGCTCATGACAAAATTTCTTTTTTGTCAAACAATTTACAATTTCAATTGAGTTAGATTTCTATGGTTTAATATTTTGTGGCCTTCTTGGAATTGGTGAAAGAATGCAAAACTATTTTTTTTTTCCCTTTAAAAAAGAAAATCAGTTGTAATTCTACAATTTTAGGTTTCTTTTTCTTTAATGTAATGGAGAGTCTTGGGACTCATTATAAATTCACTACACACCCATGTAATGTTTACCAAACTTCGATCCCTAAAATATCTTAAAGAATGCATTCAAGCTAGTGTCTGTCAATTAGAAGTGGATATTCCAGAAGCTTGTTTCCTTCCCTAACCAGTTTTTCATGAGTCTTTGTGCTAAAAGCCAAAATTTGATTTTCTAGCTGAGGAAAAAATGGTTCATACTAATAGTTCTTAGATTTATGAGTTACTCGCCATTAACTTGTATTAACAATATTTCAGTCATAGTACACATGCTAAACATTTTGAATTTTAGTTCATCTTTATATTCTATTTTCTAACAAGTTTTCAATGCTTTGCAATTGGCAGCCACTCTCAATTTACTCTTATCGATGAAGTTTTTGAAGTGATCTCAAGAGTTAAATTAAATTATATGAAAATATTTGATGTTAAATATCCCGTTGGAATTGATTCCCGTGTGGAGGATATAAATTGTCTTTTAGATATTGATTCAAATGATGTGCGTATGGTAGTGATTCATGGCCTTCCTGGAATAGGTAAGACAACAATTGCCAAAGCTATTTATGATTTAATTGCATATCGTTTTGAAGGAAGCAGCTTTTTAGAGAATGTTAAAAAAAACTCAAGAACAAATGATGGCAAACGCCAATTAAGAGAGGCACTTTATTTTGGGATCTTGGGAGGTGTAACTTTGAAGGAGCTTGGTGCAATTAAAAGAATCAATATGAGAATGGAAATGCCTCAACACAAAAGAATTCTTTTAATTCTTGATAATGTGGACAAATTAATCCAAGTAACAAATTTGCTTGGCAAATGCAATTGTTTCGCTTCTGGAAGTAGAATTATTATCACAACAAGAGATAAAAAATTACTATCTACTCTTCAAGAAGATTATCATTTAACCTACTATAACTACAGGCTCAAGGAATTAGATAAACATGAATCTCGTGAACTCTTTTGTCAACATGCATTCAAAGAAAACAAGCCTAAGAAAGGTTATTTAGAACTCGTAGACCTCTTTATAAGCTACGCCAAAGGTCTTCCATTAGCTTTGAAAATAATAGGCTTTGATTTGTACCCAAGAGATGATATACGCTATTGGAAAAGTGCATTAGATAAGTACGAAAGAATTTTTAATCCAAATATTCTAGAAGTACTCAAAATAAGTTACGATGGATTGGACCAAACTTAGCAGCATATTTTCCTTGATATTGCATGTTTTCTCAAGGGATTATTCAAGGATGTTGTCGAGCATATACTACAAAGTTGCAATTCTTATGATGCATATTATGATATTGAAATACTTAAAGATAAGTCTCTCATATTTGTTGATGAAGATGGCAAATTATCAATGCATGACTTGATACAACAAATGGGTTTGGAAATTATCAAACAAGAATCAAAAGTATCAAAGAAACACAAAAGGTTATTGTGTTATGATGATGCTTCCAAACTATCAGATACAGTATAAATTATTTTGATTTATCTTTTCTTTTTTCTCTCCAAGCATATGTACTTTGGTAGTGAATATTTTTCTCATTTCTTTGTGTGTGTGTGTGTTTTTTTTTTTTTTTAATCCTGAAGAAAATATAGGAATTGTCCACATTTATTTTGTTTACAATTTAATAATTGTAAATTTTGTTGTATAATGTAATTATTGTAATTCTTTGTCCATTTAGGGATTAGAAGAAGTTGAAGGCATAAAATTGTGCTTACTACAACCAAGAAACATGCAAATAGATTTTGGAAGGATGAAAAATCTCAAATATCTGATAGTTCGTAATTTAATTTGTGAAGATGTTATATATCTTCCAAATGAGTTAAGGTTAATTGATTGGAATGGATTTCCTTTACCTTCCTTGCCAGCCACCGTTAATCTTCAAAAACTTGTTGCACTTAAAGTGCCAGGAAGCCACATTAAATTGGATTAGCATTTTGAGGTATGATCATTACCATTTATAAATTATTATATTTTTAAACTATATTTATTGATTTTTTTTCCATCCTCTACAGAGGTGCCGGTTCACAGCTTTGAAAGAAATGGATTTCACTAACTGTGAAAACGTTACCAAATTACCGGACTTATCGGTGATTGCCCCAAACATAAAGAGGCTGGAACTTGAAAGATGTGAAAATTTATTTGAGATTCATCAGTCTGTTGGATTTCTTGAAGGGCTTGAACATTGGAGTCTCTATGGATGTGAAAATCTTAAAATTATTCCAAGAATTCTCAAGTTGAAATCTCTTCAATTGTTTCATCTCGAAGGCTGTGAAAGTCTTTGGAAGTTCCCCGATATTGAGCAAAGTACGGAAAGATTAGCTCTGCCTTCGTCAATTGGAAATCTCACTAGCCTTCGTAAGTTATTGATTGCTTCTCTACATTACCAAATCTTGAGATCCTCTGTATGTGTTTTTTTGAAAATTTTCCAAAGAACCTGGATATTCCTGATTGCTTCCCCAAATTGGAATTTTTATTGGTTATGTACAGCAACATTACTACCCTCCCCGACATCTCTAGCAGATTTCCTCAATTAAAAAAACTTTATATTAACAACTGCTGTAATCTTCAGAAAATTCCAAAACTTCCATCATGTATGGATAGAGTAGAAGTAACAGAATGCAAATCGTTGGATTCACAATCAAGCAGAAGATTATTGATTCAGGTTCATCTCTCTCAAAGATTCAATTTTGGTTAACTTTCCCAAATATATTACCAGATTTGCTAAACTGTGGTTTCTTTAATTTGCTAAATGCATGCAGTTCGCAGAAAAGGTAGGGCTTCCACGGAATATTGTATGTCCAAGGGGATCATCGCACCGGGACTATGCTTCTGAAACTGACTTTCCTCATAAAAAGGGGTTTTCATTTGAAATTGATGGAGCCGTGTTAATTCAAGGAAGTAAGATTCCAAAATGGTTCAACCATCAAATTGGTGGAAGTTCCATATCATTCTTGGTCAGTCGAAAACTTCTTCCATCATTTGCTTTCTGTGTTGTTATACAAGTGCAATTAAAGGATAGGTATAAGCATTATATATCAGGTTACAGTGCTATCAACATTTTCGTTGATGGTTATAAAGGATTGAACTCATTTTATGTTGGATTTTTTCCAACTGCACCATTATCATCATCTAATTCTTATCTATGGGTATTCTATATAAGGGATAGTTCATTGGAAGGCATAATTCTAAATGAAGGGACTGAAATTAAGCTTCAATTTGAATTTTTCAAATAATGATCCAGAAATAGTCGAAATTACTGCAGAAAAGTGTGGGGTCCATGTAGCATGCATGTGTTCTCCTCAGAACTCCGCTGCAGATAAGGTGGCCTGCATAAGAATTCATGAAAGATTAAAAGTGAGTTTTGATGAAAGAGTAAAGATGTTTTTGTCGAGAGTGGCTGCAGATGTCCTCCCCTTTAAGCAGAAGCTGGGCGGATGCTCCAAAGCTCAAGATGCCTATTACTGCCCTCTTTGTGAAATAGCAGAAGATTCAGTTTTACATCTATTTCAATGTTGTCCCTATGCCAAAGGATTGTGGTATGATGGTAGATGGGGTTTTAGAGTAGAAATGATCCAAGCTCAATCTATAAGGGAATTCGTTGAACATATAATTGACCCCCCAAAGGAATTACTAGCAGAAAGAGTGAACAAAGATGAATTCACACTGTATGCAGTATTGGCTATGAATATTCTTTTGGATGCACGGGAGGATGCTCTGTTTTCAAATGCTGAAGACAGCATAAACCAGCTAGCGCATCGTCTTAACAATCAGTATGACTCTTACGTGAGATCATTTGAAGAGCAAAACAGGGGAAGTGCTTGGATCAAGCCACCTGACCAATGGGTAAAGCTTAATTTTGATGGGTCATATGATCAAAAGAATTTAGGCTTGGCTGCGATTCTCAAAGATGAACATGGGAATGGCAGAGCAATCAGACGAGGCATAAACATCAATGGCAAAATGGGCAATGCCATTGGCCAAACAGGACAGACTTGAGCAAGTTTTGATAGAGAGTATAAAGGTACGCACTCCAAGTATTTGACAAAATGTTACTTTGTTCTCAATGAATGACCTCACGATCTTACTTTTCAAGAAATGAGTTTCAGTATTTACTTGTATATATATAATGGTAAAATTCAGTAAACATCACACAATTGGATTGCTATCTCTCTTCCTTAGTGTAGTTGGATGAATCTGATCTAGTGATAATTTTTATCTTGTTAGCTTGTTGTCGAGGATTTCTCTTTGGGTTGCTCTGTTTGAATTTTTTCATCATTTTATGAGCCAATAGAAGGAGACGTAGCAAGCACCATCAACTTCATTGCAAGCCTGGCTGGTAATGGAAGAGCGTAATGAAGGAAATTTCAGCTTTGTGTATGGGGTTCACTAACTCTGTAGCCCACAGCCTCATAAGATGGGGTCTGGGGTCGAATCACTCTAGTCTGATTTTGCCTGTAAACTTTCTGACGACGACAAAGATGGCCTTGATCTTGGATGCTGACTTCAATCCATATCTACTTTCTAAGAAATGAGAATCTCTTGATTGAACTTCTAAGAAATATGCCAAGGTACCATTATTACATTGAAACATTTTCTTGTTTCATTTGCATCTTTTCATTCTTGTATCACTTCTCTCTCAAATTAACTGTCTTATTCACATGATGGGTACTGATCCAATTTGAAAGGACATTAATGTAAGGAAAAATCAGAATTAATGAAAGAAATAGTCATGCTTTTAAGTTGTTTTAGAAAAAAAAAAATTTGTTAAGTTATAAAGGTGAATGTACGATTAATATATTGGCATCTAATAAACTATACAAAGAAATTATTTCGTTTAATATGCAGCTAAATTCAGCTCTTTTTAATTGAAAAAAACTTCTAAAATTGTTTTAGAATTTTTTTTTGAATGTCATCGGACAAGTATATGCTCCTAATATACTAAACAAATATTTTTGGTTTTCTTAGCTCACTGAATTTGTTCAACATTATATGAATGTAATTTTATTTCTCAAGTGGCATATGATTTTTTAAACTGACGAAGATCAATATCTAGTGGATCATACTTAAAGGTTACTTGTAGGTTTTAGCTGAATTAGGATTATTGGATGATTTGAGCCTTACTTTTATGGTTAATAAGTAAGGTATGAGGTATGGTCTTTTGACCAAATTGTACCTCCTACCAAATTATTTAATATGGAATTTGAGGTCTTGGTTTTAATTTTATTTTTATGTGAATATGGAGGTATTATTTCTGCAAAATTTATTATTTTAAAAAAGAAAGACTTTTAAAATATATCATTGTGGACATGAATACGTTTATTGCCTATTACCCCATATTGTCTGAGGTGTGAAATACTTTTGGCAAAATATGTCTATTTGGACTTTGGTCTATCAATTTATATAGCTCTTAAGACCAGTTCTGAAAATTCATCACGTGCTAAGGTCCAAAATATCGTTTCATGTGTCCAGCATCTCTTGGTGTTGCTCCTTTTGAAAGAACTCAAGTTCAAATACAGTTTGTTGCCCCTACGTTCACATGATAGCATACTAGCAATATAATTTGATTTCAATATGGGAGTAGTCATGAGGTTCCTCTAGGCCGAGCTTGACTGCATATGCTTCATTGTAATTTTAGCTGGTATGATTTAAGGCCTTCTGTATTGCTGTTTTGTTAAATCTGACAAAATAAAAATAAGATTAAACATTGATTTGATAATCCAGTAGGCCAAGTTTGGAAGAAGTTTGTCTTTTCCACTGAAATATGAGTTTTATGTTATTCTTGTAAAAAAATAACAGTTATTACTCTGTGTGTTCTTGAACATATCTTATGTTAGAGACTAACTGGAAGCTTTCTCTTGAATTGATATCCCTTAGCACTACATTTTCATCTTCACTTCACCTAAAACTAAAAGTCATGAATTTCAAATGATTGGAATTATTGATTGAACATACTTTTTTTTGGGGGGGTTGTTATTGTATTGCTTATTGGTTAGTCATTCAAGAGCAGAGAATCTTTTCTTATCCAACTGGTCTCCAGAAACTGGAATACACTTGAAGAGCCAACCAATCGGTCGACAGGAAGATGCAAGTCCAAATGCAAGCACCCCATTGCCTTGCCCCCCAATTCAGCCTCTCAATACTGGAAAACCGCTTCAGAAACTCCATTATCAACAGTTGATGGACTATGGTAAACCTTATAATTATTAAAAACAGCTTGTTCTTGAATAACTCCTTCAACGTGTTCTCCAGTTGCCTAGCATTAAATTCATTGAAGACTTGACAAAGAAAAGTTTAAAAAATGAGTGTTTTCTTCACTTTCTCATCCACACCAAAGATAGATCTTGCCCTAGACTGTATCATAAGTAAGAATGCTACGACTCTGGTTACAAATGGCTTTGATCAACCCACAGATGACTTTACCATGCTGTCATTGTTGGATAGCTCAGTGGCCAAGGCTAAAGCTCCCAGTGTATACTTTAATAGGTTCACCCATAATGGCTGCAGTTAGTGGAACTTTACCTGACAAAAAAAAAAAAAAAAAAAAAAAACCGCTACATGAAAGTCAATGCAAGGGTGCAGCAACATTCGTAGTTTGATGGAATTGAATGAACATTTTAATGTTGTTACATACAGACCTTCTCCACCTTAGAACCATCAGCAGAAAAGTAAAGTCACCATCCAGGATGGATGACAATGTTTTGGAAAGATAGTTGTGAGTCAATTTTTGTCTTATACTTTTTGTTCAGCTGTGTTTGACTGTTTGTCATTTACAAACTTCTTACCCTATATTGCAACTGTGTTATCATCCTTATGAATTACAATGAGTACAAGGGAAGTACACATAATTTTAAATGCTTTTGATTTTCTTGTAATGAAATCCATCAGTGTGTAATAAATTTTATTTTTAGGACGTTTTTATATTACAATTGGAGAAACAGACGCTTTCTACATTTGCTAAAGGGCTGTTGGGAGGGGGGGGGGGGGGGGGGGGTGGGCGTTGCTTGTACACTTGGAAGAAAAATTATGGTGCTATCTAAACCACGTTATCTAATAAACATGGTCACATAGAAAATGCCTATGTGATTTGAAATACATTAAATGACCAAGAAGAACTATATTTCAAGAAGCTAAGAAGTGGGTTTCGATAATTTGATTATGTGCTTTGAATAACCCAAAATTAGAGAACTTAAAAGACAAACATTTTAACAAGAACAATGGCTAAATAGGTAAACTATTAACATTTTATCCTAATGTTTTTATTTGTATGAAGGAGCTTTATGCTTTGGAAACATGCAAACTTGTTTGCAGAGTAGATGAATGCTCTTAACAATTGAGTGGAAGGGCAAAGCCGAGCTTCAATTTCAATACAAGTACCTGATTGGCCCCACAGTATTGGTTTAGGCCATTGAGGTATGTTCATAATTATTACTTTGTATGTTACTTTGCTTGGGATATTCTTGAATTCAACTAAAGAAAACTCCATCTAAGTATGACTAACCTTCTTTCAAATCAAACTAAAACTTACTTTGATATGTAGGTTAATAAAACAGTCACCTGAAACAAGCCTTGTCAAAGGTGATTGTCCACAAGTTAGCTTGTAAGTGGCCTGGTTGCAAGATTCTACTGCCTGGCCAGGGCATGTAAAGCTTAGTGGGGGTAAGGGCACCCAAAATTAAAAGCAATAACTTATAAATTAGTGTGCTTGGTTTACAGATTCTCATAATCACATAATCAACTTCTTTATTTCTACATAGGAATATCTTTTTTTTTAATCCTACTTACGAGACTTATATCTTCATCTTCTTTTTTTGGAATTGTTGCTCTCTTGCCATAGTTACTATTCTACCTAAATGTGATGTGACGTGCGCATTCTTGTAATACCTTGGGAATTGAGCATTCTGAAAATTTCTTCTTATTGAAGGAATTTAATTTTACAGTCTAATTAATCATCATTCTATATCAAGTATCCAACTGATGAAAAGATGGCAAAAAATTTCTTGTGCAGTAAAAAATTGTATTTCTTGTAACTTGTGCATGTTTAAATGTGTGTGTGTGTTTCAATTTCCTAATCTTTTGGTAATTGCTGCTAATATAATTTGGTTTCAATATGGGATTGATCAGGTCACTTTGCTTTGAGTTTGGTTTGCATATGCTTCATTTTAATTTTAGTTAGTATGATTTAAGGCCTTCTGCATTAGTGATTTGTTAAATATGAGAATATATAAATAAGATCAAACATAGACTGATATTATGGTTAGTCAAGTTGGACCAAGTTGTTTGATCTACTAAATATGAGTTCTTTACTGTGCTTCTCAAACTTATGATGGTCTATAACTTCTTGTCCACTTGAATGTATGAATTTTACCCTCAATCTTGTTTGTCTTTTACTCCAATTGTATTCCTAGGAAAATTCAATGAAGATTGACTTTCCTTTTAACTTCAGTAGGAATAAAACTAATAATTACTTTGTAGTTGCTTCTTAGTTTTTCATTGATATGGTTTACCAGCTAGAAGCAGTCCCTTGAATTTATATCCCTTAGTCTCACAACCCTTTTTGCGGGTGTGAACGGCGTTCTCACTCTCTCTCTTCACCAAAGTTCCATTTCTCTTTTTCTCTAAATTAAAGGCTTCAACATGGATTTTAGATTTCATTGATATTCATATTCAAATCAAAAACAGCCCAACAAAGTATTCCTTTCTTGATAGGGCTCCCATAAATCTTTACATACGATTCAAAATCAACGTTCTAAATAGTAGGTTTGAAGTAACTGGTTGTGTTTAAACCAACTGCTTTTTGCATTATATCAAGAACATTTGATATTATTATGTGGAATTATCTTCTCTCATTGCTTCTTTATGGAAAAAATTATGTTACCTTCATCTCATTTAATGTAAGGGTGCCTGTTTTGTCAGTGCAGATTGTTATGTCTGATCCAGTGTCTCACAAGCAAAGAGATCCTGAGGCAAGGCATGATCATCCATCTTGCATTTCATAGAATAAGCGAAGTAGAGTAACAGCCAGAGACAGACCTAAAAATGCTACCACCACAATTGTGACTACTGCAGCGACAATACCTACAGCTGCATTGAAACATGTTGGTGCCAACAATAGCTCACTATATCCACCATGATGTCTCTAATCTTTGAGGAGGGCTTTTCAAATTGCTTGGATTTCTTGAAGTTAAAGACAGCAGAAACTGCAACAACCAGAATGGGGCAACAGTAATACTCCCACCATGATACTACCCATCTTTCCAACCATGCTGTTTGATACAAAAGGCCAAGAGAGTATAGCACCAGCCAAAAGTACAATAACAGGGGTGTCCTCAAGTGCTTCAAAGACATAACTGTGAATCCTTTTGCAGGTGCCTGTTGTACTTACTGGCACCAAAATAATTATATGGCAATGGATTATGGTTGAAATTTTGTTTTCAAAAAATATACTATTTTCTTTATTTGTGAGGTGTGAGAATGGATCAATATTTAACCGCTTTTTTGGATGCTGTGTTTGCATTCCTGCCACTAGCTCGCCAAAACCGACCTAAGCTCACCAATAGAATAGTCATATTTTTGTTATTGAAGTTGACGGTTGGAAGTGTTACATGTTGTTAACATTAAAGCTAGTTGTGCATGTGCTGTAACATATTAAAGTTCCTGTTCTTGTGCATAATTGGCATAGATTTATAAATATCTCCATGAACGTCATTCTATCAAATAATGCAAATTACTCCAATTTCCTTTTATCTCTTTTTTCTCTCTTAACTTCTTTATCCTTCTTGTACATTACTGAGCTGAGCCAAAAAGTTCTCATGTAGGCAGAATTTGTCTGTATCCAGATAGTTTTTTGGTTTTCCTTCCTAGTTTTGAGATACTATAGTGAAATTTCAACTTCTGAAAATGCCAACACTCCTATTTACAAAATTGTACAACTGCCTTTGGGATTTGAATCTACCTTGGGGTCTTTGATTATGATACATGGAAATGCAGCAGTAAAATTATTGACTGTTCCATGTGTTGTACTTGGATGTATGCATCTGCTTTGAGTTTCAAGGCTGCTTAGTCAAGAACCAAATTAGCGTTTAGGGAAGCTAATTTGAATCAGATTGAATATGAAAGACGTCAGTATTTCATTGATTTCTTAGATAAATCACTGAAAAATAATTCTAGAGCACTGTGGTGTGGATTCCATTTTCACCAGTACTGGAAACAGCTCTATAAATAGACCCAAAAGCTCCCTTCCCTATCAAATTTGTTGTGTCAAACCTGTTTGTCACAAGCCCGGAGTAAGATAGCCTTGGCGGTGAACTTTGATTGTTGTCTTGCTCTTCTTTGGGGTGATCACTGCACATACTAAACACAATGCACACACAAGCACAATGAAAAAAGAGGTTGGAATAATGAGGTAAAACACTAAACAAATATTATTAAAAAGAAATAATAATGATTTCTTTTTTTCTTTTTTTTTTGAAAAAAATTATGAGGTAAAACACTAAACAAATATTATTTTAAGTAATAACAAAAAAAAAAAAGCCTATGTTTTTATTTTATATATATATATATATAATTTTTATTTTGAAAATCTAATTTATAAGTGAATAAAGCAATTTGAAAATCAACAAGACAATGGCCTTATTTTTTAGGCAATGTTTTAGTGGGGGTTAAAGTTGTATTTTTATTGGATTTTTATTTAGTTTTGTCTCTACTTAAATATAGGGGTGTAGAGCATTTTTAACCAAAAAAAAATGAGGATCCCAAATAGGAGAAGCCCTTTAAATAATAGTATAAATATATGTGAAAGGGAGGAACCCGAGGAGCAAAGGTGCGAGGCTTTAAGACATCCTGAAGAGACAATTGGGCCTCATTCTTCATCGGATTGGGTCCAGCCTAGACGAGACAACCAAACGCCGAAAACTAAGTAAAGTGTTCAGTCCAAGAAGTGAGCTTCACCGGGGAAACCAGGGTCCTAACCTAAAACCAACATGATAAAGGGCTAAGGAAAAGAGTAGAGACATGCAGGCAGGGGAAGAAGGAAGCTTCTTGATAAAGCACCCATCACCTCCACATTAAATGCACTGTACCAACTCTGCAATTCAACTTGCCGCATTTAATGGCAAAATGACCCCTGAACAGTGTTTTTACAACTTGCAACCTACTCTATCTCCATCAGCAAGGCATTGATGGGACAAGAATCCCAGTAAGGATCTGTAGCGGTCTAAGTGAAAGGCTAGGATGCGACCCCAGCAACTATATAAAGGAAGGAAGCTCCCCCAAAGGAGTGGATCAGTAAATAAGGAGAGAGACAGAGAGAGACAGAGAGAGGGGAAAAAATCATTATAGAACCGAGAAACATAAATCAATAGAGTTATATTCCTCAGCCTGTCTGAGGAAAAAATTTAAAGAAAAAAAGCCCACCTTTCTCTTCATCTTAACATTTAAACTATTTTGTTATTCTTGTCAACTTTCTTTACCTCAAATTACTAAACCGGAATTTGTAAAAGGATTAAAGGTTGATCATAGCTATCCACCTTTACAAATTAATTATAACGGGCCTCCATACAAGCCCATTCCTGCATTAAGGGCCAGATCATTTGTATTGACCCCTTACAATATATATATATATATATATATATATATATATAGATCCAATTCCTTTGTTAGCTCCAGATCTAGCGTCCCTCTTGATATTATAAATGAAGAAGATTACTCTGTTGAAGAAACTGATTTCACTGATTATTTAACACTTACTTGTTATGATTATTCTTACAACCATAGCATTTCGTAACACATACCCTAATTAACCCACTACCTCTCATGCCCTAACACTTCTCTAGCTAAATAGGCCTTATTATTTGGTATAGGGAATTCATTATATATATATATATATATAGATAGATAGATAGATAGATAGATAGATAATAAAGTGAATCTATCACCTTTTTTAAATTTAATGAGTATTCACAAAAACCAATCCTTCAATCGAGGAAAAACAAAAGAAAAAGAAAGAGGGATATTAGTATGAAATGATTTGTATACCCATTTGCTATTAATCTTGCCGCGTGGTCAGTGGCTCTTTTTTCTTGCTTATATCTTATTGTTTTATTCTCATTTGGCCCCTTATAGCTGAAACTTTGTTACACTTAATCCCTTTTGGTTAGATTAAGTTAGACTAAAAATATTATAACATGTCTCTCAAAAAAAAAAAAAAAAAAAAAAAATTATAACATGAGTTTCACATGGTACTCCTTGACAAAGAATCCACTATAATAAGAGGACTAGTATTAAATATGTTAAATTCAAAATTTTTAGTATTTAGCACACCAAAAACCAAAAAAATAAACTACAAGAGATGTCTCAAATGCCACAAAAAAGAAAAAAAGAAAAGTATTTGTGACTATACCATTCTACTTAAAAGAAAAACTACTTTTTTTTAAAAAAAAATCCCCTTCCTCACCTCTCTGTCACTCTCTCTCTCTCTAACCGACCTTCAATCTCTCGCTACCACTGCTCATCCCCGCCATCACTCATCATCACCTTTTCTTATCGTCTCGCCATCGCCGCCTCTAACCTTAATCTCTCTTATCGATTTGAGTTGTTTGGGTTTGTTGATCATGGATTTAGTGGGTTTGGTTTGAAGGTTGTTGATGTGGGTTATAGTGTTGGTCATTGTGGGTGGCATGCAATGGTGGTTACGTTGGGTGTTGGTGGTGGGTTAGGGTTGCTAGGTTTTTGGGTTGGGTTGGGTTGCTCTAGTTTTGGGTATATTGCTCATGTTTTGGTCTAGAATTTTGTTCCATCAATAAGATGGTGGTGGTAGTGGGTACTTGTGTTGGCTGTTGCTTGTGGGGTTGGTGAGGGTTTTTTTATTTTATTTTCTAATAAAAAGTTGGAGTTTTTTAAAGTTATTTTAATAGTTAATATGCTAAAGTAAGAGACAAGATATACTGTGTGTTGTAAATGCTACTTTAAAATAAATAAAATAGTCTGCTAAAATAAAATTTCTTCAAAACATTTGAAGTTAATGCTTTTACCTAGAATGATCAAAAGGATTTTTTTTTTGCAAAATAACACCATTTTTCAAAAAATTTCATTAGTTAACAACGTTTCCAAAATATTTAGCAAACTAACATCTCAAGTCTCATAGACTCAAGTTTCTTAAAGAAACCTAGAAAAAAAAAACAAAAAACAAAAAACAAAAAACAAAAAACAAAAAACTTTAACCTATTTCTTTCTTCTTTCCGGTTTCTTCTTCTCTCTAGTTTTTTCTCTATATCAAAGCCCAATCGAGCCTCCAAGGCCAAAGCTCATCATCGAGGTTTCTGTCTTGTTCATATTTCTTGCTCCCCATTGGAGCTCACCTCCAATTGGGATGAATATCATTTGTTGGGTTTAGGTTTGTAGGTTCCGATCGGGATGTGGTGGTGGCGCGATTGGCTTTGTGTATTTTATTGGATTTGGTTTTGTTGGTGAGTTGTTTGTGAAGACCTGATCAGAAGGTTTTGCTTGGATGGAGATTTTTCTTGGATCGGATCTATGAGGAAGATCGAACTTGCTGTGAGGAAGGTTTTGATGGAGTTGTTGTGAGGAAGGAAGAACTTGCCGTGAGAAAGGTTTTAAAAGGAACTGGGTTGTAAGGAACTTGAGTCTCATAAGCTCGAGTTCCTCGTAGAACTCAACTCCTTTTTTCTCAATTTGCTTCAGACTTGAGATATTAGTTTGCTAAATAGTTTTGAGAGGTTGTTAACTAACAAAATTATTTGAAAATTGAGGTTATTTTGCAAAAAAATTCATGATCGAAATGTCTCTCATTATATTTGCCTCTCTATTTCTTTCTTCTTCTTCTTTTTTCCCAAGAAAAATTTATGAAGAGAAAGAGTATCCCAAAATTCTCAGCAATTATTACCAAAAATACAATTTGAAACAACCACCCAAAATTTTTAGCAAAAATGCACTTTCAAACAACAAACCATTAACAAAAATACAAATTATCATTTTTCTTATTTAATTAATTATTTTTTTTTCTTTTTTACCCATTTTTTGTTCTGTATAACTTTGCTAATACCACCGCCTCGAACACACCCACAGACTAGGAGAACGTTTGGCTGGCACGTTTACGTTTGACGTCTGCGTTTTTCAGCATTTTTTTTTACGCGATTCTAGCTCTTTTTTACTGTAGTGGCTACTGTTCAATGAACAGTAGCCGCAATAGTTGACTTTTTAGCACAAATTTCACTATTCACGGAGCCACAAATTTCACTTTTCAGTAATTTTTTTTATTAAAAATGGGTCCCACGATACTATTCACACATTTAAAAATTATTTTGCTACAGTGTTTTTCAGTTTTCAGTTTCAGTTTTCAGTTTTCAGCTGTATCCAAACAGACGTATAAGTATGTAACTTAGTTTGGAGCCGGGTTAAGTGCCAGTCAATGAAAATCACCAGTGTCATGAAACTCACCTAACCCAAATAAAACAAAACCCCAATACCCTCTTCTCTCTCAGTCCACCAGTTCCCCCACCTTAGCTCCACCACCACCTCCACCTCCACATCAAACGCCGCCAGTCTCCTCTCTCTCTCTCTCTCTCACTGCACCAGTTCACAACACTGATACCGACCCCCCCCCCCCCCCCCCCCCAAAAGCAGTCAAACTCAGGTGTTTCTTATGTGACGCTGTTTACTGCCTTCGAAAAAACCCAAGGGGTTTTCGAATCGCAGAGCATCAGCCACCTCACGCTCAAAGCTCAGAATCCTCCACCTTTACCTTCGATAATGGCGACTCAGATGATCTAAAAGCGAAAGGTCAGCCCCTCTTTTTTTTAACTCTTCATTTGTTTTACGAGATAACAGAAAATGCGAACCAAACAGAAACAATCATTTTTAATTTTGCTTGGGGGTGTGTTCATTTCGGTTAGTTGAGTTTGATGTGCCATGTGCCATGCGCGTGACTCAGACACTCGTCATCTTTTTAGGGTGCCACCTAACCCAGCTCCAAACCGGTTAGGTGGCACCCTATAAATAAAGCGCAAAGACCCAAGAAATTTCTGTCCACTTTCCTCCTGGTAAATGACTGCCCAAATAGTATTTTCACTAGTAGATAACATCTAGTTTTCTCAACCTCCATTTGTGACCAAAGTCAGTGTGGTCTTATTGGCATTCAAATCCTCTACTTCGCCATTCTCTCACTCTCTCAAAAGTCTATTGATCACATCTCCTTCTTTCTCCTTTTCCTTTTGAATATTTTCAACTGTATATCCAAATCACTATGGATTTTTTGACCAATAGAGGAAAGTCCTTTTCCTCTTTCACCCACCGATGCAAATATGATGTGTTCTTGAGTTTTAGAGGGGAAGATACCCGCAATAGTTTTACAGGTAATTTGAATGGCATTTTGCGTCATCATGGTATTAATACCTTCATGGATGATGAGCTCCCGAGGGGTGAAGAAATTTCTGCAGAACATTTCGATGCCATTGAAAGTTCAAGAATTTCGATAATTGTATTCTCTAAAAATTATGCATTTTCCACCTGGTGTTTGGATGAACTTGTCAAAATTCTTGAATGTAAGAAGAAATGCCAAATTGTTCTACCAGTTTTTTACAAGGTGGATCCATCAGAAGTGCGTAACCAAAAAGGAAAATTTGAAGAAGCTTTGACAAAACATGAAGAAGGGTTCAAGGATAACATGAAGTTGCAGAAATGGAGGATAGCTCTACATGAAGCGGCCAGTATATCTGGATGGCACTACAAAAATGAGTATGTATTCTATCATTATTTTTGTTATCACCAATAAATTTTAACGTTAAACACAACACCCAGGCGAAGCCTTATTTTTTGCTTTTTTTTTTTTTTTTTTTTGAAAATTTGAAAGTATTATATTTTGATTATATCTTTTAATAGTGAGCTAGTTCGGCTAGATAGAGAGGGAAGCATATATAATTGATAATATTATCAATTAATTAGAAGTTTTTCCCACTTGGGGCAGCTCTACACTATATAGTTTGAGGATTTTAGAATTTTCTTTTTTGTATTTCAATATCAATTAAATATTATTTATTCATTCTATATTATATCTTTTTTGTTTAAAAGATGGTTCTTTTTGTTTTGAGATACAAAATTGCTAATTAAGTTTTTGTATTTAGGTTTTATTAGCATCTCTTTTACAAGTTATTTGGAAAATTGATTGTCAATAATTATTTGGCATACTAATACATTTTTTTGTCAAACAATTTACGGTTTCAATTGGGTTGGATTTCAATGGTTCATACTGATAGTTCTTAATTAGATCTATAAATTACTTGCCATTAACTTGTATTAGCAATATTTAAGTCATAGTACACAAGCTAAAATTTTGAATTCAGTACATCTTCATATTCTACTTTCTAACAAGTTTTTAATGCTTTTCAAATTGCAGCCACCCTCAATTTACATCTATCAAAGAAAATTTTGAAGATATCTCAAGTGCTAAATTAAATTATCCACAAATATTTGATGTTAAATACCCCGTTGGAATAGATTCTCGTGTAGATGACATAAATTGGTGTTTAGATATTGATTCAAATGATGTTTGTATGGTAGTGATTCATGGCCTTCCTGGAATAGGTAAGACAACAATTGCAAAAGCTATTTTTGACTTAATTGCATATCGTTTTGAAGGAAGCAGCTTTCTAGAGGATGTTAAAGAAAACTCAAGAACAAAAGATGGCATACTCCAATTAAAAGAGACATTTTATTCTGAGATCTTAGGAGGTAGACCTTTGAAGGTGCTTGGTGTATTTAGAAGAATCAACGTGAGAATGGAAATGCTTCAACACAAAAGAATTCTTTTAATTCTTGATAATGTTGACAAATTAATCCAAATTAAAAATTTGCTTGGAGAATGCAATTGGTTTGCTCTTGGAAGTAGAATCATTATCACTGCAAGAGAGGAAAAGTTTCTATCTACTTTTCAAGAGGATTTTCATTTTACCTACTATGATTACAGGGTTAAGGAATTAGATGAACATGAATCTCGTACACTTTTTTGTCAACATGCATTCAAAAGAAGCAAGCCTAAGGAGGATTATTTGGAACTTGTAGACTCATTTATACATTATGCCAAAGGCCTTCCATTAGCCTTAGAAATAATAGGTGCTGATTTGCATAAGAGAAATACTCGTTCTTGAGAAAAGTGCATTGGATAAGTACAAAAGAATTCTTAATCCGGATATTCAAAAAGTACTCAAATAAGCTACGATGGATTGGACCAAACTCAACGGGATATTTTCCTTGATATTGCATGTTTTCTGAAGGGATCAAACAAGGATGTTGTTGAACATATACTACAAAGTTGCAATTCTTATGACCCATATTATGATATTGAAATACTTAAAGATAAGTCTCTCATAGTTTTTGCTAAAGATGGCAAATTATTGATGCATGACTTGATACAACAAATGGGTTTGGAAATTGTCAGACAAGAATTAGAATTGTCAAAGAAACATGAAAGGTTAATATGTTATGCTCCTGAAGTATTCATTCCAGATATGGTATAAGTTATTGATTTATCTTTTCCATTTCTCACAAGGCATATTTAGTGAATTTTTCTACTTTTTATTTTTTATTTTTTTCTTTTTAATGTTGAAGAAAGTATAAGTTAATCAACATTAATTTTTTTTTTTTTTTTACAATTTAGTAATTGTAAATTCTATTGTGTAAGGTAATTAACGTAATTCTTTGTCCATTTAGGGATCAGAAGAAGTTCGAGGCATATCATTGTGCTTACCACAACCAAGAAGCATGCAATTGGATTTTAGAAAGATGAAAAATCTCAAATATTTGATAGTTCGTAACGTAATTTGTGAAAATCTTAACTATCTTCCAAATGAGTTAAGATTAATTGATTGGAATGAATTTCCTTTATCTTCCTTGCCGGCCATTGTTAATCTTCAAAAACTTGTTGCACTTAATATGCCAAGAAGCCACATTAAATTGGATGAGCATTTCGAGGTATGACCATTACCATTTATTAATTATTATATCTTTAGGCTATATTTATTGATTTTTTTTTTTTTTTTCCATCCTCTACAGAGATGTCGGTTCACAACTTTGAAATATATTGACTTCAGTGACTGTAAAAACATTACCAAATTACCTAACTTATCGGTGATTGCCCCAAACATAAAGAAGTTGGTGTATGAATGCCCTTCCTACGATGCGGATACCATTCTCCGCATTCCCCTTTGCTACTCCCTCCCGGATGACAAGCTTATTTGGTTGGGGAACACGAGGGGAGTTTTCACAGTTAGAAGTGCTTATTATGTGGCCCTCTCGCTTGTTGAGACTTGCAATGGGGGTGAATCTTCAGCTGGTGACTCTAGGTCATTACTATGGAAGAGGGTGTGGCATCTCAACCTACCTGAGAAGATTAGAATTTTTGCTTGGCGGGCTTGTATGAATGCCCTTCCTACGATGCAGAACCTAAGGGTAAGGGGGGTCAATACAGATGGTAGTTGTCCTTTATGTGGCCAAGGTCCTGAAAATATTTTGCACGCCCTCTTTAACTGTGACTGCTCAAAGCTGGTTTGGAATTTCTGGGTTGGGAAACCTGCTTTCTTGGATGGTGGGGCTTTGGATTTTACTGATGTGGCTCTCCATGTAATTCGAAGTGGCACTCCAAAGGATCTAGAAACCCTTTTTGTCACTGCCTGGTACATTTGGTTCAACCGAAATCAGGTGGTGCATGAATCCATCTCCACTCCTCCTGGTCAAATTTGGGACTCGGCTTTGCGACTTGCTAAGGATTTTAAGGGTGCTTTAACCCCATTTAGCCATCAGCATGGTGTCTGTGCCTCCCGTTGGTCTCTTCCTCCGCCGGGTTTCCATAAAGTTAGTGTTGATGGTGCTACCTGTCCTGATGGCTCAAATTCATGTATTGGAGTCATCATTCGTGACTCAACTGGGCAAGTCACTGCGGCTTTGAGCAAGCCTCTGCCAGCCCCCTACTCCCCTGAAATTGCTGAAGTTCTTGCTTTGGAAAACGGTGTCAACTTGGCGCATGAAATGAAGGTTACCCGGGTAATTTTTGAATCTGACTCCCTTGCAACGGTGCAATCTGTGGTTTCTATGGAAGCTGGTGGCCCACTTGGCCATTTCATCAGTGGAATCCGCAGCTCTCTAAACCTCTTTTGCAGCTGGCGTCTTCAACACCTGAAACGGGATCACAACAGAGCAGCCCACGAGCTCGCCCAATTGGCCAAATCAGCTGGTTCTGCTCAAGTCTGGAAAGGAACCTCACCTCCACTGCCTCGTTCTTTTCTTTTTCCAGACCCCTCTTAGACTAGATTTGCTGTCTTGGTGCTCTCCTCTGTTGTAATGCCTTTTTGGGCTCTTTTATGTTTATGAATGAAGGTACTCTTTTCAAAAAAAAAAAACATAAAGAAGTTGGAACTTAATAGATGTGAAAATTTAGTTGAGATTCATCAGGCTGTTGGACTTCTTGAAGAGCTTGAATTTTGGAGTCTTCAAGCATGTAAAAATCTTGAAATTATTCCAAGAAACCTCAAGTTGAAATCTCTAAAATGGTTTTATATCTATGACTATGAAAGTCTTGAGAAGTTCCCTGATATTGGGCAAAGAACGAAAAGATTAGCTCTGCCTTCATCAGTTGGAAATCTCACTAGCCTTCATACGTTAGTCATCGGTTTTAAAAACATTAAAGAACTTCCAAGTAGCCTCTCTAAATTACAAAATCTTAGGAAGCTCTATATGTTTGATTTTGAAAATTTTCCAAAGATCTTGGATACTCCTGATTGCTTCCCCAAATTAGAAGTTTTGTTTTTTTGGGACAGCAACACTGCTACTCTCCCCGACATCGCTAGCAGATTTCCTCAATTAATGGTCCTTCATATTCAAGGCTGCTGGAATCTTCGGGAAATTCCAAGACTTCCATCATGTATACGTGATGTAGTTGCAACAGGATGCAATTCATTGGATTCACAATCAAGAAGAAGATTATTGAGTCAGGTTCATCTCTCTCTCTCAATTTAAAGTTTTAAGAGATACAATTTTGGTTAACTTTCCCAAATATGTTACTAGATTTGCTAAACTGTAATTTTTTTAATTTGCTAATTGCAAGCAGTTTGAAGAAATGGTAGGGCTTCCACAGAATATTGTATGTCCAAGCCGATCATTGCACCAGGATTATGCATCTGAAACAGACTTTGCTCATAAAAAATGGTTTTCATTTAAACTTAATGGTGGTGGACACAACCTTGTACTTTCAGGAACTGAGATTCCAAAGTGGTTCAACCATCAAAGTGTTGGAAGTTCCATATCATTCTCGGTCGGTCAGAAATCTCTAACATGTGCTTGCTGTGCTGCTATAAAAGTGGAACTAAAGGATACTAAGCTAAGAAATCTATCTGTCCTGGGAGAAGGTGCTATCCACATTTTCATTAATGGTTATAAAGGATTGCTCACAAATCTTGTAGCTTTTATGAATATATCATATTCATCTTTTATGTGGGTACACTATAAAAGGGATATTTCTTTGGAAGGCATAATTCTAAATGGGTGGACTGATGTTAAGCTTCAATTTGAAATTTGAAATTATGATCCAAAAATTGCTGAAGTTACAATAGAAAGGTGCGGGGTCCATGTAGCATGCATATGTTCTCCTCAGAACTCCGCTGCAGATAATGTGGCTTGCATAAGAATTCATGAAAGATTAAATGTGTCTTTTGATGAAAGATTAAACAGCAAAAGCTGGTCAAATGCTCTGAAGCCCAAGATGCCTATTATTGTCCTCTTTGTGAAATAGTTGAAGATTCAGTTTTACATCTATTTCAATGCTGTCCCTATGCCAAAGAATTGTGGTATGGTGGTAGATGGAGCTTTCAAGTCAAATTGATACAAGCAATCTGTTATGGAATTCATTGAACATATAATTGACCCCCCAAAGGAATTACTAGCAGGAAGACTGAAAAAAGAGGAATTCACATTGTATGCAATAGTGGCAATGAAAATCCTTTGGTATGCAAGGGAGGGTGCTCTGTTTTCAAACACTAAAGCCAGCATAAACCAGCTAGCCAATCGTCTTAACAAACAATATGACTCTCACATGAGATCACTTGAAATTACATGGGGAACTGAAGAGCAAAACAGGGGAAGTGCTTGGATCAAGCCAACTGACCAATGGGTAAAGCTTAATTTTGATGTGTCATGTAATCAAAAGAATTTAGGCTTGGCTTTGGTTCTCAAAGATCAAGAGGGAAATGGCAGAGTAATTAGACGTGGCATAAACATCAACGGCAAGCTGGGCAATGCCATTGGCCAAACAGGACAGAATTGAGCAAGTTGTGATAGAGAGTATAATTTATAAAGGTACGCACTCCAAGCATTTGACAAAATGTTACTATGTTATGAATGAATGACCTCACACTCTTGCTTTTCAAGAGATGAGTTTCAGTATTTACTTGTGTGTGCATATATATATATATATATATATATATATATAATGGTAAAATTCAGTAAACGTCACACTATTGGATTGCTCTCTCTCTTCCTTAGTGTAGTTGGATGAATCTGATATGGTGATAATTTTTATCTTGTTAGCTTGTTGTCGAGGATATCTCTTTGGGTTGATCTGTTTGAATTTTGTCATCATATTCTGCACCAATAGAAGGTGACGCAACAAGCATCATCAACTTCATTGCAATCCCTCCCGGCTGGGAATGGAAGAACATAATGAAGGATATTTTGGGTTTGGCTTCTTCCCTGTATATGGATGGGGTTTGATAATGACTCTAGTCTTCTTTTGCCTATAAACTTTCTGACAACAGCAAAGATGGCCTTGATCTTCTATGCTGCATGTAGGATGTTGACTTCAATCCATATCTATTTTCGAAGAAATGAGAACCTCTTGATTGAACTTCTAAGAATATGCCAAGGTACATTGAAACATTTTCTATTATGTTTTTAAATGTCAAGGTATGTCTCCCCTTTAGTTTTGTTGTTTCATTTGTAGCATATTTAGTTCTTTTATCACTCCTCTCTCAAATCAACTGTCTCATCACACATGATGGTAGTGGCAGCTCTAGGATTTTATTTCAGAGGGGTCATTAAGAAACTTAAATTAAATAAAATTTAATAAAAAAAAGAGAACTTGAATATATTAACTTAAATTTAATAAAATTTTATGACTGCCTTAGGGATTTGACACTACCTTGGAGTTTTTTTTTTTTTTTTTTTTTTTTTTTTTTTTTTTTTTGGGACAGGAAACACTGTAATTTTATTAACTAGAAGCCAAATCGACTTGAATTACAGGAAAAAAGGTGTGGAGAAACATCATCCATCCACACCGAAAACTTGCTAACATGTCTAGCAATGTTGTGGGCTGCATTATTAGCCTGTCTTTGCACATGATTAAACTCAACTTCAACCAGCTGCTTTGCTATCTCCTTTGCTTCATCTATTAGGTGTCCATACTCTGCCAACGATGAGTCTTCACCCATTAATCCATCAATGGTGATCTTTGAGTCGCCCTCAAGAACAATGAATGATAACCCAATATCTTTAGCAAACTGAAGGGCTTTCTTTGCTGCAATTACTTCTACTGCAGTGACCGAAAAGGGAAGCTGAAAACTCTCTGCCATGGATGCTACGACTCTACCATTCTCATTTCGGACAATTACTCCAACACCAGCAAGATTATCATCTCTAAACACTGAACCATCAAAATTTACCTTGAGTTTCGGCCAATGAGGGGGTTTCCAGATAAGACGAGGTGGAGTGGCTGGGTTGATCAGGTGGTCGTGGAGGAATGGTTTGGACAAAGGAAGCTCTAGCATTTTGCTTGGATCTATACTTTATGCTTTGAGTTTCAAGGCTGTTTAACAGTAAGAACCAAATTAGCATTTAGGGAAGCATGAATCTTAAACAGCACTGCATTCCCGCTAAAGCTGAGAGCCATGCGACACCGTTTCATTTAATGAAAGAATGATTTAAGAGAACAATGCCATTTCAGTCTTGGATATTAATTAACTTACAACACGTGAGATCCACGTGTACTAACTAACTCTAAGATTACTGTTTCAGTCTCTAATAGTTTGTTAGATCTGTAATTGACTCTAATCCTGTACGTGACTATATAAAAATGAATCTAACACAGTTTCTAAGCTAATATAATCATTTAGATATTTTCTTTTATATTTCCCTATTCCTTCGTTGAATCTCACATGGTAGTAGAGCCTTCAGAATTCTCTTTGGTGGTTGGAATCAACAATGCTAGTGAAGTTTGGAATACTTTGGAGCAATGATTCGCTTCAACTTTGAGGGCTAATATCTTGAATTTGAAGATTGAACTACAAAATATAAAGAAAGGCACTGACACTATCAATGGATTCTTACAGAGAATCAAAGCTGCAAGAGATCAATTACTAGCAATTGGTGTTACAGTGGATAACGAAGAGTTACTTTGCATAGTCCTCAGAGGCTTGCCTAAGGAGTATGCTCATTTATTTTTCTTGCAATCAAGACTCGAAGTTAATCAATTTCATAAGAAAAAACTCTGATTGAAACGCCGAAGGAAATTTGCATTCTATGGCAATGTATGCCTCATCAAACCAGAAGTAGAATTTGAATTATTCACAGGCACAGATGTGTCTGAATTCAGGAGGAATTCAAGGTCGAGCAAGAAATTTACATAACCATGGTAGAAGAAGAAGGTTCATATAGGTAATGCCTCTCTTAGCAATAAATACCATAATTTCCAACTGAGAAATGTGTTACATGTGCCTAGTATTGCTTCTAATCGACTCACTTCACAAATTATGCTTGTGTAAGAATTGTCATTTTGATGCTATAAATTCCAATGTCAAGATATTATGACTGGAAAATTTTCAACGAGGGTTTGTATGAAAATGGAGAATATCAAATCTACTCAAAACCCTAAGCATCAACTGCATCTTCATCACCTTCACATCTCAATACATGTCCTGGTTCATCTACCCAATCAAAGAATCAAAATCTTCAACGTTGTGTAAATTCTATAAATAGGTTTCTTTCCAAAAAGTGGATGTCATGGCATCATAGACTAAAACACCCAAGGGATAAAGTTCGTGCCCCAGCAGTTCCTTTTCTTTCAAAATCATGTACTGCAAATAACTCTGATGTGCATTGTAGACACTGCCTTTGCTAAATCTGATTTTTCAGTCTTCTAAACCTTTAGAATTAATCCACACTGATGAATGTGGTCCAGCTCCAATACAATTATCAATAGTTTTAAATACTATCTTGTACTTGTTGATTGAAAATCTTCTTGATCATATAATCAAAATTCTTAGATCTAAATTGTGGGGGTGAATTCACTTTTAATGCCTTTAACGTTTTTTTCTCTAATCATTGTATTACTTACCAATTATCTTGTCCTCACACACCCCAACAAAATGGAGTGGCTGAAAGGAAACATAGGCATCTTGTTGTGTGTGCTTTGACCATGCTTTCTCACTCAAAATTACCTACCACTTATTGGTCATATGCTATTTCTACTGTTGTGCATCTCATAAATAGACTACCCACTCCTTTCCTCCATAATCTTTCACCTTGGGAGCTCCTCTTTAAGGCCAAACCAGATTTATTACACTTGAAAGTTTTTGGGTGTACTTATTTTCCTCTTCTTAAGCCTTATAATACCCACAAATTTCAACCTCACACTTCTTCTTGTGTATTTTTAGGTTACCCTCCCTACTCAAAAGGTTACAAATGTCTTGAACCTCACTCTCACTGAATTTATGTTACCAGGCAAGTTTTATTTAATCAACATGATTTTTCTGCATTAACACAAGTTTCATCCTCACAATCTAGTGCTCCTCCCTCAAATTCTCCCTCACCTGCTCTTTGGATTACTTTTTTATTGCACTCTTGTTCTCAATCAATTTTCTTCAGCCCTCTACTCAATCTAATTCCACTGCACAATCCTCTTCTACTCTACCTGTATTGAAACCTTCTCCTTTACCTTCAGTTCCACTAGTTCCCAGCATGCCTATCCTTCTCCACCAGCCACTTCTGCACCAGATATTTCCCCACCAGAGCCTTCTCATACTACATCCTTATCTGGCACATACACACATCCTACGGTAACTTGATTACTATACCGCATAACCTCCCTCATAAAATTGCAGCCCAATTCCCACACTGGTTTGCACCTGCGAATGATGAATATGATGCCCTTGTGACATGGCCTAAGCAATTATCTTCTTGCATTCATTCGTTTTAGCAAATATTCGCATAAATATTTTCCGAACTTTCTTAATATGGGGGATTGATAAAGAAAATAGAATTGAGAAAATTTGACATATGATCAAATTAACTGGTCATTAAAGAGATCCTCATATCAATTTCATTTTCTAATCATAAGAATTTATAGCTTCAAACAGCTTGGGAAACAAACATAAATACACAAAATAGATTTAATGCAATGCTTTATCCAATAGAACATCTTTTAATCTCTTGCAACTTCGATAAGGCTTCTCTCATAGTAAAACGTTCTTTCGATGAATCAGCAGCACAAGATAGTCCAACTCTCACCATAGAAGCCACACACTTGTCACCTCTGAAAGCAATGTTGTTTTTGTTCTTGCTGCTGCTATCTTCACTTAGTACTGCTGCTTTGCGAAAAAGATTCATTATCCTTGAAAAGCCTTGGATCAGCAATATCCAATATTTTACTCTCATGCACTTCGGAGATGAACTTGTTTATGCTTAAACCTTCCTGGAAAATCCCATCTTTGGGCTTCTTGGCAATGATCATCTCAAGCAGCAGTATCCCAAAACTATAGACATCCCCACTGGTTGAAGCCTTTCCACCCAAACCATACTCTACAACAGAATTTCAGGATATTAGAATCAAGTATTCCAACCAGAAATGATAAAAGCTTTAGGAAAGCATGTAGAAACCTAAGGTGTTACCTCCCCCCTCAATCCAAACAAGCCCTAAATCCTTTTAAGTTTCATAAAGTAAGATCCACAGCATACTTGGAGCAATATAACCAATTGAGCCTTTTAGTCCAATTGTGCTATTCCCATTCTGTGATCAATCATGGGAGAGAAACCTTGCTAACCCAAAATCTCCTACATGAACAATCATATCTTCATCTAAAAGCACATTTCCAGGTTTCAAGTCGCAATGGACTACAGGTGGGTCACAATCATGATGTAGGTAATCTAACGCAGAAGCTACATCAATGGCAATATTCAGTCTCTGGGTCAAGGTCAGAGTTGATCCACACTCAGGATCCTTTGGGTACAACCACTTATCCAAGTTACCATTAGACATGAATTCCGTAGCTAAAGCCTTGAATTCAGCTCCTGTGTGATCAATGCTGGAGCAAGAAGTGAAGTCCTTAACAAGGTTCCAATGCCGGATGTTTTTAAGAGCTTCACATTCTGCATCAAAACTCTTGGAATCTTTGCTTTGTGTCAAGTCAAGAACCTTCACTGCAACTGAGGTGTGGATTCCATTTTCACTTGTACTGAAAACAGCTCTATAAACAGACCCAAAAGCACCCCTCCCTATCAAATTTTTTGTGTCAAACTTTGTTGCAATCTGGGTTTCAGAGTAAGAAAGCCTTGGTGGTAAACCCTTCAGTTCAGATGATGAACTTCAATTTTTTATTGTCTCTCTCTTCTTTTGGGTGATCACTGCACATACTAAACACAATGCACATACAAGCACAATGAAAGAAGAGGTTGGAATAATGACTTTGAGCACTAAATCTGAATTCGACTTTGTTTTTGTGACACAAGTAGTGACTCTTAGCTTTTCTGCAGTCTCATGGTCAAATGCGCCAAGCTATTGTTTCCCTAGAGAGAATCCCAACTGATGTTGGCAAAGACACCATTTTTCGGTACTTCTCCTTTCAAGCTATTGAAAGACAAATTTAGCATCTGCAAAGCAATAAGGTTCTCCAATTCTGTAGGGATTAGGCCAGAGAGATTGTTGGAAAAAAGATCCAAGCTCTCTAGTTCTATTAGATTTTCTAGTGACTTTGGTATTGAGTCAGTTATCTTGTTTCTTGCAATGTTGTGACGTTGCAAAATTGAGTATCTCTTGGTTATTGCAGGAATATTTCCGGATAGCTGGTTTCCAGAAATGTCCGTGATGTCAAACTGTCTCAAATGGCCAAATTCGTTGGGCAGAGAACTGGTCAAAGAGTTATTTGCCAACAGCAAAATTTTTAGCTGGGAAGCTAAAAAAATTTGCTTTGGAATGCTTCCATTGAGTGCTGTCCTTGCTAGAACAAGCATCTCTAATCGCTGGCATGTTGCTATACTCATGGGAATTCTACCAGATAACCAATTGTTTGTCATGTCGAGCTCATATAGCCGCATAAAATTGCTAAAGATATCCTGAATTTCTCCAGAGAACAAGTTGTCAGTAACCATAAGTCTTTCTAGTTTCTGAAGTTTTCCAATGGAGTTTGGTATTTTGCCTTCGAAAAAAACTTTTCTCAGTTGGGTAAGTACACAAGGTTTTGATACTTTTCCAATCTTTGAATAAATGTTGGAGATTGACACAGAGATTTGCAACAGAAGGGGGAAGTTCATCAGCTAATTGGTTAGAATTCAGATGGATTTCCCTTAGCAGGGTACAGTTGTAAGGGAATCAAATACTTGGTAATTGAGCTTTGTTGTAGAAGATAAACTGTTCCCACCAAGGAGTAACTGGACAAGGTGTTTCAAGTCACCAAGTAAAGGAATATGCCCGGTGAAATTATTTGAAGAGTTCAATATTTGAAGCATTGGATAAAGAACTTGGTATTGGTCCTTCCAGAAGATTGCATTAGTTTAAAAGGATTAAGTCTTATTAAAATTAAAAAGTTATTGGGTCTTCTCTTATTTACTAAAAATAAAAGTTAACCCATGTTTGGATTTGATCCAAATGACGAAAGGTGGTCATTTTTTCTTCGCAAAGAACATGGACTTTGGTATTACTATTCAACTTAGTCTTACTTGGGTTTATCCAATGCTTTAAAAGAAAGGAGCGCGTGGGCTGGTTCAGGTTAGGTCTTATTTTGAACTTCAAAATTGGAAGCCCGACTATATTAAAGTCAATTAACCGACACTTGATTTAAGTTAAAAAGCCGAAGCCCATCTTAGTCTTCTTTTTGCGTTAAAAATCTAAATCCCGTGTTTATTGAACTATTTTTTTTTAAGAAAAAAATATTGAACCATTATTAAGAGCATGCTAAATTTAATAAAGCTTAAAATTTGGTGAAATTATTCGGTACTTTTTGGAATATTACACATTTCTCTCATTTCAAAGTGAACATTACATATAGGTCTCATTTATATATAAGATTGACATTTATGTAAGAGTAGAGTATAGCCTATTGAAGATACTGAACAAAATAACATGTCCATGGGTTTTTTTTTTTTTTTTCCCCCCCCCCCTCTCTTCTCTCTTTCTTTTACAAAATTTGGACTACACATTTGACGCTTTACTATCATATTTACAAATTTGTTTTCTATACTATAATTAAGGTATTAAATGACAATATAATTATTTTTGTTGCTATTGTTATAAGTCTAAGAAGTTAGTAAAATACCAAGAAGAAATATAAAGAAAAATTATTAAAATAAAAGAACAATAAGACATAGTAAATGTTGTTGATGATGATGAAAAAAATGTCAATGAATAAATAATTTTAGAATATGATGAATATAATGATAACGTTGACTTAGAAGGTTTTTTTTTTTTTTTTTTAAATTTTTAGAAACAAACTAACTGCTACATACATACACTTAATTACACTCTCACCAATTTCAAACTCATTACTTAACCCAATGTACTACTACAAAAGGGCCTGACTTAGAAGGAATTGAATGGCAAGATCGTGTTATTATTTTGGCTCACAAGGTATGTATTATCACATTTGGGGGGGGGGGGGGGTCCAAATATGAAATTTAATGGGAATGGTGGTAATTGGTGAATACATATCCTTGTTCCTATATATTCCATTTTATGTTCCACCAATTATGGTAAGCCATTTCTAAAAAATATATATATATATATGTTAAGCCATGCATTTGATATTTTTCTATTTTAAACTTTGATTATTTTATATAAAAAAGTTTAATGAATACATGTCAAACTACGATTGGTGAAAAATAAAGTGAGACGTAAAAAGTGGGACAGAATATTTGTATTAGTAAGCTACTGTCCATATAGTTCAAAGAACTTCTTTTTTCTTTTTCCTTTTTTCAAAAAAAAAAAAAAAAAAAAAAAAATGAGAGAGATCTGAGTTAGGGACTGGGCCACAAGTCACCAACTATGAAATTCGTATGATCACAGTTTTTTTTTTTTTTTTTTTTTTTTTTTTTGAGGATAAACCGCAGATTCGTATGATCATAGTTAATACCTTTATTACGCCATTCCCATTCTTATTTCTCTCTCTCAAAAATCCATTCAGAAAAATCTCACTTTAACGCTTACAATTCCTAGTTCATCATATCTTTCCTTCTTTGGTTCCTTTGTAAATCTTTTCAACTGTCTATTCAAATCACTATGGCTTTTCCTGTATCCTTTTTTTTTTCCATAGTAGTCCTGAGATACTCATGAATATTTTGATTGAAAAAAGAAAAAGAATCGCTATTGTGAATTCAACATCTGAAACTAGTTATACTGTTTTATACACCCATTTACGAAATTGTAGGACTCCTTAGGGATTTGACTCTACCTTGGGGTCTTGATGCATGGAAATGCAGCAGTAAAATTATTCACAATTCTATGTGTTGTACTTGGATCTATGCATATGCCACGAGTTTCAAGGCTGTTTAGTCAAGAATCAAATTAGCATTTAGGCCTGATAAGCTGAATAAGAGCTTGACTATCAACGGTAATGAAGATTACTACCATTAATAAAAACTTGACTATAAACGGTAATGAAGATTTGTTGTGGACTGTGTGTTTGTATTGTTTCAGAATATGACAACACTTGTGAACAGAGCAAGAATCTAGAAGAAACAGAGAAAGAAAGAAAATATTGGTGATCAGTGACCACAGCATTTTAACGGTATTTTAATGTATTAAGACACGTGCAGATAAAAATGAATATTAGAAAAAGAAAAAGAAAAGAAGAAAGATATTACATCATTTAAGATTTGATTCTCAATAATGGGTTGGGTATCCTCAACCCAGAATGGCAACTCTGACTATGATTTTCATTGATTGGGATTAAGATTTGATTCTCAAAAATGGGTTTGGGTATCCTCAACCTAGAATGGCAACTCTGACTATGACTTTCCTATTAGTATTTTCTCAGCCTCCACGTTTGGGCCACCCAGTCGCCAATTATGAAATTGCAATCTCTAAAATGTGAATCGGACTACCAACAGTATTTGCACAATAACGGACTATCATATTCTTATTGGCCTCACAGGAACTAAAATTCAATTCCTTTACTCTGCCATTTACATTATCTCTCTCTCTCTCTCAAAAATCCATTTAGAAATATCTCACTTTTACTCTTACCATTCCAATTTCATCACATCTTTCTTTCTCCTCTTCCTTTAAAATCTTTTCAACGGTCTATCCTAATCACTATGGCTTTTCTGACCAACAAGGGAGACACCTTTTCCACTTTCTTTCACCAATGTAGATATGATGTGTTCTTGAGTTTTAGAGGTGAAGATACCTGCAATGGTTTTACGAGTTATTTGATTGGCACTTTGTGTGATAAAGGTATTAACACCTTCGTAGATGATGAGCTCCCAAGGGGAGAAGAAATTTCTGCAAAACTTCTCAAAGCCATTGAAAGTTCAAGAATTTCAATAATTGTATTCTCTAAAAATTATGCATTTTCTACTTGATGTTTGGATGAACTTGTCAAAATTATTGAGTGTAAGAAAAAAGGCCAAATTGTGCAACCAATCTTTTTCAAGGTAGATCCATTAGAAGTACGTAACCAAAATGAAAACTTTGGAGGAGTTTTGACAAAACACAAAGAAAGATTCAAGAATAACATAAAGAAGGTGCAGGGATGGAGGATAGCGCTACATGAAGCAGGCAATATATCTAGTTAGCAATACAAAAATGAGTATGTATTTAATGATTACTTTATTTTTTATTTTTTATTTTTTTATTTTTTTATTTTTTTATTTATTTTTTTTTTATCACCAATAAATTTTACCGTTTAAAAAAAAAAAAAACTTTCTTTTTTTTAGAATACTAAGTATTTTAACACACATATACTGGGAGAGGGGAGAAGATCTTAAAAAAACTGACAGTAGTGTATATCTAAAATGGCCTAGTTAGGAAATGGAAGAGTATATGATCAATAATCTTTGTCGTCAAGTAATTAGAAAGTGCAGTATGAAATTTGGTTTTATAAAAAAGCAAAGCGTTTTATAAAAACTATCAAAAAGTGTTTTTTTAAAAAAATTTAGTGTTTGGCTAGCACTTATAAAAGTGGCAGTTTGAGATGCAAATTACCAAAAATGACAATATATATATATATATATATATAAAAAGAGAATTTGTTGTGTTAATTACCTCCTTAATAATAATAATAATAATTATTATTATTATTATTATTATTATTATTGTAGGGTCAGCTTTTGTAGCCCAAGCCCAAAAAGTATGGGTTAGAGGCCCAACGTACCCTGGACAATAAATTTGTAAAGAGTGGGTGAAAGAGCTGGGCTGGGTCCGAATTAAACAATGGTGGGTTAGACTACGTAAAGAAGAAACAACATAAAATGAAGCCGAAAAAACTCTTAGGTCAATGTCCGAAGAGGTGTTTCATTGAATAAACAGTGATTACAAGGTTCAGAGCTACAGTAAAACTACTCTTCTTTCTCCTTTGAAGTTTTTCCGATCCTTTTCTATCAGGATCTCTTCCTCTTTATGTAGTACCCTTCTCCATCATCTCCATCGTCCACTTGTTCTTCATCTGTGCATCTACTTGAGTGCATGTCACATCATGGGTATGCTTTAGTTATTTGGGAGTGGCGGTAGCTGAGGTTGCACTGTTCAGGGGTCTTCTCCACATAAATGCGGCCAGAAAAGCTGTTGTAGTGCATTAAATACGGTGGTAGCAGCTTTTCCTTTAGATATTTCTTCGTTCTGATCATCTCCAGCCCTACCCTGGGCTCATCATCATCATTAGGATTGCTAGGAGGATTACTCGGACCTTCCACACGTCTGATTGATCACAACTATTTATATCCGAGGATCAAGGACTCTTCGGCTCAATAGTGATCCTCTCGGATAGAAGGCAGCCTCCTCGGACGACATCCCTCTCACTTCTGGGCTTCATGCCTTCAGATGGGCTTGGACCCAACGATTTACTACTCTTCGGAAGTATAATACCCCTCAGTTCAGTGCCTCAGGCCCACTAAGTAGTTTTGGGCTTTTACCCCCCACAATTATTATTTGTTTTAATGACTTCTCAATAGTAATTGACCCTTTTAAATTTTCTTAGAATGGAATACACCATCATTATCTTAAAACTTAATAATTTTAGTTGTATAAATCTTTGCAATAAGTTTTTATTGAGACTTATATTTTTCTTTTTGTAATTATTATACTCATTATTATTAATAACAATGACTCTTTTCAAATTATTTTTTCCCTAAAAGCAAATTGTTAATGGCAGATAAAATAATAATAATGTAAATAGTAGGTCTAGATGAGAACCAATAACAACTTGTTACAAAAACTTTTTTATGAAATTGTTATGAAAATATTGTGTAAATAGCACTATTTTTTTTTTTCTAAAGAAAAATAGCACTAATTCAAAAATTTTAGGGACACAATAAAATATCACAATATTTTCACCGTATTCTTTGTTTTTAGTTCTGATCAATCTTAGTCTAATATTTTATTAATTTTTTTAAGGATAAATTACAAATTACACCCCTAAAGTTTAGGGATGTTTGGATTATATACTCTAAAGTTTCAGAATTTGGATTTTACCCCATGAAGTTTGAGAGTATTTGGATTTTACACCATAACATTTCAGAATTTGAATTTTACCTCCCAAATTTTCGGGGCGTTTAGATTTTACTCTCTAAAGTTTGGGAGTGTTTGGATTTTACACCCTAAAATCCAAATTCTAAAATGTCAAGATGTAAAATCTAAAGACCCCCAAACTTTGGGAGGGGGAGTAATTCCAAATTCTGAAACTTCAGGGTGTAAAATGCAAACACTCCCACCTAAATTTTAGGGGTGTTTAGATTTTACTCCCTAAAGTTTGGGGGCGTTTGGATTTTATACCCTAAAATTCAAATTTTAAAATGTCAAGATGTAAAATCCAAATACCCCCAAACTTTGGGAGGGGGGGAGTAATTCCAAATTCTAAAACTTGAGGATATAAAATACAAACACTCCCACCCAAATTTTAGGAATGTAATTTGTAATTTATTCTATATTTAATTTTCTTTTGACATATGAAATATTTGACACCTCAACTATTGTGAAATATGTTGTCATAATTTGCTGTGTCTTAATACAATGAGTCTTTTGGCTGAATATTGCTGAATTCGGAATTTATTTGCGTTATGGGCACTGTTCCAACTTATTTAGAGAAATGAGGAGAGAGAGTGAATTTCGGCAACACCGTTGTCCAAATTCCAACAAAAAGTATGAGAGAGAAAGAGAAAAAGTGGGAGAGAGAAAATGTTGAATTTCGGCAATGGCATTGCCGAAATTCCTGCTGCCCAAAACGCTGACCGAGTGGGTGTGAGAAGTGCTCAAAGTGTGCGGGTGCCCAAAGGAAAGCAATTGTGGCAATGGCATTGCCGAAATAGTGGAAAAAAAATTTGTGACTATTGTGGCAATGCCATTGCCGAAAATGGGAGGAAAAAAAAAAAGAAGAAGAAGGTGGTTGCTGAAATGTGGGGAGAAATTAAAAAAAAAAATAATGTACTACGTCCACAATATTTTTATAACATTTTCACAACAAATCACAGTTAATTAGTTATTATTAGTTCAAATTTGAATTTAACACTGAGATTACTTTTTTAATCCAACAATAACAATCAGTAACAACTTACCACTTAGAGTTTGTTGTAAAAATTGTGTGCAATTATCATTTCTCAAAAAAAAAAAAAAAAGTGTAATGGATTTTTGCCAATGGCATTGCCAAATAGTGGAAAAAAATTTTGTGGCAATACCATTGCCACAAACCATTTTCGGCAATGGTATTGCCACAAATTTTTTTTCCCATTTCGGCAATACCATTCTCTAACTCCATGCTTGGGCTCATAGTAGTTAGAACTGAACTTCTAGACTTGGCTAACCCTAATTTCTGAATTCTACATTATTCATTGTTTCGATGTGTATGGTTACAGAGTATAATGATCTAATTCTAAATGTTCTTTTTAAACTTTTTTTTTAAAGTTGTTTTTAAACTCTTTCTAGATACCAAATAAAATCCCATATTTTCCAACTTTAAGCTTGTTTAACATGCATGTTCCACTTATAAAAAAAAATGCATGTTCCAGAACTTTCCGTCTAGTTCTTCCATTCTCTGAACAATCCAATCCAAAAATGAATCTAGGTAGAACACAAAAGCATGTCTTTGGCCAGAGTCATGAAATTACCAGCTTTGCAAATGCTGCCACCATGAAAGCTTGAGGGCAATGAGGATCATTGAAAATCTTAATAATTTCACGTGACTTTTCACTGCAAGTGGTAAATCAATACAAACAAGATCCAAAAGTATTAGTTACTTTTCCCCTCCCATTTTCGGCAATGACATTGCCAAAATTGCCATAAATTTTTTTTCCCATTTCGGCAATACCATTGCCACAAACCAATTGCAACAATTTTTTTTTCCTCCCATTTTTGGCAATGGCATTGCCACAATTGCCACATTTTCGGCAATGGTATTGCCAAAATTGCCATAAATTTTTTTTCCCATTTCGGCAATACCATTGCCACAAACCAATTGCAACAATTTTTTTTTCCTCCCATTTTTGGCAATGGCATTGCCACAATTGCCACAAATTTTTTTTCCGCTCTTTCGGCAATGCCATTTACACTTTTTTTTTTTTTTTTTTTTTGAGAAATGATAATTGCACATAATTTTTACAACATTTTTACAACAAATTTTAAGTGGCAGTTTGTTACTGATTGTTATTGTTAGATTAAAAAAGTAATCTCAGTGTTAAATTCAAATTTGAACTAATAATAACTAATTACCTGTGATTTGTTGTGAAAATGTTGTGAACGTAGCACATTATTTTTTTTTAAATTTCTCCCCACATTTCGGCAACCACTTTTTTTTTTCCCTCCCATTTTCGGCAATATCATTGCCACAATAGTCACAAATTTTTTTTTTACTATTTCGGCAATGTCATTGCCACAATTGCTTTCCTTTGGGCACCCGCACACTTCGAGCACTTCTCACACCCACTTGGCCAGCACTTTGGGCAGCAGGAATTTCAGCAATGCCATTGCCGAAATTCAACATTTTCTCTCTTTCACTTTTTCTCTTTCTCTCTCATACTTTTGTTGGAATTTGGGCAACGGTGTTGCCGAAATTCACTCTCTCTTCTCATTTTTCTAAATAAGCTGGAACAGTACTCACAACGCAAATAAATTTAGAATTTAGCAATATTCAGCTAAAAGACTCTAATACAATTGTAATTTTTATTTTTATAAATCTACTTACATGATGAGACACTTATCCCACTCAACCCACTTTTTTATTTTTCCTCATCCACCCGTTTCTTCCTAGTTCTCCATCAATTATCTTTTTCTTTTTCCTCCACCCAACATATCTCTTCTTCAGCTCTTCTTCTTCACCTAAATGACAAGAAAAAGAAGAAAAGAGATACACAAGACATAAAATATATAAATAAAAATGAGAGAAGCCCGAAGAAGAAGAAGTAGCTAGAAGAAGCAGCCAGTAGAAGAAGAAGCACAGAGGAGAGGAACCTTAGTGGCAGCAAAGGGAGCCCCGTAGATTTGCTCTAGTTTTGGGACTACAGTCACTACACCATGGATTTGTGAGATCTGGGGTTCTGGGGCTGCACCGTGTAATCTGTCTTTTAAGTAAAAGGGTTAAAATTGGATTTTAAGGAAAAATAATGGGTAATTTGGGAAATTGGCTGAACCTTCCAATGGGAATATTGCAAACACGATCTTGTGCGTCTCCTTTGTATTTGGAAAAATGACTTATTTACAAAGTGTGTCTGCAATACGTTACCAAACATGCAGTTTGGATTTTCAGTAGGAAAAAGTGTGTTTTGGCTCCTTAAAGTGGAACCGAAAGCACACTAATACATTTTGAAACATAGGTGATAAATTTGAGGGCTTTTTAATATTTAAATATCATTTATTCAAATTTTGATATTATATAATTTTTTTGTTTAAGAAACCATTCCTGTTTTTTGAAATGCAAATGTTAATTAAATTTTTGTGTCAAAAGTATTATAAACATCTCTGTTATAAGATGTTAAGAAAATTGATTTTCAATTATTATTAAGTACACACGTAACAAACTTTTTTTGTCAACTTGTTTAGGGTTAGGTCTAGTACTGTCTGCCCTGCCCACCCATATAATGTTTAGAAACTTCCCAAAAAATTCTTAATAAATTCATTCAAGCTAGTATTATAAGTGGATATTGAAGAAGTTTGTTTCATTAGTACATAAGCAGATCTTCCACGCGTCTTTGAGCTAAAAGCCTAAAATTGATTTCATAGCTGAAAAAGAAAAGGGTTCATAATTTCATACTTAATTATATTCTTAGATCTATAAATTTCATGTTTCTCAAAAAAAAAAAAAAAAAAATCTATAAATTTCATGCCACTTACTTGTATTAACAATATATCAGTCATAGTACACAATATTAAAATTTGAATTTAGTTCATGTACATATATATTCTATTTTCTAACATGTTTTTAATGCTTTGTAATTGGCAGCTATCCTCAACATAGTTTATCCAAGAAATTTCTGAAGAGATCTCACTTATTAAATTAAATTGTGCGCAATTATTTGTTGTTAAATACCCTATTGGAATAGATTCTCGTGTAGAGGAAATAGTAAAGTGGCATTTAGATATTGAGTTAAATGATGTTCGCATGATAGTGATCCATGGCCTTCTAGGAATAGGAAAGACATCAATTGCAAAAGCGATTTTTAACTTAGTTGCACATCATTTTGAAGGGAGTTGCTTTCTAGAAGATGTTAGAGAAAAGTCAAGAACAAACAATGGCATAATTCAATTACAAGAGACACTTTATTCTAAGATCTTAGGGGGTCGAAATTTGAAGATGTATGGTGTATTTAAAAGAATCAATGTGATAACGGACATACTTCACCACAAAATAATTCTTTTAATTCTTGATGATGTGGACAAAGTAGTTCAAGCAGAAAATTTGCTTGGAAAAAGCAATTGGTTTGCTTTTGGAAGTAGAATTATTATCACAACAAGAGACAAAATGTTCTTATCTACCCTTCAAGAAGATTGTCATTTAACCTACTATAGCTACAAGGTCAAGGAATTAGATTAACATGAATCTCGTGAACTCTTTTGTCAACATGCATTCAAAAGAAACAAGCCTAAGGAAGACTATTTGGAACTCGTAAACCTATTTATAAGTTATGCCAAAGGTCTTCCATTAGCTTTAAAAATAATAGGTTTGTATCAAAGAGATATTCGTTGTTGGAAAAGTGTACTAGATAAGTATAAAAGAATTCTTAATCCAGATATTCAAGAAGTGCTCAAAATAAGTTACGATGGACTAGACCAAGCTCAACAAGATATTTTCCTTGATAAAGCATGTTTCCTCAAAGGATTACGCATGGATGTTGTTGTAAATATATTACAAAGTTACAATTCGCATGGCCCATTTAATGATATTCAAAGACTTATAGATAAGTCTCTCATAGTTGTTAATGCTAAAATAACAAATTATCAATGCATGACTTGATACAACAGATGGGTCGGGAAAAATTGCTCAACACCAGGGATGAACCTACAGTAGGGCAGGGGGGGCCATTGCCCCCCCCCAAAAAAAACCTAATATATATATATGGGTTGAAATTTTAAATTTTCGTCCTAATAGCCCCCACAATTATTAAAAAAAAATAGTATACCTGAATGCAATCTGAAAAAATAACCCACAAACTCTCATCCAAAAATAAAAAATAACCGACAAACTAAAAACTACAAAATAAAAAATAAATATAGACTGAAAACCTCAATTACAATTCTCAAATTTTTACCCTAACCTCACTCTTCCTCCACTCAACCTCATCAATGCCTCCAATCTTCATCACTATTGCTGCTGTTTTGCTCCTCCTCAAATCAAATTCGAACTATTGTTGCTGTTGCTCCTCCTTAGATCCTTTGCTATATTGCCCTCTGAGTTTTTTTTATGAACTGTGGTGTTTGACTGCTGTGTTTGTGAGTTGTGGCTTTTTAACTGATGTGTTGTGTCTCTCAACCACTTTGTAATTGTGGCTTTTGTGTGGACCGGTTTCAGTGTTTGTAGATTGTAACCTCTTTCTTTTTTTTTTTTTTTTTTGGTTTTACTTTTATCTATAAAGAAATAAAGGGGAACCACTAGGACAAGGACAAGGACGTGACTAGCTTTGTGAATCTATGAGACTAGGGTTTGGTAAGTCATTAGTGACTTTTTTGTGAGATCAATCAACCAAAGTCTTTGGTTTGATTGTTTTGGTTTTATTAAAAATTTTGTCTTTGTGATTTTGTCACTTTGTGTGATGTGACTAATATTAGTATATATATAAACTTGTGCTTGTCTGTTTGTAATTATTTTGGTTATATATATATATATATATATTATATGTGTATATATATATATATATATATATATTTTTTTTTTTTTTTAATTGTTGAGAAGTCCCTTTTTTTTTTAGTTGGTGTATAGAACTATGAAATATGGAAATAATGAAACATTTTTTTTTTAAAAAAATTTGTAGATCATGAGTAAGTCCACTACAATATTAAATTTTTTCAAAAGAAAAAATCTGATGATTATCTAATGGACTCTATGATTTTGTACATTAAGAAGGAGATTGTTGCAAAATTTGGTACAGAATCAACAATAGACGACTTTTGAGACTTAAAAGAGTGTCAAGTTCCATTTTGATGAATGTGTTGAAATGTATAAAAAATACTTATTTTGTATGTTATACTTTTCGATATTTTTATAATATCAAATGTTTAAAAAACACTTATTTTATATGTAGTATTTTGTTGAATATGAAATAGATGTTAGTTTTTATTTTCATAAAAGAATTTTGTTTTAAGCTTTGGCTCCCCAAGGTTCGAATCCTGGTTTCGTCCCTGCTCAACATGAATCAAAAGTGTCAAAGAAGTACAGAAGGCTATTGTGTTATGGGGTTGCTTTTGAAGTATATACTGCGAATATGGTACAAGTCATTTTGATTTATCTATTCCCTTGTTTCTCAAGGCATAAGCATAGTTGTCAAAATATGAATCGTATCGTGAATCCATTTTTAATTTTTTCATATCATGTATCGTATCATATTGTGTATCGTAAGATACACAAACACTTAATAAAATTTATAAAAAATTATAAATATACATATATAAAGGGTATATTTATTATAAATTTTGAATATATTCAACTAATGACTAATTTATTCATCACTTATATAATAATATTTAACAAGCTAACTTAATAAATCAAACTAGCATATGTTCATAACATACACATTAAAATGACTCAAATTCAAAAGTGATAATATATTACAAATGACCCAAAAATAATAATTTATTTTCATCATATTCATCAAATTGCCTAATAAATCCAATCTAAGTCAATGCTATCATCATGTTTATAATTTTGCAAATTTATTTCTTCATTTAAATTTTCTTCATTGTCATTCATCATTAACATTTACTATCTCTTCTTGTTCTTTTTATTTTAATATATATATATATATATATATATTTTTTTTTTTTTTGGTATTCTAGTTTCTTGGACTTATAACAATAATGATAAAAAAAAATTTAAATTTTTTTTAAAATATTAAAGTGAAAGGCAAGTGTGTATTATGTAATCCAATTGTAGGAAAGAGGAGAAAAAAACTTATGAATATTTAATTTTAGTAAGCGAAATTAAGTAAACTAATAATTTTGTGTTAAAAACAAGTCTAACAACTTGTTAGATTCAAATAAAAGTATAAATTTTAACAAAAAATCTCATTTTAAAGTATTTGTCTATGTATTGTACGACACGTACAATTTTACAATACGATATGATTCATACAATACATACACTGTATCGTATGATTCATGGGTACTTACGATATACTGATACAATACAGAACGTTTTGCACACGATTCAATATATGATACATATCACATATCGTACGATACTGACAACTATGGGCATAAGTAGTAAATATTTTTCTCATTTCTTTTTTATTTTTTTAATGGTGAAGAAAATAAAAGTTTTTCCACATTTATTTTGTTTACAATTTAATAATTGTAAATTTTATTATGCAATGTAATTAATGTAATTCTTTGTCCAAATTAGGGGTTGGATGAAATTCAAGGCATAACATTGTGCTTACCACAATCAGAAAACATGGAATTGGATCTTGGAAAAATGAAAAATCTCAAATTCTTGATAGTTCATAATATAATTTGTGAAGATCTTAAATATCTTCCAAATGAGTTAAAGGTTAATTGATTGGAATGGATTTCCTTTACCTTCCTTGCCAGCTGCGACTAGTCTTCAAAAACTTGTTGCAGTTAATATGCCAAGAAACCGCATTAAATTGGATGAGCATTTCGAAGTATGATCATTACCATTTATAAATTATTACTATATCTTTTTAAGTTATATTTATATTGAATTTTTTTTTTCATCTTCCACAGAGATGCCGCTTCACAACTCTGAAATACATGAATTTCATGGACTGTAAAAACGTTACCAAATTACCTGACTTATCGGTGATTGCCCCAAATATAAAGGAGTTGGAACTTGACGGATGTGAAAATTTAGTTGAGGTTCATCAATCTATTGGGCTTCTTGAAAAGCTTGAATATTGGAGTCTCCAAGCATGCAAAAATCTTAAAATAATTCCAACGAACCTCAAGTTGAAATCTCTTAAATTGTTTTTTCTCAATGGCTGTGAGAGTCTTGGGAAGTTCCCTGATATTGGGCAAAGAACGGAAAGATTAGCTCTGCCTTCATCAATTGGAAGTCTCACTAGCCTTCGTACGTTATGCTTCGGTTCTAAAAATCTTAAACATCTTCCGAGTAACATCTCTAAGTTACAAAATCTTAGGAACCTCTATATTTATAAGTGTGAAAATTTCACGAAGGCCTTCGATACTCCTAATTGCTTTCCCAAATTAAAACTTTTATTTCTTTGGTACAACAACACTACTACCCTTCCTGACATCGCTAACATATTTCCTCAATTAAAGACCTTTGATATTCACGGCTGCTGGAGTCTTCAGAAAATTCCAAGACTTCCATCATGTATACATACCGTATTTATAACAAGATGCAATTTGCTGGATTCACAATCAAGAAGAAGATTATTGAGTGAGGTTCGTCTCTCTTTCTCAATTCAAAGTTTTAAAAAGATACAATTTTGGTTAACTTTCCCAATTCCCAAATATATTACTAGATTTGCTAAACTGTAGTTTCTTTAATTTGCTAATTGCATGCAGTTTGAAGAAAAGGTTGGGCTTCCACGGAATATTGTATGTTCAAGGGGATTACCGCTTCAAGACAACCCATCTGAAATGGACTTTGCTCATAAAATGGAGTCTTCATTTAAACTTGATGGTGGTGGATACAAGCTTGTACTTCCATGTAAGTGTTGGAAGTTCCGTATCATTCTCGACCGATCGAAAATCTCTAACATTTGCTTGCTGTATTGCTTTAAAAGTGGAAGTGAAGGATACTCTGCTAAGAAATCAAATTGGATGGGGTACTATTTCATGCAGTTCGCAGATTTGCTGTAGTACTATTTCATGCTGATTTGCTAAACTGTGGTTTCTTTAATTTGCTAAATGCATGCAGTTCGCAGAAAAGGTAGGGCTTCCACGGAATATTGTATGTCCAAGGGGATCATCGCACCGGGACTATGCATCTGAAACTGACTTTGCTCATAAAAAGGGGTTTTCATTTAAATTTGATGGAAACGTGTTAATTCCAGGAAGTAAGATTCCAAAATGGTTCAATCATCAAATTGGTGGAAGTTCCATATCATTCTCGATCAATCGGAAACTTCTTCCATCATTTGCTTTCTGTGTTGTTATACAAGTGCAATCGAAGGATAGGTATAGAGTTATATATCAGGTTACTATGCTATCAACATTTTTGTTGATGGTTATAAAGGATTGCACTCATATACTACTGCATATTTTCCATCTGCACCATCATCATCATCTTATTCTTATCTATAGGTATTCTATATAAACCTATAAGGGATAGTTCATTGGAAGGCATAATTCTAAATGAGCGGACTGATGCTAAGCTTCAATTTGAATTTTCAAATTATAATCCAGAAATAGCCAAAATTACCGTAAAAAATTGTGGGGTCCATGTAGCATGCAAGTGTTCTCCTCAAAGCTCCACTGCAGATAAGGTGGCCTGCCTAAGAATTCATGAAAGATTAAAAGTGAGTTTTGATGAAAGATTAAATATGTTTTTGTCGAGAGTGACTGTAAATGTCCTCCCCTTGAAGCAAAAGCTAGATGGATGCTCCAAAGCCCAAGATGGCTATTATTGCCCTCTTTGTGGAATAGCAGAAGATTCAGTTTTACATCCATTTCAATGTTGTCCCTATGCCAAAGGAATGTGGTATGGTGGTTGATGGGGTTTTCGAGTTGAAATGATCCAAGCTCAATCGATAAGGGAATTCATTGAACATATAATTGAACCCCCAAAGGAATTACTAGTAGAAAGAGTGAACAAAGATGAATTCACACTATATACAATATTGGCTATAAACATTCTTTTGGATGCACGGGAGGATGCCCTGTTTTCAAACACTAAAGACAACATAAACTAGATGCATCATCTTAACAATCAGTATGACTCTTACGTGAGATCATTTGAAGAGCAAAATAGGGTAAGTGCTTGGATCGAGCCACCTGACCAATGGGTAAAGCTTAATTTTGATGGGTCATATGATCAAAAGAATGTAGGCTTGGCTGCGATTCTCAAAGATGAACATGGGAATGGCAGAGCAATCAGACCGTGGCTTAAACATCAACGGTAAGATGGGCAATGACATTGGCCAAACAGGACAAACTTGAGAAAGTTGTGATAGAGAGTATAAAGGTACACACTCCAAGTATTTGACAAAATGTTACTAGGTTCTGAATGAATGACCTCACGCTCTTGCTTTTTTTCAAGAGATGTGTTTCAATATTTACTTGTATATATACAATGCTAAAATTCAGTAAGCATCACACAATTAGATTAATTGCTATCTCTTTTCCTTAGTGTAGTTGGATGAATCTGATCTAGTGTTAATTTTTGTCTTGTTAGCTTGTTGTTGAGGATTTATCTTTGGGTTGCTCTGCTTGAATTGTGTCATCATATTCTGAGCCAACAGAAAGTGATACAGCTAGCTTCATCAACTTCATTGCAAGCCCGGTTGGGAATGGAAGAACATAATGAAGGAAATTTCAGCTTTATGTATGGGGTTCACTAATTCTGTAAACCACAGCCTCATAAGATGGGGTCTGGGGTCAAATCACTCTAGTCTAATTTTGCTTGTAAGCTTTCTGACAACGACAAAGATGGCCTTGACCTCTTATGCTGCATGTAGGATGCTGACTTCAATACATACTACTTTCGAAGAAATGAGAACTTCTTGATTTAACTTCTAAGAATATGTCAAGGTATCCTTATAACATTGAAACATTTTCTTGTTTCATTTGCATTTTTTTATTCTTGAATCACTTCTCTCTCAAATTAACTGTCTTATTCACAAGATGGGTACCGATCCAATTTGAAAAGACATTAATGTAAGGAAAAATCAGAATTAATGAAAGAAATAGTCATGCTTTAAGTTGTTTTAGAAAAAAAAATTGTTAAGTTATAAAGGTGAATGTACGATTAATATATTGGCATCTAATAAACCACACAAAGAAATTATTTTGTTTAATATGCAGATAAATTCAGCTCTTTTTAATTGAAAAAAATTTATAAAATTTTTTAAGAAATTTTTTTTGAATGTCATTGGACAAGTATGTGCTGCTAATATACTAAACAAATATTTTTCGTTTTCTTAGCTTATTGAATTTGTTCAACATGATATGAAAGTATTTTTATTTCTCAAGTGGCATATGATTTTTTAAAACTAATCAAATTAGATCAAAAAAAAAATCAAAGCTGACCCATTTGAGCCTCGGTGGGGAGGAGGATATGTGGTGGTGGGAGAAGGACAAGCGGACGATCTTCATGTGTGAGAGAGAGCTCCAGCCGAAGTGCTACTAGAGAAGAAAAGAAAAAAAGAAAAGTGCTCTTAGAGCTCCAGAGAAAGTGCTAGAGAAGATAGAGATAAGGGAAGGTGTGGAGGAGAAAAAAAGAGGAAAAAAGAAAATAAAAGAAACGTGTGGAGGAAAAAAAGCGATAAGGGAAAAATAAAATAAAGTATAAGAAATTAAAATTGAGAAATGCTACAACAATATTTTCATAATATTTTCACAATAAAACTTAAGTGGTGGGTTATTACTAACTAATACGGATGAAAAAAAAAATTTAAGTGATCTGTTCAAATTAAAATTAGTAATAACTTACCACATATAATTTATTGTGAAAATATTGTAAAATGTTAATAATGTAGCATTTCTCATTAAAATTAGATGAATGAAAGAAGATTGAAAAAGAAATATTAAAGAAATAATATTTAAATGGGATAGAGAAAATGATAGAGAGTCTGTTGGAAAGTGTATTTGAAAAAGTAAGTAGGCAAAATGTAAAATGAACTGTTCACTCTTTAAACAGTACAAAAATTTGGAGAGCTTGCTAGAAATGCTCTAAAGGAAGTAACTCTTAACAATTTTTACCCAAAAAGAAAAAAAAAAAAATGAAACTCTTAACAATTTGGTGGGAAAAAAAAAGTAAATAAATGAGGATGAGATAATGTATGGGAGTAGTTGGAGTGTTTTGATTGTTTTTTAGTACATTGAAATTTCAATAACAAATAATTGGCAAACTGAAAATGAACGGTAAGCAATTTTCCAATAAGCATTTTCATTTTTTTTTTTTTTTTTTGGTGGGTTAAACAGGTGCATATATTAAACAACAAACAACAACTACAAAGTGGCCACAGAGGCCAAAGTATTGGCAACACGCCTATAATAATACAGCTCATTCATATCAACATCAAGCAAAACATTTAAATCATCAGAGGGAGAGGTATCAAACACAACAAAATTTTCCATAATGGAACAACCCCTCCTAGCCAAAATGTCAGTGCATTTATTCGCCTCACTAAACACATACCCCACCCGGACCTACCTGAACTTGGCCATGAGAGATTTGCAATCACATTTTCACATTAGATAACAAGTCTTCTCCGCGTTTGGGCCACCAACTCTCACCACTAGTATTTTTATAATAGATTAAGAGTCTGTTTAGATACTGCTTATTGCTGAAAATTAAAAACTGAAAATTGAAAACACTGTAGCAAAATAATTTTTAAATGTGTAAATAGTGCCGTGAGACACAGTTTTAAAGTTGTTTTTGTTGAAAAAAGTAGTTGCGGGTCTCGTGAACAGTGTACGGGACCCACACAAAAAATGCAAATGCGCGTCTACATTCCTTTTCCAGTGCAATCTAAACGTGCACTAACATAGTCTTATGACCTCACAGTCACAGGAACTCAACTAACATCCAATTCCTTTACTTTGCCATTCCCATATATTCTCTCTCTCTCTCTCTCTCTCTCAAAAACCCATAATTTATACAGGATATACCGCCTCAATTGGCGGATAAAAAAAAAGTAAATAAATGAGGATGAGATAATGTATGGGAATAGTTGGTGTTTGTTTTCCTTTTCAATGCAATCTAAACGTGCACTAACATAGTCTTATGACCTCACAGTCACAAGAACTCAACTAACATTCAATTCCTTTACTCTACCATTCCCATATATTCTCTCTCTCTCTCTCTCTCTCTCTCTCTCTCTCTCTCTCACACACACACACACACACACAAAAACCCATAATTTATACAGGATATACCACCTCAATTGGCGGATAAAAAAAAAGTAAATAAATGAGGATGAGATAATGTATGGGAATAGTTGGCGTCTGCTTTCCTTTTCAGTGCAATCTAAACATGCACTAACATAGTCTTATGACCTCACAGTCACAGGAACTCAGCTAACATTCAATCCCTTTACTCTGCCGTTCCCATATATTCTGTCTCTCTCTCTCTCTCTCTCTCTCAAACCCATAATTTATACAAGATATACCACCTCAATTGGCGGATAAAAAAAAAGTAAATAAATGAGGATGAGGTAATGTATGGGAATAGTTGGCAGTGTTTTGACTGGTTTTTAGTACATTGAAATTTCAATAAAAAATAATTGGCAAACTGAAAATGAACGGTAAGCAATTTTCCAATAAGCATTTTCACATTAGATAACAAGTCTTCTCCGCGTTTGGGCCACCAACTCTCACCACTAGTATTTTTATAATAGATTAAGAGTCTGTTTAGATACCGCTTATTGCTGAAAATTGAAAACTAAAAATACTGTAGCAAAATCATTTTTAAATGTGTGAATAGTGCCGTGAGACACACACAAAAAATGCAAACACACGTTTGTTTTCCTTTTCAATGCAATCTAAACGTGCACTAACATAGTCTTATGACCTCACAGTCACAAGAACTCAACTAACATTCAATTCCTTTACTCTACCATTCCCATATATTCTCTCTCTCTCTCTCTCTCTCTCTCTCTCAAAAACTCATTCAGAAAATTCTCACTTAAACTCTTACAATTCCAATTGCATCACTTAAACTCTCCTCTTCCTTTTAAATCTGTTCTACTGTCTATCCAAATCACCATGGCTTTTCCAGTCAACAAAGGAGACTCTTTTTCCTCTTTCACCCACCAGTGCAGATATGATGTATTCGTGAGTTTTAGAGGTGACGATACCCGCAATAATATTACGAGTATTTTGATCGGCGTTTTGTATCATCATGGTATTAACATCTTCCTGGATAACGAGCACTTAAGGGGTGAAGAAATTTCATACAAACTTTTCGAAGCCATTGAAAGTTCAAGAATTTCAATCATTGTATTCTCTAAAAACTATGCATTTTCTACTTGGTGTTTGAAAGAACTTGTCAAAATTCTTGAGTGTAAAGAGAAAGGCCAAATTGTGTTACCAATTTTTTACAAGGTGGATCCATCAGAAGTACGTAACCAAGAGGAAAAGTTTGGAGAAGCTTTGACAAAACATGAAACAATGTTCAAGAATAAAATGGAGGTGCAAAAATGGAGGAGAGCTCTCCTTAAAGCCAGCAATATAGGTGGATGGCATTGCAAAAAAGAGTATGCATTCTATCACTATTTTTGTTATCACCAAAAAAATTTAACTGTAAAATACAACTCTCAAGCGAAGTCTTATTTTTTGAAAATTTGAAAGTTCATATCTTTTAATAATGTGCTAATTAGGCTAGATAGAAAGGTAAGCATATATAATTGATTATCTTATCAATTAATTATAAGATTTTCCTAGTTCAGGCAGGTCTATATATTTTGTGGTTTTTAGGGTTTTTTTTTTAATATTTCAATATCAATTAAATATTATTTATTCATCTTTCTAAATATATATATATATATATATATTGTTTAAAATTGTTTTTTTAGATGCAAAATTGATTATTAAGTTTTTGTATTTAGGTTTTATTAACTTATCAATAATTATTCGGCACGCTCATAACATTTTTTTTTTGTCAAACAATTTAAGGTTTCAATTGAGATAGATTTCTATGGTTTAATATTTTGTGGCCTTCTTGGAATTGGTGAAAGAATGTAAAACTAAGATATTTTTTTCCTTCAAAAAAGAAAAATCAATTATTATTCTACAATTTTAGGTTTTTTTTTTTTCTTTAATGTAATAGAGAGTGTTGGCATCCTTTATAAATTCACTACACACCCATATAGTGTTTACCAAATTTCGATCCCTAAAATATCTTAACGAATGCATTCAAGCTAGTGTTGGTCAATTAGAAATGGATATTCAAGAAGCTTTTTTCCTTACCTAACTAGTTTTTCCACGAGTCTTCATGCTAAAAGCCAAAATTTGATTTCCTAGCTGAGGAAAAAAAGGTTCATATTGATAGTTCTTAGATCTATGAATTACTTGCCATTTACTTGTATTAGCAATATTTCAGTCATAGTATACACAAGCTAAACATTTTGAATTTTAGCTCATCTTCTTATTCTATTTTCTAACAAGTTTTTAATGCTTTGCAATTGGCAGCCACCCTCAATATACACTTATCAAAGAAGTTTTTGAAGTGATCTCAAGAGTTAAATTAAATTATACGAAAATATTTGATGTTAAATACCCTGTTGGAATAGATTCTCGGGTGGAGGATATAAATTTGCGTTTAGATATTGATTCAAATGATGTGCGTATGGTAGTGATCCACGGCCTTCCTGGAATAGGTAAGACAACAATTGCAAAAGCTATTTATGACTTAATTGCATATCGTTTTGAAGGAAGCAGCTTTCTAGAGAATGTTAAAGAAAACTCAAGAACAAATGATGGCAAACGCCAATTAAGAGAGACACTTTGTTCTGAGATCTTAGGAGGTAGAACTTTGAAGGAGCTTGGTGCAATTAAAAGAATCAATGTGAGAATGGAAATGCCTCAACACAAAAGAATTCTTTTAATTCTTGATGATGTGGATAAATTAATCCAAGTAACAGATTTGCTTGGCGAATGCAATTGTTTTGCTTCTGGAAGTAGAATTATTATCACAACAAGAGATGAAAAATTACTATCTACTTTTCGAGAAGATTGTCATTTGACCTACTATGACTATAGGGTTAAGGAATTAGATGAACATGAATCTCGTATACTTTTTTGTCAACATGCATTCAAAAGAAGCAAGCCTAAGGAAGATTATTTGGAACTCGTAGACTCATTTATACATTATGCCAAAGGCCTTCCATTAGCTTTAAAAATAATAGGTTCTGATTTGTATCCAAGAGGTGATATATGCTGTTGGAAAAGTGCATTAGCTAAGTACAAAAGAATTCTTAATCCAAATATTCTAAAATGTCAAGATGTAAAATCCAAACACCCCCAAACTTTGGGAGGGGGGGAGCAAGTCCAAATTCTGAAACTTTATGGCGTAAAATGCAAACACTCCCACCCAAATTTTAGGGGTATTTAGATTTTACTCCCTAAAGTTTGGGGGTGTTTGGATTTTATACCTTAAAATCCAAATTCTAAAATGTCAAGATGTAAAATTCAAACACTCCCAAACTTTGGGAGGGAGGGTAGTTCTAAATTCTGAAATTTCAGGGTGTAAAATGCAAACACTCCCACCCAAACTTTATATATTTGTAATTTGTAAAATCCAAACACTCCCACCCAAATTTTAGGGATGTGATTTGTAATTTATTCTCTATTTAATTTTCTTTTGGCATATGAAATATTTGACACCTCAACGGTTGTGAAATATGTTGTGATAATTTGTTGTGTCTTAATACAATTGTAATTTTTATTTTTATAAATCTACTTACATGATGAGACACTTATCCCACTCAACCCACCTTTTTTTTTTTTCATCCACCCATTTCTTCCCAGTTCTCCATCAATTATCTTTTTCTTTTTCTTTTTTCCTCCACCCAACATATCTCTTCTCCAGCTCTTCTTCTTCACCCAAATGACAAGAAGAAGAAGAAGAAAAGAGATACATAGGACATAAAATATATAAATAAAAATGAGAGAAGCCCGAAGAAGAAGCTAGAAGAAGCAGCCAGAAGAAGAAGAAGAAGAAGCACATAGGAGACATAGCCGGGAATAATTACTTGGGGGGGCCGGGTTGTAATAGAGATATACTAAATATAATTCTTAAGTCTATTGGATACAAAATTATCAACTTTCATATATCATCATGTATTTGAATATTAATAAACATGAAAAACTGTCTAGTTCAATGTAGACATAACAAAAAGAACATTCACATCAAATCATGCCTGACAACGATTTTTCATGGAATAAAATTCATCCATTATTATCTCTACAGTGAAATTCCCTGCAATTTCCTTCTCTATATAAACTATCATATTATCTGCCAAAAGCTCATCCTCTATTCTATTGCGAAGTCTTGTTTTTAACAACTTCATAGCCGAGAAAGCTCATTCTGTAGTTGTCGTAGAAATTGAAAGGGTCAACACAAGACGAATAAGTCTATCAATCAAAAAATAGATTTTAGATTTTCCTGAAATTTTTAATCCCCTACATAGCTCGGAAATTGTACTCATATTCTGAAAATTTGGATGTTTTATCACATCAAGCTCATAATGTTGCAATTGAGACTCCAAAAGTTCTTGTTCATGTTTAGTGAAATCTTGAGGATAATATTTCTTAACCAAATTGCATATATCAACAATTTTGAATAATCTAAAAGCATCCTTGGGATTTAAAGCTGAACTAAGAATGACAAGTTCCGTTGTTAGCTTACAAAATATAATTTTCAATTCTTGCAATTGAAAGTCTATTGCAACTATAAATATGCCAATTCTAAAATAATGTTCTATTGTTAAATCTTCATCTTGACGACGATATCTACCTCGACCTTTAGTGTAACAAGCATTCATATCAGGAATATTAATTTCATGTTGCTCACAAAATGATATAACACTAGCAAGTGGGCTCCCATCCATCATCTCTCAACTTTTGAATAAGTGATTTTGTAGTTGAAACTAAATGCATGGCATTTAAAAGGTTTTGAGAATGTTGTTGCAAAGCTTGACAAAGAACATTAGTAATTCCCATTATCTCTTTCATCAAATGCAAGATTAAAATAAATTCAAATGATGTTAATACCTGATAAGCTCCCTCGGCATCACCGCGTTGTTTATAGTTAGCCCCTTCCTTAGAGATAGTGTTGATAACTTTGCAAGTAGCATCCAACATTTTAATCAAACTACAAATAGATTGAAAATGAGATCCCCACCTAGTATCTCCAGCTAGTTGCAAAGTACCAATCTAGTTTGCACCTCTTCCAGTCTCAATTTCATTAGAAGCAATCATATTCTCAAATTGTTCTGCTTGAGCATGTTGCAATTCATCATTACGCTTATTAGAACCAACAAAAATATTGATAATATTAACCAAATGATCAAAAAACTGATGAACATCTTTTACTTCTCTAGATGCTGTAACTAGAGCTAATTGCAACCTATGAGCCATACAATGTACATAATAAGCATTTGAGCAATCTTTAAGAAAAATAGCTTGTAATCCATTCCATTCACCACGCATGTTACTAGCCCCATCATATCCTTGGCCTCGAATATTTTTAATGTGGAGGTTGTAATGAGAAAGGACATCACATATCTCATTCTTTAAAGTCAATGCAGTAGTGTTTCTAACATGCACAACATGAAAGAAACGCTCTTTAATGAAACCTTCTTTATCAACAAACCTCAAAATGATGGCCATTTGCTCTATCTTCGACTCATCTCGAGCTTCATCAACTAGAATGCAAAATTTTGCATCCCCAATTTCTTCACGAATAACATTTCGCACTTTACTAGCTAGAATATGCAAAATCTCCTTTTGAATTGTGGGTGACGTATATTTGGCATTCCGTGGAGCATTTTAGCTACATTTTCATTGAAAGTTGATGTGTGTTTTATCAATTCAATAAAGTTATCTCAATTTTTTGAATCAAGGCTTTCACCATGACCTCTAAAAGCACAAGCTTGGAATGCTAGCCATCGAGCACACTCTATTGAGGTCTTGAGCCACAATAGATTATTCTTCGTTTCTTTTGATACTTGTTTCTCAACTAGTTTGTCAATATGTCCTAAATAATTCAATAGATCCTCACAACATTTCTCAGCAATTTTATGTGGTGTATTAGGTTCTTTCCCCTCATGACCAATTAAAGAACAATTCATTCCACCCTTCACCTTTTTCCAATTATTAAAACCTTTTTTCAGTGAATGCATCTAATCTAGGACGACTTGTTGGTTTCTTACGAAAAAGGTAGCAAGGTAGACAATAGATTGAATCTGTTAAAGGTGAGTATTCCAACCACTTATAATGTGATTCAAACCACGAAGATTGAAAACTACGGCGATGATTTTTTGGTCCTTGTATGGATACTTTATGTCTCTAGGTTGATATGGACCGGCTATGTGATAAGCACGTTGAATTTCATCTTGTTCGTTGATAGGGAATTCATATATTTGTTTACGTCACGGTCTATTCCTTTAGATTCAATTCTTGAACATTTGGAGGGACGCTCATTAGGCATTGAAGTATCGACATTTGTTTCTATAGAAGTCCTAAGTTCTGAATGACTAATATCTTTTTTCTTAAAGAACGCATCAATTGTTTGTTGTTTGCTCATTATTTGATACCTAATTTCAATCCAAAAAAAAAAAAAAAAATCAATTCAACTAAATAAACAAATACACTTGTAGTTAAGTAATGGCTAATGACCTTTTAGGATAAAAAAAACTAAATAAACAAATCAATCAAAAGTATAAACAAACAACATAAACCAAATACCTAGACTTTGTGACAAACTCACGGCCCACTACTCCAATTTCCTTCCATAGATAAATTTTTTTTATTTTTTTATTTTTTTTATTTTTTTTTAATTTACTTACACAATGCAAGCCGGCAAGCCCCACCCGGCCCCCACTCAAGGGATAAGACAAACAACACAAAAGCCAAAAGGGAAAAGGCTGGTCTGAGTCTCAAAGTCAATGGATCAAATAATAAAAGAATACAATAACAACAGACACAAAAAGACAAAAGACAAAGTAATAAGTATAAATTGCTTTGCTGGCAAAAGGAAATCACCTATACATATTTCATATTTGATATTTCTATTCAAGTATCAGTATTTAATTTAGTACTTCAGTTGTAGAGAAAAAGAGAGAGAACTCAGAGAAGTCAAGTAAAGAATGAATGAGATACCTTGAGGAGGCAGGAAGGCAACGGCGTCACGGTGAGCTAGTGGAGGCAGCGACAGCAGTGTCACGATGAGCCGATGGGGTTTCTAAGGCAGTCAGGTAGAGGCATGAGTCGGTGAGCGTTACACACTTACACTATTGGAGTTGGAGGTGTGAACTAAGAAGGTAAAAAACAGGGTAAGGGCATAAGGCAGAGGCGTGAGGTGAGGCGTGAATGAAGATGGTTCATTTGTTCTCTCTTTTAGATTGTTCAGACCTCGGTGAGGATTTTTGTTTTTAGACGGTAAGGATTGAATGCCCTTTTTTGTGTTTAATTAGGTATTTTAGATTTTGGTTCGGGCTAGGCTGGAAGTGTTATGGTTTAGAAAAGAATAATTTGTTTGCTTAGGGAATTGAGGCTGGTTGGTGGGGCTTGAAGTTGTATTGGACTAAAAGTCTAGAACTCTAGAAAAATAGTTGAGAAAAAATTGGGGGGGCCGGAGCTTAACTTTGGGGGGGGGGGGGGGTGGGGGAGGGGCATGTAATTTTTTTACATAGTTTAGTGGAAATTTGAAAAATTTTGGGGGCCAAGTGGCTCCACCCTTGGAGGAGAGGAACCTTAGTGGCAGCAAAGGGAGCCCCGTAGATTTGCTCTAGTTTTGGGACCACACCATAGATTTGTGAGATCTGTGTTTCTGGGGCTGCACCGTGTAATCTGTCTTTTAAGTAAAAGGGTTAAAATTGGATTTTAAGGAAAAATAATGGGCAATTTGGGAAATTGGCTGAACCTTCCAATGGTAATATTGCAAACACGCTTGTGGCCTTTTGCAATTGCAGCTCCCTTGCTGCCACAAGATCTTGTGCGTCTCCTCTGTATTTGGAAAAAAGACTTTACAAAGCGTGTTTGCAATACGTTACCAAACACGTAGTTTGGATTTTCAGTAGGAAAAAGTGAAACCGAAAGCACACATACATTTTGAAACCTAGGTGATAAATTTTAGGCTTTTTAATATTTAAATATCATTTATTCAAATTTTGATATTATATAATTTTATTATTATTATTTTTTTGTTTAAGAAACCATTCTTGTTTTTTGAAATGCAAATGTTAATTAAATTTTTGTGTTAAAAGTATTATAAACATCTCTGTTATAAGTTGTTAAGAAAATTGATTCTCAATTATTATCAAGTACACACGTAACAAACTTTTTTTTTCAAATTGTTTAGGGTTAGGTCTAGTACTGTCTGCCCTGCCCACCCATATAATGTTTAGAAACTTCCCAAAAAATTCTTAATAAATTCATTCAAGCTAGTATTATAAGTGGATATTGAAGAAGTTTGTTTCATTAGTACATAAGCAGATCTTCCACGCGTCTTTGAGCTAAAAGCCTAAAATTGATTTCATAGCTAAAAAAGAAAAGGGTTCATAATTTCATACTTAATTATATTCTTAGATCTATAAATTTCATGTTCTCAAAAAAAAAAAATCTATAAATTTCATGCCACTTACTTGTATTAACAATATATCAGTCATAGTACACAATATTAAATTTTGAATTTAGCCCATGTACATATATATTCTATTTTCTAACATGTTTTTAATGCTTTGTAATTGGCAGCTATCCTCAACATAGATTTATCCAAGAAATTTCTGAAGAGATCTCACTTATTAAATTAAATTGTACGCAATTATTTGTTGTTAAATACCCTATTGGAATAGATTCTCGTGTAGAGGAAATAGTAAAGTGGCATTTAGATATTGAGTCAAATGTTGTTCTCATGATAGTGATCCATGGCCTTCCAGGAATAGGAAAGACATCAATCACAAAAGCTATTTTTAACTTAGTTGCATATCATTTTGAAGGAAGTTGCTTTCTAGAAGATGTTAGAGAAAACTCAAGAACAAACAATGGCGTAATTCAATTACAAGAGACACTTTATTCTGAGATCTCAGGGGGTCGAAATTTGAAGATGCATGGCATATTTAAAAGAATCAATGTGATAATGGACATGCTTCACCACAAAAGAATTCTTTTAATTCTTGATGATGTGGACAAAGTAGTTCAAGTAGAAAATTTGCTTGGAAAATGCAATTGGTTTGCTTCTGGAAGTAGAATTATTATCACAACAAGAGACAAAATGTTATTGTCTACCCTCCAAGAAGATTGTCATTTAACCTACTATAGCTACAAGGTCAAGGAATTAGATGAACATGAATCTTGTGAACTCTTTTGTCAACATGCATTCAAAAGAAACAAGTCTAAGGAAGATTATTTGGAACTCATAAACCTATTTATAAGTTATGCCAAAGGTCTTCCATTAGCTTTAAAAATAATAGGTTCTGATTTGTATCAAAGAGATATTTGTTGTTGGAAAAGTGTACTAGATAAGTATAAAAGAATTCTTAATCCAGATATTCAAGAAGTGCTCAAAATAAGTTATGATGGATTAGACCAAGCTCAACGAGATATTTTCCTTGATATAGCATGTTTCCTCAAAGGATTACACATGGATGTTGCTATAAATATATTACAAAGTTGCAATTCGCATGACCCATTTAATGATATTCAAAGACTTATAGATAAGTCTCTCATAGTTGTTAATGCTAAAAATAACAAATTATCAATGCATGACTTGATACAACGGATGGGTCGGGAAATTGCTCAATACGAATCAGAAGTGTCAAAGAAGAATAGAAGGCTATTGTGTTATGGGATTGCTCTTGAAGTATGTACTGCAAATATGGTACAAGTCATTTTGATTTATCTATTCCCTTGTTTCTCAAGGCATAAGTAGTGAATATTTTTCTCATTTATTTTTTATTTTTTTAATGGTGATGAAAATACAAGTTTATTCATATTTATTTTGTTTACAATCTAATAATTGTAAATTTTGTTATGTAATGTAATTAATGTAATTCTTTGTCCAAATTAGGGGTTGGATGAAATTCAAGGCATAACATTGTGCTTACCACAATCAGAAAACATGGAATTGGATCTTGGAAAAATGAAAAATCTCGAATTCTTGATAGTTCATAATATAATTTGTGAAGATCTTAAATATCTTCCAAATGAGTTAAGGTTAATTGATTAGAATGTATTTCCTTTACCTTCCTTGCCAGCCGTGACTAATCTTCATAAACTTGTTGCACTTAATATGCCAGGAAGCCACATTAAATTGGATGAGCATTTCGAGCTATGATCATTACCATTTATAAATTATTACTATATCTTTTTAAGTTATATTTATATTGAATTTTTTTTTTCATCTTCCACAGAGATGCCGCTTCACAACTCTGAAATACATGAATTTCATGGACTGTAAAAACGTTACCAAATTACCTGACTTATCGGTGATTGCCCCAAATATAAAGGAGTTGGAACTTGACGGATGTGAAAATTTAGTTGAGGTTCATCAATCTATTGGGCTTCTTGAAAAGCTTGAATATTGGAGTCTCCAAGCATGCAAAAATCTTAAAATAATTCCAACGAACCTCAAGTTGAAATCTCTTAAATTGTTTTTTCTCAATGGCTGTGAGAGTCTTGGGAAGTTCCCTGATATTGGGCAAAGAACGGAAAGATTAGCTCTGCCTTCATCAATTGGAAGTCTCACTAGCCTTCGTACGTTATGCTTCGGTTCTAAAAATCTTAAACATCTTCCGAGTAACATCTCTAAGTTACAAAATCTTAGGAACCTCTATAACGAGTGCAAATTATTTGTAAGTGTGAAAATTTCACGAAGGCCTTCGATACTCCTAATTGCTTCCCCAAATTAAAACTTTTATTTCTTTGGTACAGCAACAGTACTACCCTTCCTGACATCACTAACATATTTCCTCAATTAAAGACCTTTGATATTCATGGCTGCTAGAGTCTTCAGAAAATTCCAAGACTTCATCAGGTATACTTACTGTATTTATAACAAGATGCAAATCGCTGGATTCACAATCAAGAATAAGATTATTGAGTGAGGTTCGTCTCTCTTTCTCAATTCAAAGTTTTAAAAAGATACAATTTTGGTTAACTTTCCCAAATATATTACTAGATTTGCTAAACTGTAGTTTCTTTAATTTGCTAATTGCATGCAGTTTGAAGAAAAGGTTGGGCTTCTACGGAATATTGTATGTTCAAGGGGATTATCGCTTCAAGACAACCCATCTGAAATGGACTTTGCTCATAAAATGGAGTCTTCATTTAAACTTGATGGTGGTGGATACAAGCTTGTACTTCCAGGAACTAAAATTCCAATTTATTTCAACCATAGAAGTGTTGGAAGTTCCGTACCATTCTCGACTGATCAGAAATCTCTAACATTTGCTTGCTGTATTGCTTTAAAAGTGGAAGTGAAGGATACTGTGCTAAGAAATCAAATTGGATGGGGTACTATTTCATTGCTTCTTAAAGGAAAAAACTATGTTACCTTGATCTTGTTTAATGTAAGGGTGCCTGTTTTGTTAGTGCAGATTGTTATGTTGGTGCTGAAAATCCCTATGTCCACCACAATGTCTCTACTTTTCAAATTTCATGGATTTCTTGAAGTTATGGACAGCAAAAACAGCAACAATCAGAATGTTAGCAATAATAATACTCCCACCATGACACTACCCATCTTTCCAGCCATGCTGTTCGATACGAAAGGCCAAGAGAGTATGGAGACTTTCAAAGACATAACAGGGGTGTCCTAATCTGCTTTAAAGAGACAACTTTTAAAGCCTTTTGCGGGTGACTTTTCATACTGATTGGCACCAACATAATATTATGGCAATAGATTATGGTTGAAATTTTGCTGAAGTGTTTGCTCTATTTTCAAAAAATCTACTACTTCCTTTATTTGTGAGGTGTGAGAATGGGTCAATATTTAACACCTATTTTGTATGCAGTGTTTGCAATCCTGCCACTTGTCAGCAAAACCAACCTATGCTTATCAATAGAATATTTATATTTCTGTTAATGAAGTTTACAGTTGAAAGTGTTATATGTTATTAAAGTTGAAGATGTGCAGTTGCAATCCTTCCTCTTCTTGTGCGTAATTGAATTGGCGAAGATGTAAAAATATTTGTATGTACTTCATCCATTCAAATAATGCAAATTATTCCAATTTCTTCATATCTCATTTTCCTCTTTTAACTTCTTCTTCCTTTTTCTACATTACTGAATTGAGTTGAACTAAAAAGTTCTCATGCAGGAAGCCTTTGCCTGTGACCAGATAGTTTTTTTGGTTTTCCTTCCTAGTTTTGAGATACTCATGAATATTTTCATTGGAAAAAAAAATTACTATAGTGAAATTAAACATCTGAAAATACTTGTACACCAATTTACGAAATTGTATGACTGCCTTAGGGATTTGACACTACCTTGGAGTCTTGATGCATGGAAATGTAGCAGTAAAGATATTCACAGGTCCATGTGGTTTACTTGAATCTATGCTTTATTCTTTGAGTTTCAAGGCTGTTTAGTCAAGAACCAAATTAGCATTTAGGGAAGCATGAATCTTGTGATAGAGATAGAGATAAATGACAGTCAACTTAAACAGCACAAATGGCACTGCATTCCTACTAAAGCTGAGAGCCACGCGACACCATTTCATTAAATGAAAGAATGACTTAAGAGAACAAGGCCATTTCAGTCTTGGATATTAATTAACTTACAACATGTGAGATCCAAGTGTACAACATGGACTACAGGTGGGTCACAATCATGATGTAGGTATCTAATTCAAAATCTACATCAATGGCAATATTTAGTCTCTGGGTCAAATGCGCCGAGCTGATTGTTTCCCTGGAGAGAATCCCAGCTGATGTTGGCAAAGACACCATTTTTCGGTACTTCTCCTTCCAAGCTATTGAAAGACAAATTTAACATCTGCAAAGCATTAAGTTTCTCCAATTCTATAGGCATTAGGCCAGAGAGATTGTTGGAGGAAATATCCAATCTCTCCAATGCTGCTAGATTTTCCAATGACTTTGGTCTTGAGCCAGTTATCTTGTTTCTTGCAATGTTGAGACATCGCAAAATTGAGTATTTCTCGGTTATTGCAGGAATATTTCCAGATAGCTGGTTTCCACAAATGTCCATGATTTGAAGCTGTCTCAAATGGCCAAATTCGTTGGGCAAAGAACCGCTTGAAGTGCTATTTGCCAATAGCAAAAATTTTATCTGGGGAAGCTAAAAAATTTGCATTGGAATGCTTCCATTGAGTGCTGTCCTTGCCAGCACAAGCATCTCTTATCGCTGACATGTTGCTATACTCATGGGAATTCTACCAGATAACCTGTTGTTTGCCATGTCGAGTTCATATAGCCACGTAAGATTGCGAAAGATATCCGAAATTTCTCCAGAGAACAAGTTGTCTGTAACCATAAGTCTTTCTAGTTTCTGAAGTTTTCCCATGGAATTTGGTATTTTGCCTTTGAAAATTTTTTTTCTCAATTGATAAGGACACAAGGTTTTGGTACTTTTCCAATATTTGAATAAATGTTGGAGATTGACAGAGTGATTTGCAACAGAAGGGGGTTCATCAGCTAATTGGTTAGAAGTCAGAAGGATTTGCCTTAATAGGGTACAGTTTGTAAGGGAATCAAATACTTGAAAATTCAGCTTTGTTTTAGTAGATAAATTGTTCCCACCAAGGAGTAACTGGATAAGATGTTTCAAGTTACCAAGTGAAGGAATATGCCCAGTGAAATTATTTGGAGAGAGATCAAGTTGTTCAATATATTAAGCATTGGATAAAGAACTTGGTATTCCTCCTTCTAGACTACTGCATTGGTTTAAAAGAACTAAAGTCATATTGAAAATAGAAAGTTATTGGGTCTTCTCTTATTTACTAAAAATAAAAGTCAGCCCATGTTTCGACTTGATCCAGATGACAAAAGGTGGTCATTTCTTCTTCGTAAATAACATGGACTTTGGCACTCAACTTTGTCTTACTTCTGTTTATCCAACACTTTAAAATAGGCTCAAAGAAAGGAGTGCATGGGCTGGTTCAGGTTGGGTCTCATTTTGAACTTGAAAATAGGAAGCCCGACTATATTATTAAAGTTAAGGCAAAAATCCATTTTTGGTCTCTATATTTTGAGTCGATTCTCATTTTAGTCCCTATTTTAATTTTGCTACTAAATGTAGTCCCCAAAAATATAAAATCAATTCTATTTTGGTTACTGCCATCAGCCCACTAACAAAAATCTCCTACATGGCAGACGGAGTGCTTTCGTCAAACCTGCCCATTTAAGTAATAATTAACTAATCCTACATGTACCCTGAAGCTCACGTGACAGATACGTGACCCACACCTCACCATTCCACGTCAGCTTCCCGCCGCTCAACCCCACATGTGACCTCACTCATCAACTACCTCACACATTACCCAGACCTAAAACCCCCCAAATTTCAAAGGAACCCTAAAATCCCCAAATAATCTCGTCGTCCTCCTCCTCATCCCTGAACCCTAAAAGCCCCAAATCAAACCCATTGTCAATAGAAAACCTAAATCAGTGAACTGAGATACTGATTCACACAAAAATCACACCGAACCTCGTGATTTGAAGAGGGAACATTAATGTGATTGGACGAGGGAGAACATTGCGAGAATCAGTGGGTGAAGTTTCAAGTGTGTAGCAGTGGGTTTAAGTTTGAAGCTCGAAAAGGTAACTTCTTTTCACTTTCTCTCTGTCTATGTGTATGTATCTCTCTCTCTCTCTCTAACTTTTAACACATACCATATCTGTCTCTCTCATGGGTTAGGGACCACTATTTAAATGTTTGTTTATGCTTTTATTTTGATATTGTTATTCGTTTGGTTGGTAATTTATGTTTGGCCTTTAAGGAAACAAGGTGGTCCATGTGTTCCCTGTTAGCATTAAGCTTTATTTTATATTGTTTGTGTTCCATGTTGGAGGAATATTGTTTTGAATGTAATAGTGTCAGTGCATGTTTGACTGTTTGGTTGGGTTTTCTCTTTATTGGATTAAATAATGTTTACTATATGCTTCATGCATGCAAAATGGATGAATTCTTTACTTTGTATGTGCATCATGGTGGGTATTTCAATGAAAATCCTAAGGAGTATGTGGGGTGATGTGGAGGTAGTAGATGATTGTGATCCTGATAAGTGGTCTAAGGTAGAAATTAAGGCCATTTGTAAAGAGTTTGGGTATACATCTGTGAATAGGTTGTGGTACAAAATGCCTGGAGATAATGAGGGTAGGATGTTACACTGATTAATGATGATCTAAAGCCCATCTTAGTTTTCTTTTATGCATTAAAAATCTAAAGCCCGTGTTTATTGAACCATTATTTTTGTTTTTAAAAGAGAAAATATTGTTCCATTATTAAGAGCATGCTAAATTTATTAAGGGTCCATTTGGTTGGGAGGATGGAAAAGTGAAAGGATAGAAAATAGAGGGATGGTGGAAAAGTGAGAAGATAGAAAAGTTTTTAGTTTTCCTCATTTGTGTTTGGTTGAGAGGGTGGAAAAGTGGAGGTATATAAAACTTTTTGGTTTGGTTGAAAATAAGGTTTGTATAAATTTACTATCATGTCCCTCTTAAATAAAACAAAAAGTAATACATTATACTTTTTAAAAAAATTGTGTATAGATGAAAGTGGACATTTAAAAAAATAGCATAAGAAATCATCCAAAAGCGTTTTCTTAAAAAATAATAAAAATTAAAATAGAAGAAGAACCCACCACGTCTTGACAAAACCAAAGAAGAAGAAAAAAAAAAAAAAAAAAAAAAGCCAGCGTTACAAGAGAAAGGAAAAGTCAAAAGGAAAAAGAAAAAAAAAAGAGGGGCCAGAAACGTTAAAAGAGGTGAGGGGTAGTTTTGTCCAAATATTTTTCCCCACTTTTCACTCTGATTCAGAGAGATTGTATGTTGAAAGGGAGGAGATGAAACTTGTGGGCCCCACCACTTTTCTCTCCCCCTCCCCCTCTCAACCAAACACCCTTCCCACTCATTTTCTCTCCTATTTTCCACTCTTTTTTTTTCCATCTTCCCTAAAATCCACCCAACCAAACATACCCTAAAGCTTGAAATTAGGTGAAATTATTCAGTACTTTTGGAATATTACACATTTCTCTCCTATAAAAGTGAACATCACATATAGGTCTCATTTAAGACTTACATTTATGTAAGAGTAGAGTGTAGTCTATTGAAGATACTAAACAAAATAATATGTCCATGTTTTTCCCCCCTCTCTTATCTCCTTCTCTTACAAAATTTAGACTACACATTTGACACTTTACTTTCATATTTACAAATTTATTTTCTATACTATAATTAAGGTATTAAATGACAATATAATTATTTTTGTTATTATTACTATACGTTTAAGAAGCTAGTAGAATACCAAGAAGAAATATAATGAAAATTTATTAAAATAAAAGAACAATAAGACATAGTAAATGTTGATGATGATAATGATGAAGAAGATGTCATTGAGTAAATAATTTCACAAGATAATGAACATGATGATAACATTGAATGGCAAGATGATGTTATTATTTTGGCTCATAAGGCATGTTTATCACTTTTAAATTTAATCAATTTGAATGTGTATGTTTTAAACATATATCAATGGGATTGGTGAATACACTCCAAAAATAAGTGTGTGACTGTAGGGGAATAAAAACTAAGCATATTCCCAAGAAATTTCTCTCCACTTTCCTCGTTGTGGAAATTTTAATATTGGGTTTCATGGATGTAAGTATAAATAATATCTCTAGTATCACCCACTAATATTTTCATACATTTATTTTGTGGAAATAATCGATCACTAACATACTCCATCAGGTCTTTGAAGTTTGAACAGTGTATCAGATATAACATTCCCAAATAAAAAATTAGCTCCACTTAATTATAAAAATTTATGTACTTAACTGTTGACTTGTATCAAAATAGTCATTGTTGTAATGAATGAAAAATACTGATATAACTAACAACTATGATAAAAAAAATTATTTTTGTGCCACCTAGATGCGAAATGGATTGCCAGGTGGCATAAGAAAAACCTAAATAGAAAAATGAAAAGGAAATTAAAATAGCCTGAGAATTAAAAATACAACATAGAAACAAACAAACAAAAAAAATCAAACAAATAAGCAAGCAAAAATTTACTCGAGAAAAAAGATAAAATATAAAAAGACACACAACATTGGTGGCCTCCACATCAATATTGAATACCACTGCTACAAATTCGGTTGCAAAACCAAATTTCAGTAGCCCAGAGTTTATGACTCTATAAATTTGGGAGGGGGTCAAATTTGAGACATGATAAAGACAAATAGGTATTACCCATGGGTGAGCCCATCAAAGATCCATTAAAAAAGCCATGGGTTAATTGCCCATTATCCCCATAGTTGCCTAGTGTGCTAAAGATAAAATGGGAATTGTCCATGGATAGGGCCATGGGCTAGGATATTCTTCTAACCCAGTTTGTTGACTAGTCAACAGCCCACTGGGTCCAACCTACTAAGCTCATGGACTAAGTAAAAATGAGCTAACCCCACATGTCCAGCCTATTGTAGATTCTCAAAACCATTATTAAGAGCACCCTAAATCTAATAAGCCACAAAACTAGGTGAAATTATTTTGTACACCCAATATACTACGCCCTTCTCTCATGTAAACGTGAACCTCACATGTCATATGAGATTCACATTTATGGAAGAGGAGAGCATATTCCACGTGCCATGGCAAGCATGAGCTCCCTAATAAGGGGCTCAAATTGCATAAAATCCATGAACCCATTCTAATTTATATCAAAGCTTTTGAAAATTACTTCATAGAGATAACTTATCTCTTCCTCTTGGGTCGTAGCTTATGAAGGACCCCATAAAGCACTTTTCTTGAAAGCATACCATTACCATCAATATCTAGCATCTCAAAACATTAATAGGTGCAATTGTTGAAAGTCTTTGTGACTTGGATGAATCCCGTTTCCGAGGAGCTTTACTTACTTTGAAAGAAGAAAATTGGACTCAATAATTGTTGTAACCTGTTTTTTTTTTTTTTTTTCCCAAGTCAATTTTAACTTTGTTGGACTTAAACTATAGATGTGGACTTTGTAATTCCTATATTTTAGGGTTTCCAATTGTTAATTAGCCTTTAATTTGGAGGTTTTGGATAGTGCATAAAGCTAAGGACACAAAATTTTCAAAACAATTATAAGTGGCAAACTATTATAGGTAGGTAAAAAAATGATGTCAATGAAGGGCCAAAGTTAAAATCTATAATAGATTGCCACTTAAGTTTTGTTATAAAATTTTTGTGAAAATATTGTGAATTCAACATTACCTTTTGGACATTAGAGGTGTATTGCCCTCTGAAAATCAATGTGCCATGAGGCACCCTCTAATTTTTGTAGGTGGCTTGTTGGTGGGTGGCTTCTTGTTGAAATTGTTGGTCAATACCTCAAGCATTTGCAGGCTCTTATCTGGCCCAGCAAAATTTTTGTAAGATCTAATTTATTTACCAAAATGAATTTGATATTTGGAAACATAATTAAATTAATTTTAAGGTGCTTAATTCATATACAATCCTTATAAATAAAGGATTAGAAAAACAATACATAATGTCTCTGGAAATAGTAGGAGGTGCAATTGAGCTACAAGCTCTCCATTCTCCCAAGCTCCAACTATCAAATTATATATCAAAAAAAAAAAAAAGGGTTTTGAGTTTTTATTTTTGTTTTAATCTTCACATTCCTTTGCACTCTTCATGAATTGAGATCCTGTCAATTGTCATAGCAATAGACCATATATCAACTGCGGAGATTGACAGTCTTGGGACTTAAATGGTAGTTCTGCTTAGTTCAAAAGTGCAGGTTTAGGATTCAATTAATTATGGGTGAAGGGTTTGTAGGATAAGGTTATTTTAAGAGTGGGTAAATTGCACTGACCTCTCTTGAGGAGAGGTGGGTGTAATAACCAAAGAGAGTTTAGTGTAATTTTCCGTTAAAAATGAAGAAACATTAAAGAAGAGATTGTCTTAGAAGATTGTATTAACTTTAAACCCAAATTGACTTGCAAGACCTACCAAATAATTTACAGGATGCTCTCCACGTAGATACATGTCATTTTTGCGACGCTGCCACTATTGAGTTTGCGTTTACAGTCCTACTTATCCCACCTGCCCTGCCAAGTCTGACCACTGCCACCACAACATATTAACAGTATATTGATGTCAAGGCTGACTTTTTTTTTTTTTTTTTTTACAGGATAAAATTCTACTCTAGCTTAATCTAAGTGTATATGTGTGTGATGCTCCCTCCTGGAGACTTGAACTCCGGCCCTTACCCCCCACACTCCACAAGCACTTATACTTGTGGAATGGCCATCGCACCAAGGGTGTGCGGTGGTATGTCAAGGCTGACTTAACATCATTTGGAACATTAAGCGATAAATTTAAATAAGATATTTAATATTTAAATATTAATTAATTAAATAGATTTATTTAATACTAACCAAATTATGATTGATTTGATCCATTAATTGGATGAAATAATACTAACTAAACTAAGGTTGACTTCATATTGAAAAATGAATATCATAATTATTGCATAAAATTTAATAAAAATAATTGATTTTCTTTTTTAAATGGCTTACTTTATCTTGGATATAAGGCATGCATAGTTAAGTAAAAATATTGTAAAAATATTGTAGACATATCATTTCTCTTTCATTTTATATCAAGGGAGAGATTGAGATTGTTTGGTATATGACCATATGGGAGAGTAGTTGACTAATAATTAATGATATAACTTGTAGGATATTTAAATGTTTACAAAAATTAAAATCTCAAACTAATAGAGGAGTTAATCATCATTGACAATCTAACACATTTATTTTTTTTTTTTTTATAACCATTTATAACATTTTTTTATTCGAATGGATTTCAATTGGGTTAGATTTCTATTGATATCATATTTTGTAGGATATAAGAAAAGAAAAATGTAAAAGATATTACAAATTTTACTATAGAATATTTACAAATCGATGAGATAAAGAATATAATTGATGAATTTTAACAACATAATTAAAAATAAATTATTTTTTGTAATTAATGATATATCATAATAAAATTTGTCGTAGCCTGGACATTACTTCTGAGAACAAGAATAAAAGCACAGCTATTTAAAAAATTTATTATTTAAATTTTAAAATGAAAGACGGAGTCTATTTTTTACTATTAAGGGGTTGAATCTTTTTGTAGTGGGGCCTTAGGCTGGGCCTGCTTGATGTACAAAGACGTATGCAAATAAAAATATAAAATAAGAGATTAGAAGAGGAAAAACTAATAAAGGATAATGCGTTTTCTTTTCTTTAAAGTTTTGAAAATGACTTTCAGAATAAGCGCGTATGACGTACCCAAGAAATTCCTGTCCATTTGCACCGGTCCAAGAAGTAGTGTTGTTGGATGTAGTTTTTGGATAATACATACATGACAAAGCATAGCATATATATATAAACGACTCACACAGCCAGACTTAATCAATCAGGCAACAAAACTCGTTAGAAGACAACTATTTTCTATTTATTTATGTTTGCTAGGCCAAGTTCTTTATAGAATTTATACTAAGGGTACTTTCTTTTGGTTTCCTTAACTTTCTTTTTTGCATATATAGTATTTTGGTTGAATTTCAACAACTAATCACCTTCAATTTTTTTTTTGGTCCTATTCAATAGTATACTTTGCCTGAATGACTTTATTTATTTCTAGTCTTTCTTTACAACATGGACTCCTAACAAAAAAACGAATATTTTAGTTTTAATCTTATCTGAATGAACTTTCAGGTTCTATGATTTTTCGTAACATGTGCCAACCATAATTCTATGGTCAGATTCGATTTCTTCTACGTCAAACCAAAAACCATTGCGTTGGGTGTTAAAAATTGCCTCAAGTATTGGTGAACTCTGAATATCAGTGTTGGACCCAGAAAAAGGTTTGTTGTATTAGAAAACCGACATTATTCAGAATATTATTTTTTAAAGCCTATTGAAACATTGGAGATATACCCTGATGGATTCCAAAAATGAGAAAGATCGTCCATCTATGAAGAACGATGTATAAGGACGATCCCATTACCATCACAGTACGAAGGTGGGCTGCCTGAACAACCCAACCAAGGATGACCGTTACGACTAGCTGCAATAAACACCAATACCGTTGAAGGCGCGCCGGTCAATTTAACACCTGGCACAAGCATTACGAACTCAAGCAATAATGCTCTCATAATGACGAGACAACGGCTAGAAGGACACTGAAATAACCTATATATACCCATAAACAAGACCCAGAGGGGGTATGAAAAAAATCACATAACTCTGTTCTTACTTTTATTTTCTCTGCTTTTTACTTGCTTGTTAAACTGTCTCTGATTTAATCATCGGAGGCGCTGTGGGAAGCACCCCACCGGTGATTTTTCCTTTTTGGCTGTGCCTCAGGGTTAGTGCAAGCAGTGGACGGTCATTTTCTGGACGAACATATCGACTGACGATCTTAGCATCATCAGTTTGGCGCCGTCTGTGGGGAGCTCTCATCCAATATTCGTTGTTCTTGAGCATTCAGCTTAGGAATATTTTCCTATTCTAATGAGATGGAATCCAGTTCTAACCCGGACCCTGCTGCATTGGCCCTGCAAATTCAAGCACTTGCAGCCACAGTGGAAGAACTCACTAAACAGAACTAAGAGATGAAGCAACAACTACAACAGGGAAATAACCATACAGAGGTCAACAGAGATGAGGACGGAGACAGCCACAGGAAGAGGGCCAACACTCCAGAGGAAGTAAACTCGAGTTTCCTCAAGGAGATGAGGAAAGAGATGGACGAGTTAAGGAACGCTATAAAGGGAAAGACAGATCAAGGACTGGACAGAATTGTCAGGAAAACTGACTCTCCTTTCACTGTGGCAGTCCAAGAATGCCCGGTACCCTCTAAGTTTCGCTTACCACAGCTTGAACCTTTTGACGGATTGAAAGATCCGTTAGACCATTTAAATACATTCAAAACCACGCTGGGTCTCCAACAGCCCCCTGATGAGATTCTATGCCGGTCCTTCCCAACTACCCTAAAAGGGGCAGCCAGGGAGTGGTTCACCAAGCTACCAACGTCGTCCATCGACAACTTCGAGCAACTAAGCAGTTCTTTTATTCGTCACTTCGTGGGTGGACAACGCCCAAAAAGGACAGCCGATCACTTGCTCACAATCAAGCAAGGGGAAAAGGAAACTTTGAGGTCCTATGTGACACGCTTTACTCGAGGAATGCTAGAAGTAGACGAATCAGACGATAAGGTGCAACTCACGACCTTCAAAGCCGGGTTAAAATCTAGAGACTTCGTGGCTTCACTGGCGAAGAACCCTCCCAAATCAATGGCGGAAGCGCTATTGAAAGCACAGAAATACATGAACGCTGAAGATGCGCTAGCAGCCATAGATGGGACGGAAAAAACAAAGGAGAAGAAGAAAGAGAAAGAAGACGACAGAAGGGGGCATAAAAGGGATCGAACAGATCGGCGTAATGACGATGGGAATAGGTGAAGAGACGATAAAAATTCTCGACGAATGAAGTTCACACCACTAGTAATGCCGGTTGATCAGATTCTGGCGGAGATAAGGGACGAACAAAGCCTTAGATGGCCTAGGCCGCTCCAATCGCCACCTAGTGTACGTGATAAGAGAAAGTATTGCCGTTTTCACAAAGATCATGGACATTACACAGAAGATTGTCGAGATCTGAAGGAGCAGATAGAAGAACTTATCCAGAAAGGGAAACTTCAAAAATATGTGAAAAGGGAAGAAGTCAGCAGATATGGTAAGAGAGAACAACAAGGGGATTTCCAGAGAAGCAAAGGTCAACCACCCCATCCACAGAATGCAAGGGGAGAAATAAAGACCATTGCGGGGGGACCGTCCATAGGAGGGTTCGTCCAGGTCCCTCAGGAAATCATACCAAAGGCAGGTGAACAGTGTTCACAGCTTACCCCCATTAAAGCAACGACGGACGAATCAAGATATGTATTTTTCAGAAGAAGATGCTAGGGGAATAAAGCAGCCTCATGACGATCCACTGGTTATCATGATCATGGTCGAAGGCTTCAACACGAGGAGAGTTTTGGTAGACAATGGGAGTTCAGCAGATATCATTTACCTGTCTGCCTTTCAGCAATTAAAGGTAGACCCAAACAGACTTCGACCCTTTGAATCCCCCCTCGTCAGCTTCAGCGGGGATAAGGTGTACCCCCGGGGTATTGTGACGTTGACTGTAACCGCCGGATTGTATCCCTTACAGGTAACCAACAGACACAATTTTTTGGTCGTGGATTCCCCTTCGTCTTACAATATAATCATTGGACGACCTACGCTTAACCGGTGGAAAGCTGCTACTTCCACATACTGCCTAAAGGTAAAGTTTCCAACAGAACAGGGGGTTGGAGAAATAAGAGGGGATCAAGTCTTGGCAAGGGAGTGTTATCAGGCGGTCCTGGCATCCAGAGAAAATCATACGTGGGTGATCGAGGATAAATCACCTGAGATCATGGAGAAATTAGAAATAGTGAAGTTGGTCGAAGATGATCCGTCGAAGACGACTCAAGTAGGGACGGATCTAAGCCCAAGAACGAAGGAATTAATCATTCGTTTCTTGAAAAACAACCTCGATGTATTCGCATGGAGCCATGAAGATATGCCAGGGATTCCTGCAAATATCATCCAGCACCGCCTAAATGTAGACCCGGAGAAGAAGCCCGTCCAACAGAAGCGAAGGGTTTTTGCTCCCTAAAGAAACAAAGCAGTGATGGACGAAGTGAGCAAGTTACTTGCTGCTAAATTCATTCGAGAAGTTTATTATCCCGAATGGTTGGCCAATGTCGTCATGGTCAAAAAGGCAAACGGTAAATGGAGGATGTGCGTTGATTTCACTGATCTAAACCAAGCCTGTCCAAAGGATAGTTTCCCCCTGCCCAGAATTGATCAGTTAGTTGACTCTACTGCCGGGCACAAGCTCCTAACATTCATGGACGCATTTTCAGGATACAACCAGATACAGATGGCTGAGGAAAATCAAGAAAAAACTGCCTTTGTCACCAGCCAAGGGCTTTATTGCTACAAAGTCATGCCTTTTGGCTTGAAGAATGCAGGAGCCACGTACCAAAGGTTGGTAAATTAAATGTTCAGCAAACAGATCGGGAGAAATGTAGAAGTATATGTTGACGATATGCTCGTCAAGAGCAAAGAGGAGGACGATCATCTAGACGACCTCAGGGAAACTTTCAACATGCTCAGACAATACTGCATGAAGTTGAATCCTTCCAAATGTGCTTTCGGAGTTTCCTCAGGGAAGTTCCTTGGATTCATGGTCTCGCGAAGAGGAATTGAAGCAAATCCGGAAAAAGTAAGGGCCATTCTCGAAATGTCTTCACCAAGGACGGTTAAAGAAGTGCAATCACTCACAGGCCAAGTAGCAGCCCTTAACAGAATCGTCTCTAGGGCGACGGATAAGTGCCTCCCTTTCTTCAAAACCCTAAAGAGGGCGTTTACCTGGACGGAAGAATGCGAGGCAGCGTTCCAAGACTTGAAGCAATACCTGAGTAATCCCCCACTATTAAGTCCGTCCAAAGAAGGTGAAGATCTGTTCTTATACCTGGCAGTATCCGCTACGGCTGTAAGTGCAGCCTTAATAAGGGAAGAAGATAAGAGACAACTCCCTATGTATTATGTCAGTCAGGCCTTCTAGGGAGCTGAAGCTCGTTATCCACGAATAGAAAAGATCACCTTCGCCCTAATAGTGGCCTCGAGAAAACTTTGTCCCTGCTTCTAGGCCAATCCGATCAAAGTAATGACGGACCAACCCATTAAGAAAGCCATGAACAAACCCGAAGCAGCTGGACAAATGGTGCAGTGGGCAATTGAGCTTAGCCAGTTTGATGTTGAGTACTGTCCACGTACAGCCATAAAAGCCCAGGTATTAGCAGATTTTATAGCAGAGTTCACCATCAATGAGCAGGAAGAAAGTCGGGAAGACATCTGGACGATTAATACAGATGGGTCGTCCACACTGAAAGGAGGGGGAGCAGGCGTTGTCATTGTTTCCCCCCAGAAAGATGTTCTCAAATATGGGGTTCAGCTGAAATTCCCCGTAACCAACAACGAAGCAGAATATGAGGCCTTGCTAACAGGGCTCAGGCTGGCTCGGGCATTGAGAGCTGAAAATGTTGTGATCAAGAGTGATTCGCAACTCGTCATTGGACAAGCTAGGGGAGACTTCGAAGCAAAGGAAGCAAGGACACAAAAATATCTCCAACTAACGAACCAACTAATCAGCAACTTTAATCGTGTAGAGTTTATACAGATCCCACGCGAGCAGAATGTAGAAGCCGACGAAGTGGCACAGAGTGCCTCAACAGATGTTCTAGACACGACCAGCAGGTGGAAATTAGAAGAGCAAGACCTCCCCAGCATCAAGAAACTACAAAACTTCTCTGTACACACCCCTCCAGGATGGACGAGCCCTATTATGTCCTTCCTCAAGGATGGACGATTATCATCAGACACAAAAGAGGCCAGGAAAGTCCGTAAACGAGCTGCCCTATTTACCATATTGAATGACCAACTTTATAGAAGAGGTTTCTCTCAACCCTACCTGAAATGCCTAGAGGAAGAAGAGGCCAGGTACGTCCTCGAGAAGGTGCACGGGGGAATTTGTGGAGATCACATGGGGTCAAGATCTCTCGTCAGAAAAATCGTGCAAGTAGGCTACTTCTGGCCAACGATGCAGAAGGACGCAGCAGATTTTGTGAAGAAATGTGACAGCTGCCAAAGATATGGGAATATTCAACGAGTTCCAGGAGAAAGAATGACGACTATTTCCTCACCCTGGCCACTCGCGCAATGGGGAATCGATATCATGGGCCCTCTACCACAAGGAAAGAGACAAGTGAAGTTCTTGCTGGTCGCAATTGATTATTTTACAAAATGGGTCGAGGCAGAAGCTCTTGCAACGATCACAGAGGGCTAGGTACAAAATTTTGTTTGGAAAAATATTATTTGCAGGTTCGGGATCCCGAGGACGATCATCTCGGACAACGGTCGTCAGTTCGATAGCCAAAGGTTCAGATCATTTTGCTCGAGCCTGGGTATCAAGAACAAATACTCTTCGCCAGGACATCCTCAGGCCAACGGACAGACGAAAGTAACTAACTGAACCTTACTCAAGTCCATCAAGTCCCGGTTAGTGGGGGCAAAGGGAGCATGGCCAGAGGAATTACCAGGCGTCTTATGGGCTTACAGGACGACGACAAGAACACCAATAGGAGAAACCCCTTTCAACCTAACGTACGGCACAAAGGCAGTCATCCCAGTTGAAGTAGGCCTCATTAGCACCAGAAGGGAGTTTTTTGACGAAGGAAGCAATGAAAACCAGTTAAGATTGAACCTAGATTGTCTAGACGAAGTCAGAGATCAGGCCTCCCAAAGAATGGCCAGGTACCAACAAAAGATGGCAAGATACTACAATCAAAGGGTAAAATTGAAAAGATTCAACATCGGTGACCTAGTCCTCCGGAAAGTAACTACAGCGACGAAGGACCCTGCACAAGGAAAGTTGAGCCCAACCTGGGAAGGGCCTTACCGCGTCGTCCACTACTCACGACAAGGGAGCTACCATCTAGAAGATCTGAACGGAAACAAGCTACCTCGTCCGTGGAACATCGAACACCTAAAAAGGTATTACAAGAAATAATCTGTGGCCCCACTGTAAGAAATTACCACATTTTGGTGCCACATTTTCCATTAAAGCAAGTTATTTATAAGCATTTTTTCTGCAAGTTATATATTTATGAAAAAAAAAAATGTATAAGTAGTTATTCAGGATTCCATCAGTAATCGTCCAACATTTCAATCGTCTCGTTCAAAGAAATCATCGTATTCTGATTACCTTCAACGAAATTAAACGACCATTCGTCCAGATCAAAAAGAGGATGATATCCTTCGATAGGATGCACATCGTCCAAATCAAAAAGACGAACTCAGCGGAAGAGCTTGCAAAAGGAATAAAACTCCTCAAAGAAAAATACACATCGTCCAGATCGAAAAGACGATGAAACCCACACCAGGAATAAAACATTGTCCAGATCTAAAAAGATGATGAAATTTATTCAAAGGGCACACACCGTCCTAATAATAAAAGGAAATGACGGAGTTTTCCAAGTAGACATACACCGTCCAAGTAATCAGCCACTAAAATTACCCAAGTCCATAGAGAGACGAAGGGAATTTTTCAAGAGATAATTCCAAGCAAAATTTTTCTAAGTATAAAGAAAAGATATTTCGCAACAAACATGGAAAAAAGCCACAAACATAACATATATATATATATATATATATATATGCGCCAGAAGGTGCAGATTGTTCAAAAGAAAGAAAAGAAAAAACCCCAAAACATACAGGGACCAAAAGAAGTGTTTCATCATGACAACCCGAGATACACAGGGCACACAAAAAAAAAAAAAAAGAGAAGCACACTAGATAAAAATGAGTCATTGTGCAGGAGCGTCGTTTCCACCTTCGTCAGCCGCCGGGGGGTCCTCACCTAAAGCCTGGGCATTCGAAGTAGCCTCGTCCGCTTCAATTTCTTTATCAACAGCTTCGAAATCGAGATTGTCCAGATCGACCCCCTGCCCGTGCTTGACTAAGTACCTCTTCAGCAACTCAAAACCTTTAAAATACCACTGAAATAGAATGGTGTTATACTCATCGGTCGTCTGGAAGGCAAGGACGGCCTTGGCCACGGCTGCTTTCATCTTTTGATTTGCGGCAGCAAGAAGCTCGTCCTTTTGCTTCACTTGAGACTTCTCAGCTTCGAGCTGCCCAGTCAAGACTTTGACCTACTCCACAGAGGTATTATGAGCGTCCATCGCGGCGGTCAAGTCTCTTCGCAGGACTGAAGCCTCGGCCTCCAGAGCCTCCACTTTTGAAGCAGCCATGACGGCCTTCTCCTCACTTGCCAAAAATTGGGAGGTAAGGTGCATAGTTTCCCCCAGCACCTGGGGATAAAAACTTAAGTTAAAAAAAAAAAAAAAAAAATTTCTGACGAAGATAGTTCAAAGGATACCTGAACGAGCTTGTGTACGTGCTGGTTTACCAACTGATGAGAAGGCACAAGAGAAATCTCCCTTTTTTCTTCGAGAGTAAAAAGCTCGTTTGCCCTGGCAACCGCGGTGTCAGCATCTTCCCAAACAGAGGAGCCCACCTTCTCCTTGCCCTTCTTCCCCGTCTTCTGCCTCTTGGGAGCAGGGACCTCTTTAAGAGAAATTGTTGGAGAAGCAGTCCTTGCTTCGTCCAGAGCAGGGGTAGACGAACTCCTCTCCGTCGTCTCTTTTTCTTTTTCTTTCTCTTTCTCTCTGTCCCTGTCGGTAAACCTCAGAGTCTTTTGACCAATACTCGAAAGCGGTTCGTTCTTCTTCGCCTTTATTTTGGCATACAGGTTCTTGTTAAATTTGCTCGTCATCTCTGCATCAAAAAACAAGAAAGAATTAGATAGTGAGGAAAAAGAGAACGACCCTGGGCATCAGAATCACTTACGTTTTCGTTCTTCTCGATCAATCACTCGAAGGACGTAGAGTGAAGAGTCAGGTCCCAAACAGTGACGAGCTAAAGTGCGTGGATCAACGAGCTCGTTGAAGTCGTCGATCGTCGTAACGTATCTAATTGCCTCTTGAACTCTCTCTTTAAACTGGCTCTCCAAATCAGGACGCTCTTTCACTGCACCAAAAAGGAAACCATTCAAAGTTGTAAGGACGAACAAAGAAAACATCCGTAAGGATGGAAGGAGAGAAGCATTAAAGACGAACGCACCAAGACGAGGGGTCTCTCACCGTCGCAGCAATCTGGGAATATTCCCCCAAAAATCATCCGACAGAGTCTCCCAACCGTCTCCCGACACGAAGAAGTATCTCGACTTCCAATAACGGAAGGACGAAGGAAGGTCAACTATTAGACGGGATCTCCTATCCCAAGGAACAAGCTCGTAATACCCAAATTCCCTAGACTCCTTCAAACGATAAAGATGGGTAAACTCGTTCACAGTTATCATTTCCCCTTCTGCTATGATCGTCCAGATCACCATACAACTTGCGACGATCCTCCAGGAATTGGGCATGAGTTGCCCGGGAGCAATCTGCAGGTGGTCTAGGAGCTCCATTATAAACGGATGGACGGGAAACCTTAGGCCGCACAGGAAGGCCGCCTCATAAAAGCAAACCTCACCATGGGCGAAGGAGCAAGCCCTTTCACCCTTCCTGGGAAGACGAACCTTGGTCTCTACAGGGAATTGAAACCTATCCCTAAATTTACTGAAAACATCTACACTCAAGTGACACTTTTACTTGAGGGCATGGAAGGAGCGAGGGACGACAACGGAAGAGGAGGGTATTGACGAAGGAGGGGGCACGGAGGTAGCCGTGTCCATCACAGCCCCGTCCACGGCCGCACCAGAGGACGAACCCCTCTCAGAACTAGTAGATCTTACAACGGATCCCATTCTTTCCCTCCTATGAACCCCGCGGGTGGATTTGAACCAAGAAAGCGACTGTTGCAACAATGGGTACAAGTCTCTCAGAGCTAAATCTAAGCTACTCCCCCTACCACAAAATCATCGGATTGTGGGTACCGGTCACCGGAAAGTTATAAAAGTCCCCCCAAGTGAGCAAAAAAGAAAGTAATGGAAGGGGAAATATTCTCGAAATCAGTATAATCTACCATCAAGAAGGAACATGTGCATTTTGAAAAAGGAAAGTAAACAAAAATATATAGATAGCAAAAGGAAAGAAGCAAAGAAGAAGGGATACGCACCTTAAAAAGAAATGGCAAAGCAGCGGCGGCAGAAGACACAGAAGAGACAGAAAGAAAAAAGACCAGAAGAAGCCAAATAGAGATAAAGAAGAAGAAGTTAGGAAAAGTAGAAGTTAAAGTTTACCTTGGAAATCGCGGGAAACCAAAAAGTTTACCTTGAGATCAATCCACAGATCTCTGGCATTGTTAATGTACATAACACTAGCCTTCAAATCCAAACTGAGTTAATTAGTTAACCAAGAAAGCATTTTGGTGTTGCATCTACTCCAAGAATTATACAATGGAGAAGATGAATCAGGCTCAACAATCGATCCATCCACAAAACCAAATTTGTTTCTGGAACTTAGAGCCAAAAACACAGATCGTGCCCAACTCATGTAGTTATCTGGACCAGTGAGAGGTTGCGAAGTGAGCATAAGACCTGGATTTTCATTCGCAGGAAGAAAGAAAGGATTGTTTGCATATTCATCTGCAATTGTTGTATTTGAAACCGGTACAGAATGTGCAGTGTTGGTTGTGGAATCGGAAGCCATAGATGAGAAAAGAAAACAAAAAACAGAGCACTAATACTGTTTGGGAACGAAGAAAAGGAAGAAAGAAAGAACAAACTCAGAGAATCTGCTCTGATACCATATTGAAAAACAAAGAGAAAACTTATTGAAAACAGAGAGAGAAAACTGAATTGTTGAATCAATTCTTTGATTGAATGAAAAATGAATTGAATTACATAATAGATATCATGCCCTGCTATATATACACGTGAACAGGGAGTAACGGTTTTTCCCTCCAAAAATAACAGAAATGCTAATTATCAGCTACCAATTACAATGTGACATTTGTCCTCTGTATTTGGGTCTTCTTCTCCATTTGACACGTGTGATTCAACTTGAGACTTGCTTCCTTTCTTCTTTGTTCTGCCTAATTCATCGTGTTGCCAATGTTGACTTTCTTCAATTCTAACACTCCCCCTCAAGTCCTGAACTGGAGGATCATGGACTTGAAGATGAGCTTTACTTGGTGATTTTGTCAACAACTGCTGTGATATGAAGATATCTTGTAATCCCAACTTCTGTGTCAATCTCGTGAAGGAATTAAAGCCTAAAGCTTTAGTGAATACATCAGCTATCTGAGCATTTGAATTCACACGAAAAGTCTTTATCATACCTTCCAAAATTTTGTCTCGGATCAGGTGACAATCTACTTTGATGTGCTTGGTCCTCTCATGGAATATAGGGTTGGCAGCTATATACAGGGCTGCTTGATTGTCACAGAAGAGCATAGCTGATTTGGGATGCTCAATTCTTAGATCCTTAAGCAGCTAAAGTACCTAGATTATTTCACATGCTACATTGGCCATTGCCCTGTACTCAGCCTCTGCTGATGATCTTGAGACAACTCCTTGTTTCTTTGATCTCCATGCTATCAAGCACTCTCCCAAATACACTGCATAGCCTGTTAGGGACCTCCTTGTATCAGGGCAGCCAGCCCAATCAGCATCACAGAATGCTTTGATGTGCAAATCAGATGTGCTTGAGAAGAAAAGTCCCTTACCTGGTGATCCTTTTATATACTGAAGAATCCTGTGAGCAGCAAGTAGATGAGGCTCTCTAGGCTTGGATACAAACTGGCTCAACCTATGCACAGCATAAGTTATGTCAGGCCGTGTCAAGGTTAAGTATAGTAGTCTCCCAATCAACCTTCAATACATTGCAGGATCTGCCAAAAGCTTCCCTTCATGCTTTGAAAGCCTTAGATTCTGCTCCATAGGAAATTTAACTGGCTTTGATCCAAGAAAACCAGTGTCCTTCAAAATTTCAAGTGCATACTTTCTCTGTGTCAAGCTGATACCTGCATCAGTCCTTACAACCTCAAGTCCTAAAAAATACCTCAGAGAATCAAGGTCTTTCAGCCCAAATTTATCATCTAACAGCTTCTTCAATTTATTCACACAGTCAAGGTTGTTTCCAGTAAGCAATAGGTCATCAACATACACCAAAAGCACTATGAATGAATTCCCTTGAGTGTGAGTAAACAGGGAATAATCATACTTGGATTGAACAAATCCCATTTGAAGAATGGTCTTGGAAAATTTGTCAAACCACTGTCTTGATGCCTGTTTAAGTCCATAGAGACTTTTGTTTAGTTTACATACCATATGGCCCTCCTTGCTGTGAAATCCTGGTGGTAGACACATGTATACATCCTCATTCAAGTCACCATGCAAGAAAGCATTGTTGACATCCATTTGGTGAAGGAACCAGCCATTCACAGCAGCCAAAGTGAGCACAATCCTCACTGAGACAGACTTAGCTACTGGTGAAAAGGTCTCAGAATAATCCAATCCCAACCTCTGTGTGAAACCCTTAGCAACCAGCCGAGCCTTATATCTTTCAATAGTGCCATCAGGAAGGTATTTGACCCTATAAACCCATTTACAACCTATAGGGCTCTTACCAGGAGGCAAAGGTACCAAACTCCATGTATTAGTGACCTCTAGAGCTTCTATCTCTTTGTCCATGGCAGCCCTCCATTCAGGAAATTGCACTGCCTGATGGAATGAGGTAGGGTCTGAAGGAGTGGAATTAACTGCCATGACAAAAGACTTGAAAGTAGGGCCAAGATGAGAGTAATCCAAATAATCCGAGATATCATATGGTAAGCCAGGATTAGGCTTAGAGCTAACAGATTTGCAAGCATACTGAGATAGGTAAGAAGGTGGCTTATGAGTTCTAGTTGATTTTCTAAGATTTGGATTGAAACTTGGAGGAATGGCAGCAAGGTTAAGGTCATCAGATGGGGCACTAGGTGTTGCACTGGATGCTGCACTAGGTGCTGCATCAGTGGATGCTGCACCAGGTGCTGCAGTAGGTGCTGCACCAGGTGCTGCATTAGGTGCTGCACCAGGAGCTGCATTAGAAGCATTACCAGATGCAGGAGGTGCTGCACTACTGGATGCTGCACCAGGTGCTGCATTAGGTGTTGCACCAGGTGCTGCATCAGGTGCACTACCAAATGCAGGTAAGTTGCTAGGAATGGAATCATGAAAATCTATTGAAAAGGATGAAATGGGGTTATGGGGATCAATAGAATTAGGTAATTCAGAAGTGCAATGAGGAAAAATGAAGTCTTCTAGATAGGAAGTGGAAGGTTGGGAGGAAAAAGCATAAGGAAAAATATGCTCATAAAAAATGATATTTCTGGAGATGTGGACAGTATTGGAAGTGAGATCAAGAACCTTATAGCCTTTAATGCCTTGGGGATAGCCTAAGAACACACACTTTCTAGCTCTAGGTGCAAACTTGTTTCTGTTGTGAGGTAGAGTTGAAATGAAACAAAGACAACCAAAGCACTTAAGATGAGCATAAGTTGGAGATGATTTAAAAAGAAGCTCATATGGACTCATGTTGCCTAAGGACTTGGAAGGAAGTCTATTAATAAGGTAAACGGCAGTTAAAATGCAATCCCCCCAAAAACATAAAGGAAGATGTGATTGAAACCGTAAAGCTCTTGCAACATTGAGAATGTGTTGATTTTTTCTCTCAACAACAGCATTTTGTTGAGGAGTATCAACACATGTCAACTGATGCAAGATGCCATTTGAATGGAAAAAATCTTTAAGAAAGAATTCAATTCCATTATCACTTCTTATAGTTTTGATTTTGCAATTAAACTGAGTTAAGACCATAGATGCAAACTGTGGCAGATACACTTGGGTTTCAGATTTATTTTTGAGTAAATATACCCAAGTGCATCTAGTAAAATCATCTACAATGGTCAAAAAAAATCTGAAACCATCAACTGTGCTAGTAGCAAAAGGGCCCCAAAGATCACAGTGAAGCAAATCAAAGGAATTAGATGAAACATGAGTACTAATTGAAAAAGGAAGCTTCTTCTGTTTTGAAAAATGACAAACATCACAACAAGAAGCAGTTTTATTAATATGAACATCATTTACATATTGCTTCAACAATTGAAGTTTAGAATTGGAAGGGTGGCCTAAACGGCTATGCCATAAATCTGATGAAGAAACAGGTGCAACAGCAGCAGTAAGAGCAGATGCAGAAGGGTTACAACCTGAATCTTGTAGCAGAAATAGGCCATTGTGTGCTTTACCCAGATCAATCATGCTCCATTGAGCAAGGTCCTGAATAAAACAACAATCACCAAGAAAAATGAGACAACAGGAAAGGGATTTTGTGAGTTTGCTAACAGAAATTAAGTTGAATGTGAAAGAAGGGACACACAGGACATCAGTTAAAATCAAGGTTGAGGAAATATGTACTGTGCCTACATGTGTGACTAAGGCTTGTTCCCCATTAGGCAAATAGACAAAGGTGTGAACAATAGAGGTGATTGTAGTTAATTGAGCAACAGAATGAACCATGTGGTCTGTTGCTCCTGTGTCAATAATCCAAGTATTTGATTTATAAGCTTGTCTATCAACTACTTGGGCAGCAAAGATAGAATGGGAAAGATTAGGTGGTGTCCAAGAGGAGTTACCTGAAAAATTTGATGAAGTGGAAGGTGAGGATGATGTGGAAGGTGAGGAATGTGGAATGGAAGGGTAAGAAGTCATGACAGAAGCAGCTTGATGACTTGTCTGAGCATCAGTGCCTGATCCAGCTACCATATGACATTTCAAGAAATTTAGAAACTGCTCACATTGAGCCTGTGACAATGTTGACTGTGGACTGGCTTGTGCAAATGAACCAGCATTAGAGTGAATGACATGATTCTGGGAAGCCATCTGTGAGGTCAAATCTGGTTGAACATTAACACCAGCACCTTGCATAACTCCACCAGGTAGAAAAACAAAATTCATACCACTAGGAAGAAAACCAGCATTTGGATCAAAACCAACCTGGTTAGCCATGGGCTTATTTCCTTTTGGCTTGTAACCAGGAGGGTAACCATGGAGCTTATAGCATTTGTCAGCTATATGTCCAGTGAAACCACAATAGGTGCACACAGGCCTATCTTTCTTGCCATTAGTTCCTTTTCCTCCATTCTTTTGTCCAAGAAAGGCTCTTCCATTGTTTACATACATAGCAGCAACATTACTTGACTGAATCATGTTAAAATTGTGGCCAATATTTCTCCTTTTCTCTTCTTGCAAGATTAGAGAACATACTTTGCTAAGAGATGGCAAAGGCTCAATCAGTAAAATCTGACTAATAACATGACCATAACCATCATTAAGTCCATCAGAAACCTAAACACGTGCTCTTTGTGATGAGCATCAAGCTGAGAAGACCTAGATCCACAGATACAAGCACATGCACAGATTGTAAAAGGCTGGTAATTTGCATACTCATCCCACAAGGTCTTGAATTTTGTAAAGTAAGAACTTACTGAAAGCGATCCTTGTTGAAGATGTGCAATTTCCTTCCCAAGCTCAAACAGCCTTGGAGTGTTACCTTGAGACAGCCTATCCTTGAGATCAATCCACAGATCTCTGGCATTGTTAATGTACATAACACTAGCCTTCAAATCCAAACTGAGTGAATTAGTTAACCAAGATAGCACTGTGGTGTTGCATCTACTCCAAGAATTATACAATGGAGAAGATGAATCGGGTTCAGCAATCGATCCATCTACAAAAACAAATTTGTTTATGGAACTTAGAGCCAAAAACACAGATCGCGCCCAACTCATGTAGTTATCTGGACCAGTGAGAGGTTGTGAAGTGAGCATAAGTCCTGGATTTTCATTCGCAGGAAGAAAGAAAGGATTGTTTGCATATTCATCTGCGATTGTTGTATTTGAAACCGGTACAGAATGTGCAGTGTTGGTTGTGGAATCGGAAGCCATAGATGAGAAAAGAAAACAAAAAACAGAGCACTAATTTCTGTTTGGGAACGAAGAAAAAGGAAGAAAGAAAGAACAAACTCAAAGAATTTGCTCTTATACCATATTGAAAAACAGAGAAAACTTATAGAAAACAGAGAGAGAAAACTAAATTGTTGAATCAATTCTTTGATTGAATGAAAGAATGAATTGATTTATTAATCGATACCATGCCCTGCTATATATACACGTGAACAAGGAGTAACGGTTTTTCCCTCCAAAAATAACAGAAATGCTAATTATCAGCTACCAATTACAATGTGACATTTGTCCTCTGTATTTGGGTCTTCTTCTCCATTTGACACGTGTGATTCAACTTGAGACTTGCTTCCTTTCTTCTTTGTTCTGCCTAATTCATCGTGTTGCCAATGTTGACTTTCTTCAATTCTAACAGTTTTTGATCTCTCAATAGACCTAACAAAAGATACGTAGATTTTGTTTTTCTTATTAAAAAGAAACCACACATATGTAGTAGGGAAAATGATTGATATCTTGGTGGTTAGAGCCATGCATGCACATTGGGTGCGCCAAAATTATTATGATTATGATGCATGCATATACATATATATATATATATATATAGATTATAGAGAATGTAAAGAAAGGTTGAGGCCTCCTTGAAATCTTAATTTGGATTCAAGAATCACCACTTTATATTTCCATTTACAAATGCACATGATTCATATCATTTATATATGGCTGGTTTTGTGCATACGGTGGGGATGTTTTATTGTTGAGGAATCAGATAGTTTTGAATACTCTTTTCCAAATATATATATAGTATATTTGAATATAGACTATAGATAGAGCATTAGAGTGATTTTCTATATATATCCAATTCCAACTTCCAAGATTACTTGGGTTGCACAATGTTAAGAACATATCCGGCAAATCCCCATGTTTCCGTGTAAGGTGTAAGTATGTGCAGGCGATAATCCATTTATCATGAGAATTGCACCACAAAATTTCTTCTCTACTTTTTGCTGTGGTAACCGCAAATTCTATTGAGAAAATAAAAATATTTGCAACGGTACTACACATTCCATCATATATGGTAGCTGATACTGGTTCTTAGTATTGATTTTTTTTTTTTTTTTTTTTTTTTTTTAAGTCTTTTCCAAAATATAAGGACCAACTTTCTTTCTTCCCTCAAAGATGAAATATAATTAAGATATATTTATTTATCAAAGGTTGAATTGATCATCAAAAGAAAAGTTAGGAATTTAAGATACCCTTCCTCAATGGGTCTAGTATAAGTAAAATTAACCACACAACCACTCAGTGAAACATGAGTAAGGATGACAATGGGGTAGAATGGATATATTTATCCATTCCTCTCATTATTCCGTGACTTAAAACCTCCCTCCATACTCAAAATATTTATCACCATGCCCAACTTCACATGAAACTTTTGATACTCACGTAATCACATCTAACTCGTCTTTTTTATAATAAAAAAAAAAATAGTTCAAACTGTGTAAATTTAATTAATAGGATAAATAAAGTCAAATTAACCCTTAAAATTATTAGTTTGAAATTAGAAATTAACCTTAACTTTGAGAAATACCAAATTTGATCATTCTGTCTAAATTTTCATTTCTTTGTGATTAATTTTTTATATTAAAATGTAAAATTAAATTTTAATTAAAGATTTTTTTCCCTCATGCATTCACAATAGAAGGAGACGAAAATTTAGGCAGATCGATAAAATTAATTTGGATATTTCTCAAAATTTAGGAGTTTCTAATTTCAAATTAGAAGATCAAACAGGAGCCGCTGTGCACCCTTGGTGTGGTGGTCATTCTCTATACAAGTATAATTGTATAAATGCTTGTGAGGTGTGGGAAGCGAGGATCGGAGTTCAAGTCTCTAAGAGTGGATTTCACTCACACACATACTTAGATTAGGCTAGAGTAAAAATTCTATCTTGTAAAAAATAAAAAATAATAATAATTAAAAAAAAAAAAGATCAAACAGTAAGTTTGATTTTGACCCAAATTAAAATCAAGATATGTATTTACATTTTACCCAATTTAAAAAGAAATTTAGATTAAAAAGGCAAAAAAATTAATCATGGCTACTGCTGTGCAATAAGAGGGGAAGAGGGCTATGATTCATTCTCTTACAAGTATAATAATGTAACCTCATAATTTATCTTCCATTTTTCAAACTTTTAACCAGCCCATTAGGGGTGGGGTATATAGGACAGGTTTTTTTTTTAATAATTCCATTGCCATCGATGCACACAGACCCAAAATATTAAAAAAAAAAAAACCCTCATAGATTATAAACGAAATTGAAATCCCACATAATTGCATTTGTCAATGAATGTACTAACCCTAGCCAAATAGTCAAAACTTGGTTACCTTCCCCATTAATATATTTGAAAAATCTGACTATACATATCAGCCTGAACTATAGGATTTCTACTATATCTATCATCAATTAGATAGTACAAAGTTATTTATTATTTTTTAAAAAAAAACTAGTATAAACTTTAGGTAACTATGTTCCTGTCAACTTCTATTTGTAGTTCTACTTCACTGTTTCTTATAAGCTGGAATCCGCCTGTGAGAGTTGAAAATTGACATAGGGCTCTCCATTTCCCTTTGGCCTGTTCCATCTCAAGGAATAAGATTCAGGACCCTCCAAACCATTAAAACTTTAGTTTAAATCCAATTGCCAATAGGAGTCCATTTAGTGACTTTGCTAACCCTTGTTTCTAACTCTACATTAGGAATCCAAAGAAAGTTTAATTAGCAGATTTGATTAATTTATTGAATGACTTTCCTAGTTTCTTTCAATGATACTATAGACAACAGTTGGTAATGCTTTCTTTGATATGATAATCATTTCAATCACTCCATAACAACCATCAGATCTAATAATCCTTTCACTTTTTTTCTTTTTTGATGAAACGGTCTTTTCACTAAACAACCAATTTCTATTCTTATTATTCCCAATTCTTTCTTGCCAAATAATAATTATTTTTTCTTTTGAAATAGAATTTTATGCATGAACAGGAACATTACAAAGCATAACGATGTCATATGATCTTCCTTACTACCACATATGGAACAATCCACAAACAAACGCAAGGTCCTATGAATCATGTTATTATTATTTGTTAACCAACAAATACATACATACATATATACATACATATATATATATATATATATATTTATATATATATGATGGACGACATTACATTTTAGTTTCACTTAATTAGACCTACTATGGTTATGTAATTTTTTTGTTTGGGGGTGGAGAGTGTTGAGAGATTATGAACCAAATGGGAGACAATGCTTCTTATGTGACTCAAATTCAAAACTTTGTAAAATTGTGATATAACTTTTAGGTTCTAAATATTTTAGTCATAAATGTTTAGGTTCTAAATATGTTATATATTGGCAAACCAAGAACAAAAACTTGTCTAGGATTAGATCTTAGGGTCTTTGAAGTGTTATAGACATTGTTCAAGTTGATACAAGTCAAGATTAAAAAATGTACAAGCTGCAGAATGAAGAATTCAAAATCTGTCAAGCCCAACCAATCGAGAAAAGCCTTCGATTGATCAAATTGCGATTTTGCAGAATTTTAAATAAGGCCTAACAACCCACGAAACGTTTAGGGTTTGAGTCCAACACTACTAGGTATAAAAGGAAAACCTTAATATATGTTTTTTAAGTCTTGAGAGTTACTCTTGTGAGATCTGTGAGGTTTTGTACCTTCTAACTCTATCAAGCACCTACCGGAGATCAAATCTATATTGCTAGTACCGGTGGAGTAAAGTTGCAGGAAAGCCTTTAGCTATCAAGTGTACAGAAGGTCAAGACATGAACTAGAGGTTCATGTGAGAGCAGATCCAGATCAAAGAAGTCTGAGGAGTTCAAAGCCCAATTTGGTAACTATGTTAGATTTACTACATATTGGTATTCTTGACTGTAAATCTCAATTTGATATAGTGAATTGTTCTCTTGGGATAATTCTTTCGAGGTTTTTTGCCTTGAAATGAGTTGTTTCGTTGGTTCTCCTGTGTCATCACATCTTGTGCTATTTACTTTTCCGTTGTGTATGTTAAATGTGATGAATGTTTAACCTAGATCTGAATAATTAACCTAAGTAACAACTTGGCTAATAAATTAGGTTAAACATATTGTGTTTTATAGGGGTCTAAAACTTAACAATAACCATTTTCCTTAATTATATTTGAGAGGATTAGTTTTGTGTTGTATAGTGTTGTGCCAAAAAAGTGTGATAATCGTTACAAATTACTTAGGTAAACTTTGGAATAAATCTAGGGCACACCTAATTTCACAACTTATTAATTTTTGCAATTGTTAGTGTTGGAAATTTCTGCTTGCTAATTGTAGTAGTTTTTTTATGATCACAATATTTTTCACAACAACTAAGATGTCAACCCATCATAGATTAAAATAAACTAATAAAATATTACACTCAAACCTACCTCAACTAAAAACAAAGGGGTTGTGAATAATGGCCAATTCAGGAAAAAAAAAAAATTAAAGAGATTTAATAAGAAACATAAAGTATACAAAATCTGAAACAAAAAGAACTTGAATATATCAACATCACAAAAAAAGAGTTACTTGAATACATGAAGTCCTACAATTATCTTCTACAAGGTTTCAAATTTTGAAATCATTGCAAGATATATAGCTTCATTATTAATCCTATGAGTTATATCTCATTCAAATTTGTTAAGATTTAAATGGGTTTTTCCTGAGGTTTAAGATCAACAAATTCTACTTTTGTTGTTGGACTTACTTTTGTTTTCCCTAGATTTTAGGTCAAACTGATTTGTTGTTGGGTTTTTTTTTTCTTTTTTTTTTAAAGGCCAAGATATTTTTAAGATGATCATTTTCAAACTTATTTCAACTAGACTCAAAAAACATTTAGGGTCAAGGTGTTCAAATTTTTATTGGCGTACATGCACTTTTAGTCCCCACATTTTGGATTTTTTCCATTTTGATCCCTACATTTTAATTTTACTACTTTTAGTCCCTAAATCAATTAAAGCGTGTTATTTTCGTCCTTTTCGTCAGTCAACAGCCAGAAATATCTGACATGGCATGTTTAAAATTGATAATGAATGGGGTTTGATAAAATTGCTGATGTGGCATTTTTATAATATTTTAATTCCTCCATTTGCCACGTCAGATATTTCCGGCTGTTGACTGACAGAAATGACGAAAATAACATGAGTTAATTGGTTTAGGGACTAAAAGTAGTAAAATTAAAATGTAGAAACCAAAATGGAAAAAGGCCAAAATGTAAGAACTAAAAGTGCATTTACGCCTTTTTTATTTTAATGGGGTCAAAACAAAAAAGAAATTAAATATAAATTTTTTTTCCAGCTCAAGGGATTTAAATGAAGCCCCCTGTAATTAATGTGGTGCCACCTCTAGTTGTGAAAATGTTGTGATATTTTGTTGTGTCCTTATACATTCTCCCATTCATTATATGAACCCACCACTTTTTGTTGACCACTTACATTCATACAAGTTAGGGAGTTGTGAAAATGGGTATGTTTGTAATATTGTTGAAAGTTTTGAGTTATAAGATTATGTTTGGTAGACTGTAATAGGTACTGTAATGTTATAGTTATTTCTATAATTTAGCTATTCAGTAGTTTGATTATGTTTTTATTACAGAGAATAACCATTCTCTATGAATAGTCATTCTTTAAAATGAAGAATAAATATTCATCTCTAAAGGAATGTAATAACTATTCCTTAATAAGTGCATTAATTTCTATAATTAATATATTTCTAAATAAACAAACTTTCTATATGCACATAACAATTATGAAAATAAAAAATCATAAAAATAACTAATCTCTCTTTCAAATTTAAAAAATATTATTTTTTAGAAAATATAATTATATGAATAAGATATTTCCTAAAATATATCTTAAATTTGATTTTAAATGCTTTCATTCCATTATCTTTATAATTCTATTATTGTGTTGTCATCAAACAAATTAAATGAATGTAATAAGCATTACATTACAGCATTTTGTATTCCTTATCATACTTATTCCTATTCCTATTCCTATGTAATTACTATTACAATCTACTATACGTGCCCTAACTTACTTGAAGGTCCCAAGTTTCAAAAGTTTAACTTGAGGGAATTAAGGACTTGCTCAAGCGATCATATAAGTCAAACAAAATGTTTGCTCAACGCTTGCTCAAGTGACATTGTTAGAAATAGTAAAGGTTTTGAGTCCTGATTATTTGTAATTGTTCCTTCGTAGTAGATTTTCTATTGGACTATTCATGTCCTTGGAGTTGTTTAAATGTTTGAAGAGATTTTTCATCAGTTTTTTACTGCGTTACCAAATTTTCCTACGTTATAATTTTTATATTTCTTGTTTGATGATTTGCCATACACTAAATTGTAGTAAATAATAATTATTTGTGTGGATCACTTAATTGAGATAAATAAATAATTTTTTAAATATAATTCTATAGTTGGGGATGAGAGATTTAAATCCCCTAAACATCTCTATTGGAACATCAGAAATCCAAATTGGCTACAAGGCTCTTGGCTAGATAAATCATTACTTAATTAAAAATTTGGTTGCATAATAAACATTGGGGGTTGTAAACTAGAAATTTTTACATTGGTAAATCTTATGCTATAATTTAGTATCAGATATGTCATAGATCATATACTCCCATGAGAGTTGAGACTGAGAACGTCATGGACTGTGTGATGCCTTGCTTATAATTCATGAGCCTTAACTCATAATTCGTTTATGCATAAGTATAACCTTCTTCGTTATTATTTTGTTGATCACCAGTGAGGGCATGGGAATAATCAAAATAGGGTTAAAAAATAATAATAAAAAACTAAGGAGTAAATTCACAAAACTAGAGATACGTGTAAATACAATAATTCTAGAGATGTTGATGCATTAAGTTGTGTAGTGTATCAACTTAGCACATAAATTTCCCCTTAAAAAAAATTAGCACATAAATATTTAAAACTTACAAAACTAATTGCTATTACGTTTCTATTAGGAGCAAAATAAAAAAAAATAAAAAATAAAAAATAAAAAAAAAACCCAAAATTGCTATTACGTTTTTTGTAGCTAGCTAGTTTCAAATTTGTGACAACAAAGGCATATATCACGAAGCACATTCTTTTCTCTCTTTCTTTTATTCTTTCGACTACCTTCCTTCAAGCTTGCCACTTCATGTTGAACAGCCTTCATAAGCAGACTGTGTTCCTCAAGAGCCACTAGAACTGGCAAATCACCAATTCCATGAGCCATGGCTAGCATGAGCTCCCTAATAAGAGACTCAAATTCCATTCGATCAATGAAACCTTTTTCATCCTTATCAAACCTCTTGAAAATTACTTCATAGAGATTATTGATCTCTTCCTCTTGGTTGGTATTGTTTTCCAATGACAAAAGCTTATGAAGACCCCCATAAAGCAATTCTATTGAAAGCTTACCATTACCATCAATATCTAGCATCTCAAAACATTCATTGATGCAATTGTTGAACTTCTTTGTGTCTTGGATGAATCCCATTACTGTGGAGCTATTAACCATGGCTACACTCATTTTGAAAGAAGAAAATTGGACTCAGTGGTTGTAACTTGTAACCTTTTTTTTTTTTCAGTCAATTTTAACTTTGTTGGACTTCACATATATAGATGCAGACTTTGTGATTCCTATATTTGAGGGTTTCCAAGGGTTAATTAGCCTTTAATTTAGAGGTTTTAGGCATTAAGTAAAGTTAAGAACACAACATTTTCACTACAAATCATACATGGCAAACTGTTATTGATGAATAAAAAAGCGATGTCCGTGATGTTATAGGTGTTTTGTCCTTTGAACATCAATGTGTCATGAGGATGAGGCATTCTTTTGTCCAAAATGTCTAGTTCCCTAATATTAGGAAGGTACTATTTGTTTTGATTTTTTTCCCCCTTCAGACGTAAGTCACGTAACTAACCAAGTTTGGACATGACGAAATTTGTCTTGTGACGTTAAACTAGTAGACCTAATTTGGGCTAGTTGGAGGTTGGCTTCTTGTTGAAATAGTTAGTCAATACCACAAGCATTTGCAGGCTCTTATCTGGCCTAGCGAAATTTTGGCAAGATCTAATTTAGTGACCACACTAAATTTGATATTTGGAAATTTAAAATTAAAATTAATTAATTAATTTTAATCTGCTTAATTCATACACAACATTATAAATTATGGATTAGGCCCAAAATGTTTTTATTAGAAATATCCGGAGATGTCGGTTGAGCTAAGGCTCTCTCGAATCCCCTAAACCCCAAACTATTGAAAACATAAAATAAAATAAAATATCAATATATTATACCATATATCCACGGAGGAGATTGAAAATCTTTGGACTTAATGGTAGTTTTGTTTCGTTAAAAAGTGAAGGCTTAGGATTCAATTAAGTATGGGTACAGGGCTTGTAGGATAAGGTTGCCTTAAGAATGAAGAAACATTATAGAAGATCGTCTTAGAAGCTTGTTTTAAGCCCAAATTGACTAGAAAGGCCGGCAGAATTACATTCTACTAGGCAATGGCCCATGAAATGCACAACCTTGCTCTAGTTTTTTGCTCCAAAATAATTTATAGGATGCTCTCGGTGCAGAGCCATGTAATTTTAACTTTTTCAAGTGGGTCCAGTACTTATCTCACTTGTTTGAGAAAGACTAGCACACACAATTTTTGCTCCGTTTGAATACCGCTTATTTTGCTGAAACTAAAAATTTATTATTGAAAATATTATAGATAAAGGTAAAAGTTAGTTAAAATAGTAAAATGGGGCCATGAATAGTACCAAAAAATGGGGTGGAGCTTATAAATAGTTGCAAAAATAAACTGAATAGTGAAATAAATTTCATTTTTAAGTGGTATCCAAATGGGAGAGTAGTGGAGAAAAAAAGTGTGTAATAATAGCTTTTATCCTAAAGAAAAAATGACAGAGAGATGATGTAGGGAGAGAAAAAGAAGAAAAAGGAGATTTCGTGATAGAGAAGATAAGGGAGAGAGAGAAAAGATAAAAGAAATTGTGTCTTCCTTTTTTTGAAGTTAGAAAATTAATTCAAAATATGTGCATACCCAAGAAATTTGTGTCCACTTTCCTTCTTGGTCCCAAGTTTGAAAATGAATCATAATGGTAAGTGACTTTCCAATAATTAGATTAAGTGTATTTATGCATTGGACCCATTTAGATGTGTACACGTAGTAATAATTTGACAATTGATATATCACTAGTATTGAGGGGTGTAAAACCCTTTAAGTTGCTATTTTACAACCAAATTCACTCGAAACTCACCTCATCCGGGTATGTAGTTGTAAAAAAATTTGCCACCTTGCGACAATAAGTTGGCATATTTGCAACTTACTGTAACTGGGTGGTAAACTTAAATTTTATTATTTTAAGTGGTATGTGGGTTTGTTGGAGAGAGAGGAAAGAGAGAGAAATTAAATTTTTTATATTATTTGTTGGTATAATTTATATTATTTTAATAAGTTATGTGTAAAAATAGAAATTGGAATGTTGAGTGAGTTATGAAATAAAATAATAAAATAAATAAAGTAAATTTTGAAGAAGTAAAATAGATATTTTTTACTACCTACTAGTGCTCTAAGAATTTGACTCTACTTGGCGTGTTCACAATTCCATGTTTTTTACTTGGAGCTATGCATGTAGCTCGAGTTTCAAGGCTGTATATAAAGTCAAAACTCCTCTATATAAAAAAAAATTAAGTACCAGTATATACAAGTGTATAAAATTCTAAGGTTTGGCCCAGCAAAATTCTTCCTAGCCCCCTTGACCCAAAATCTTTTTTTCTTTCCCTCAGCATAGTTCATGGCCTTGTAATGAAATAAAATTTAGTCCAAATAACACAATAAAATTTTAAAATTTAACCGAAATAGTCCAACAAAAATTAACCACCAAGCCCATCCTTAGGCCTTTCAAAAATTTACTAGCAAAAAAAACATTTTATCAAACTAGATTACAGATGAATTTCTTCTCAAAAAAAATAAATAAATAAATAATACAAATGTATTGATTTCAAAGAAAAAAAAAAAAATTGGACTCTATTACCACCGCTGCAAAAACATTCTTCTAGGAATGTACCACCGGTGCACTGCATCGCCTATCCCATTTCACGGAGGTGACGAGTCAATGTTCACGCAGTTTTCTTTCTCTAACTGTGTTTAATATTTATCTTTTACGGAAGAACTATTCTAAATATGTTTGAGTGGGACAGCTGGATATCTTGATGATATGATTCTGAAATTTGAAAAAATAATTAATAAAGAAAAAGCATAACCACAAATATAGTCAAGATTCAAAAAAAGATTGTTGTTGCTATGACTTCTGCTACAGCTACCAATTGATTGTGTATTGTAACTCTAACAATTTGGCGGAGAAAAAAAAGTAATTAAATGAGGATGAGATTATGTATGGGAGTAATTGGCAGCGTGTTGATTGTTTTTCAGTACATTGAAATTTCAATAATAAATAATCAGCAAAACTTACCTTTTTTTTTTAAATTATATTCACAAATATGATAAAACACAGATAGTGTTATTTTCAAAATAGAATTAAACGAAAAGATATTACAAAATTTATTTTACAATTTTTCTAATTTGATGTGTCCCCAACAAATAAAAATCATATATTTGTTTATTATGTTCTTTTTGGGAAAGTGGGAAAGATAAAATAGGGCATACCTAGGGGATTTTTCTCACATTTCTCTCTTGAAAATTGAAACACCAAAGTCACCGAAGTCAACTTTAGCAGTTTAGCCACGATTCGAGTTTTTAATGATAAAGGTGTAAATTCACATGAACCCGCAAGCTTTCTCTCTCCCTTGTAGGAGCTCCTCTCTCTCTTACCCTGTAAGAGCTTTTCACTCCTCTCCCTTCTGGAAGAGATCTCAGCTCCCCTCTGTGGGGCTTTCACTCCCCCCTCAAAACACTTCTTTTCCAATGGAGCAAGCAGTGATTAATGAGTTACAAAACCTCTGTCTCACTAAAGAGGAAGAAGAGGAAATACCAATTACAGCACAAAGCTGGGATGACCTTTTGGAAGAATGCTCGTTAAGCTTGTTTGGATGGCTTCTTTCAGATGGACAACAGAATATAAGAGCTTTGAAAAGTACTCTAAGAGCAGCATGGAAGATGGGGTCAGAGCTGAGAATAGTTGATGTAGGAAGCAACATTTTACAATTTAAGTTTGGTTCTAGTTATCAGAGAGATTGGGTTGAAAATAGTGGGCCATGGAATTTTGAAAACAATTTGCTTCTCCTTTGTAGATGGAGGAAGGGCCTCACTATTAAAAATATAGTCTTCACTCATTCTCCTTTTTGGGTTCAGCTGTGTGTCTTTCCATTTGAGCTCATGTCAGAGGAGGTTGGGCAAGATATTGGAAGAAGCTCGGGACGCCTTATTGAAGTAGACAAACGGGCATGTCAGTCAGATCAGGCTAAGTTCATGCGTATCAGAGTGGATCTTCCAATAGATAAGCCTCTTCGTAGAGGCGGACATGTTGTAAGCAAGGATGGTGAGAAGTTCTAGATTCATTTTAGGTATGAAAGGCTTCCAACATTTTGCTTCCTATGTGGAAAGCTGGGCCACGATGATAAGCATTGTCAGATTCCTACAGATCGGCAAAGCACTCCAAAGCAATACGGTGAGTGGTTAAGAGCGAATGGAACATTCAAAGGAGGAAATATGAATTTCAAAGGAGGAAGTGTGAATTTCAAAGGAGGAAATGTAAGGCAGGAAAATTATTCAAGTAGTAATCAATATGCTAAGACTGACGGAACAGCAAACGGTGACTGCGTCGCTGCCATGGATAAGTCCTCTATCTCTCCGGCGAGTCACGTGGAAAGAAACAAGGAAGATGGCATTTTTCAAAATTCAAAATCTTCCAACATGTCCACTCAGGGACAGGGTTGTGGCGTGTCAGACACTCATATGAGTCAGGCGGCTGAAGTTAGGCTTGAATGGGACGTAAAGGTAATTGATGGTACGATTTTGGAACAAAATGAAGGGTCAGAAGGAGTGGGATCTGATCCAATTCCAATGGAAAGGTCTGATTCAGCTGTTCGGTTTGAGGAATGTAGCATTATACTTAATAAAGACTGCCCCACTTCAACAGATGAGTGCTATGCTGAGGTAAGCAGCCCACTTAAGCCAAACCTTAAGGCCCAAACTCTTAAAGAAAAGGAAGTTTTAGCAGCAACCCAAGTAAGTATTAAAAGTCCACAAAAGAAATGTCGCATAAAGAAAATAGTAAGGGAACAAGGTTCAGCCCAAGGTAAAGGAAAACAAGCACAAGGTCCGAATATAGGCTCAAAACGCCAATTAGCTCTGCTCTTCGCAGAAGAAGATGAAGGCACAGCCAGAAAGAGGAAATATATGGAGATTGATGGAAGCGTTAATGAGGAAGAAAAATTATCGGCGGTGGCTGCAAGGCAACACCGCCGGGAGCCATGAATTCCTTAGGATGGAACTGCTGGGGGCTTGGGAACCCCCGGTCAGTTCGAGCATTGCACGATCTGGTGCGATGTTATGCTCCCAAAATAGTCTTCCTATCGGAGACTAAAATAAGGCAGCGGTGAATGGAGAGAATAAAAGAAAGAATTGGTTTTGCGAATGGGCTGTATGTTCCGAGTCAAGGGCGCAATGGTGGCTTGGCACTTTTATGGTCGAGGGAGATAAATTTGGAGATAAAAAGCTATAGCAACCACCATATTGATGCAGTTGTTACAAAGGAGAATTCTAATTTTAAATGGAGGCTCACGGGTTTTTATGATCACCCCCAAACTCACTTGAGACAGACGTCATGGGATTTACTTGCTTATTTGGAGAGTCAATCTCAGCTTCCTTGGTTTTGTTATGGGGACTTTAATGAAATTTTGTCAATGGAAGAAAAATCAAGCAGAGCGGTAAGAAGTCAAAGTCAGATGGATAGATTTCGGGAAGTGGTTAATCTCTGTGGTTTCAAGGATTTGGGCTATTCGAGGGCAGATTTTACTTGGTGCAATTTGCAATATGGAGATAGTAGAGTGTATTTGAGGCTGGATAGGGCTTTTGCAACTAATGACTAGATTAATAAGTTTGGTGAAGTTAGAGTCAACCACCTAGTGGATTCCACTTCGGATCATTGTGCTCTATACATTGCAGACCCAAATGCTCCAAAGCAATCCCGTACAAGAAGATTTCATTTCGAGGCTATGTGGACTAAAAACGAAGCATGCAAAGATATTATTGAGGCGGCATGGTGTAGTGTGGACAATGCAAATACATCGGAAGGTATGGTTGCTGCCTTAAATGCTTGTGCTGTTGATCTTAAAGCTTGGAGCTCTGCCACTTATGGTCAAATTTCGAAGAAAATCCAAGAGAAAAGGAAACGTCTAAGCTCTCTGGTTCAAGTTGATGGGGACGGTTTACTAGGTGAAGAAATAAATCAGACTAAGAAAGAAATTAATGAGCTACTTGACAGTGAGGAAACTTACTGGTGCTAGTGGTCAAAGGCTCACTGGCTCAAAGAGGGAGACAGGAATACGAAATTTTTTCATGCCCGAGCCTCGGAAAGAAGGAAACAAAATACCATTTTGGGCATCTGGGACAAATTTGAGAATTGGTGTGGTGACTAGGATAGTATTGCTAGAGCAGCTATTTCCTATTTTGAGGGAATCTACACCACTTCCTCACCAAGCCAGCTTGAGAAGGTGACTGATCTCATTCAGGTCAAAGTGACAGAGGAAATGAACAGGGAGCTTACCAGAGGTTTCACAAAAGAAGAAGTAGTTGCAGCCCTGAAGTAGTTACACCCTACTAAATCTCCTGGCCCTGATAGTATGTCCGCACTTTTCTTTCAAAAGTATTGGAGCATAGTAGGCACTAATGTATCTAATTTAGTTCTGAATGTTCTTAATCATGGCATGTCTATCTCTGAAATTAATAGAACTAATATAGCCCTTGTGCCGAAGAATAAAAACCCTCAAAGAATGTCTGATTTTAGGCCAATTAGCCTTTGCAATGTGGTTTATAAGCTAATTTCAAAAACTTTGGCTAACTGTTTCAAAGCCATTTTGCCATTTATTATTTCAGAAAATCAAAGCGCATTTGTGGCTAATAGGCTCATCACTGACAATGTCTTGATTGCCTATGAAATTATGCACTATCTAAAGCACAAAAGAAGTGGGAAAGATAGCTTTATGGTAGCAAAGTTGGATATGAGCAAGGCATTTGATAGGGTTGAATGGCCATTCATTGAAATGGTTATGAGGAAGATGGGCTTTAATGAGTCTTGGATAGGTCTGGTGATGAAGTGTCTAACTTCAGTTACCTATTCAGTAATTATTAATGGCTCGGTCCATGGATGCATTGTGCCCACTAGGGGACTCAGGCAAGGAGACCCTTTGTCTCCTTATCTATTTCTATTGTGCTCTGAAGGTTTCTCAACTCTCATAAATGAAGCGGTAAGGTGCAAGCAACTAAATGGTATATCTATATGCCGAGGGTCTCCAAGAATAAATCACCTGTTCTTTGCTGATGACAGTCTTCTCTTCTGCAATGCCAATGGTACTGAATGCAACAAGTTGAAGGAAATTCTCGAAACTTATGAATCTGCCTTGGGGCAAAAGATCAATACTGAGAAGTCTTCAATCTTTTTCAGTCCAAACACTTCACAAGAGCTTAAAGAAGAAATCTTAAACATACTTGGGCCTATGAATGATTCTCACCACACAAAGTACCTTGGCCTTCCTTCCATCATTGGTCGATAAAAAAAGATTATTTTTGCGGAGAAAAAGGAGAAAGTGTGTAAGAAGATGGCGGGTTGGAAGGGTAAGTTGCTCTCCTTGGCGGGTAAGGAAATTCTCATTAAAGCGGTGGCACAAGCCATTCCCTCTTATACGATGAGCTGTTTCCTTCTCCCTAAGGGCCTATGTGATGACCTTGAACGAGAAATGAGAAGCTTTTGGTGGGGCCAAAAACAACAAGAGACAAAGATTGCTTGGGTTGGATGGAAGAAAATGTGCAAGCCTAAATCACTTGGCGGGATGGGCTTCAGAAACTTGCAAGCTTTTAACCTTGCCTTGCTTGCTAAACAGGCTTGGAGGATTCTTACTAACCCTTCCTCTCTTGCTGCTCGTGTGCTAAAAGCCAAGTATTTTCCCTATGGTGACATCCTAAATGCAAGCCTAGGCAGCAGCCCTTCTTATACTTGGCGGAGCATCTTTCATAGCCTCGAAGTCATTAGGAAAGGAACACATTGGAGAGTGGGAAATGGGCGGTTAATTCACATTTGGGAGGACAAATGGCTCCCCACCCCCTCCACTTACAAAGTCATCTCCCCTCCCAGGAATTTTAATGACTTTCCTATGGTCTCCTCTCTAATTGATCAAGAGACTAAGTGGTGGAAAACTAGTGTTGTAAGGGCGCTCTTCTTGCCTTTTGAAGCGAACATCATCCTAAAAATTCCTCTAAGTCAGAATTTGCCGGAGGATAGTCTCATTTGGATTGGGAACAAAAGAGGTGTGTTCACTGTCAAAAGTGCTTATCACATAGCTGCTAATCTCCTGGATGATTCTGTTTTTGGGGAATGCTCTTCAGGAGACCCAAATGCTTATCTTTGGAAAAGTTTGTGGAAACTAAAACTCCCTAGAAAAATCAAAATTTTCTCTTGGAGAGCTTGTGTGGATGGGCTCTCGGTGTATGTAAGGATGGTGGAGAGGGGTATTAAGGCTGACTTTGATTGTCCAGTTTGTGGGGAACAGCCAGAATGCCTTTTACATGCTTTAGTTTCTTGTGATTTTGCTCTTTCGGTATGGTCGCTTTGGCAAGACTACCCTTTAGATTTGCTGTTGAATGCAAAGGATTTCACAGGTCTAGTGCACCAAGTATATAAAATCTCTGGCGGGGTTCTGCTGGAATTTTTTTTGCAATCTCTTGGTCTATATGGCATAACTGAAATCAGCTAGTACATAGCGAGCATGGTCTTTCCCCTCTGCAAGTCTGGGAAATGGCGAAGAACGTAGTTGAGGACTTCCAGGAAGCTAACTTGGCGCACCTATCCTCGAAATAGCCATCAAAAAGTGGATGGGAGGCTCCTCCCTGGAGTTTTTTCAAAATTAATGTGGATGGTGCATCGTCTTTGGATGGTCATGGGGTTTCGGGTGTGGGAGTTATCATTCGTGATGCTAATGGAGGTGTGGTTGCAGCCCTTAGTAAAGCTATGCCTCTGCACTATCCTGCTGACTGGACTGAGCTCTTTGCTATGGAACAGGGAGTTCTCTTGGCTCGTGAATTAGCTATCCAGTTGGCTATCTTTGAGTCCGATGCTTCCTCGGTCATTCAAGCTATTTCTCTGGACCTCCGTGGTGGTGAAGCTAGCCATCTGATCCAAGAGATTCAGTTGGCAAAGTCGAACTTCTTGTGTTGCTCATTTAGACATGTGAAAAGGAACTCCAACAGGGCTGCCCATGAGCTTGCCCAGTATGCAAAATGTAATAATATCAGTTGTGTTTGGAAGGGTGTTACTCCACCTTTCTTAGATTTTCTGATTAACTCAGGTCTGGGTTGAATGATGTAGGCCATGGCCCTGTTGTAATCCTTTTCCTGTTAATGATATTACTCATTCTCTCAAAAAAAAAAAAAAGTCACCGAAGTCAGACATCACAATCTTCTCAAATCTCACCTTTCAAACAACACAGTCTTCTCAAATCTCACATTTCAGACAACACAGTGATAGTGTGGAAAACAAGTCAGCATTTCCTAAGTAAAAGTTTTGTTAAAAAAAAAAAAAAAATTGATTGTATGACACTCAAGTATTATAAAGAAGTCTTTCTTTCAAAATATATATATATATATATATATATATATATATATATAAAAAAGTACTCGATTTCAGGAATATCAAACACCACATTATTATTATTTTTTTTTTTATGGTTTAAATTTTAGGTCAGCAATGTGACGCTTGCAACTTACTAGGAACTCGAGTTACCATTTATGATTTTCATAAAGTTAAGCAAGCCTCTAATAACATTTGGTAGAAAAACATATTTGCACATTAATGTCAGCGATTTAAATAATTTTTACCAATTACAAAAAAAAAAAATACAGTGTGATATGCCTTGTGTTTGGAACATTTTAATATTAATTAATTAAAATGAATTTATATGACTATAAAATGTATTGATGTGGAAATTAATATGGAAGATGAGGAGTTAGTGAAAATATTTAATTCCACATTGCATCAACACCTTGCTTGTGTATACGTATTTTTTCCTCTAATTATTGATCATTGAAGTGGTTGACTAATATTTTTGAGAACACCCTGAATTTTTTTTAGCCAATAAAATTAAATTTTGGTCCATAATTTGAGCAACTTAACAATATATTAAGGTCTTTCAAGCAAAAAGAATCACATGCTTTTATATTCTTTTAAGCCTATACTATAGCTTTACTTTTAGTTTTTGCTTTATCTGACACACTGTCATTATATAACTACTTTTCCTCAAAAATATTATAATATACATTATACAACTTGTAGGGTCAGATTCCGCAGCCCAAGCCCAAGAAGATGTGGATTTGGAGCCCACTGAACCCAAAACAATAAATTTGTAGAGAGTGGGTGAAAGAGCTAGGCTAATAATGAAAATAACAGTATTAAACGGCAATGATGACAGGAAGACTTGAATTAATATGTGCTCGGACAGTGGTGAATATCTCGTCCGAGGAGGTGATTTTCATTGATGAACTTAGGTTACAAATGCTGGAGCTACAGTAAAATAATATGCTCTTCTCTCTCTCTTCTTTTCGATCCCCTACTATCAGAGACCCCTCTCTCTTATATAGTGCTGCCTTTCTCCATCTCCACCGTCCACTTGTTCACCATCTGTGCGTCCACTTGAGTGCATGTCCCATCACACTCCCCCTTTAGCCGTGTCTGAGTGGCGGTAGCTGATGATGCACTGTTCAGGGGTCTTCTCCACATAAATGCGGCCAGGAGGGTAGGTGCAGTGCATTAAATGCGGTGGTTGAAGTCTGTCTCCTTGATATTTCTCTGTTCCTGTTACCTTCTCGTGTGTCCGAGGTTCCCTCTCTCCCTTAACACTTGTCAAACAGATCGCTTGACACGTGCCGGACAAAAACCTCGTCGGGTCCGAGGGTATCGATCTCCTCGGACGTATGGGCATCTCCTCGGACAGTGCACGTGCTCGCCTGCGGACATTCTCCTTTCACATGGGCCTCTGACTGTGTCCTGGTCTCCTCGGACTAACAGTGGTCCTCGGATAGGGCCTTGGGCCCAATAAGTTGGGTTGGGCTTTTCTCCCCCACAATAGCCCCTCAAAATTGTAGTTTTTCCCTCGCATCCGAGGAAAAAAAGTAGGATTTTGACTTGCCACGGAGCAAAAGCTTGGAAACACGCACAACCGAGCTGGCACGTGTGTAAGCGTGGGAACAGACGCCTCATTAATGCCGCTGCTGTTTCCTTATTCCCAAGGCGCTGCATTAACTGCACCAGGTGACGTTTCGTCCTTCGCATCCAACGGTGGCTGACTGATCAAACGGCTGTGGTTTTTCTTCAGGATTTGGGCGGGAGTGCCCCTGAACCTTCGCTTGACCCCGTATAAAGCTTCAGAGGAAATCATTTCCTCCTCACTTTGCAAATCTTCAGACGCTCTAGCAAGACAGGCGCCTCACTCCGTCCAAATCTCTCCGTCCGAATCTCTCAGTCGCCGGTGCCAATCTAACTCAGAATCCTCACAAGTCCTCCTACGAGCCTGCAGTCGCTTCTCCGGTCTGGCCCTTGTAAGTCATCGCCCACCGAATCTTTTAGTTTTCTCTTCGGCCAACCGTTTCACTTAAGCACCATGGGGAAACTCGAGTACATGATGGATAGCCCTGAGCAAATAGAGGCGTTTAGGACCGCGTACCGCATACCCCCTAACGTGGGTGTGAGGTATTGCCCCCCAGAAAAAATACTAACACACCGGCAGACGGGAGAGGTGGTTATCCCCCTCATCGCCTTCAAAGAAGGGGGAATGACAATCCCCATGGGCCCCATCACCGCCAGTTACCTTCGAAACCATAGGCTTACTCCCTGGCAGTGCGCGCCCAACATGTTTAGGATCCTAGGAGCGATTGAGGACCTTGAGCGCCATTTGGGGTTGGGACTCACCTGGCTTGACGTGGTACATATGTACGAATGCCATAGCCAGCAAGATGCTGGGTACTACTTAAAATCCCGGTCGGATGTTGTCAGGCTCATTTCCTGCCTTCCCAAATCCAACAAAGGGATGAAAGACGACTATGTGATCGTCTCGGGCGCCTGGCGCAACGGCCCTGGTTGCCCAACCAAGCCTGGGAAGCCAGGTGTGACATGTAGATTTAGGCGCACTGACCATAGGCTTAGGGCTCCCGTCTTTTAACTGTCTTTGATTTCTCTTCGGTCTCTATTTCTGAGCTTCTAACCGTTTTATCTTTTCACTTGCAACAGATAAGAACCAAGTTTCTCCTCGGATCAGCCTAACGAATATCGTTGCCCTCAACTACCTTTTAAGGTCGGAGATCTTCGTGAGCGAGGACGGGCAACTACGATCTGCTCCTCTTATTCTTGGATATAAAGCGAAGTCAAAGGGTTTTCAACCGGTCGGCAACGCAATCGTCCAAGGAGATCATCGCCTTGCGCGCATCGACGTTGGTCGGAAGGGCTTCTTGGCGCCAGAAGATCTTGAACCTGTACCCCGTCCAATCCCTCGGGCTGCGCCTCCCCTTATCCAACCACTCCAGCAAGTTCCCCTCGGACAAGAGATTGAAGGTGAGGGGGCTAGCTCTTCCACTTCCTCGCTTGAAGAACAAATAGACGAATTTCGGTTTGAGGGAGAAGCTTCATGGGTAAACCAGGTGGTAGAGATCTCAGACGCTGAGGAAGAAGCCTGCGAGCAGTCAGGCGCCCAACTTAACTTGTTAGCCACCCATCTAGAAGACTCCTCGGACGACGATATGGATCTGAGGAATTTGATGAAGGGTAGAGGCAAAAAGTCCGACCCGAAAGATGCCGGGACATCTAAGACACCGGTGACACTTCCTCCGGCGCCTACCCAGATCCCCGACCCAAGCTTAAAACCCATGCTAAAACTGCAGAAGAAGAGACCCCACACTGAGGTTGAGGAAAAACAGGTGCCACCAACCAAGGGGGCCAAGCAGCAAAAGGTGGCACAGGACAACCGAAGTCGCAGGGCTCCATCTACTGAAAGCAGAGACGAGGGCACAGTGGCAGAGGTGCGCCGAGGAGGAGGGGGACCGCGGATTTGGTCTCCAAAATTGGAGTTGAAGGGCGCTCCAATCCTCTGGGAGACCTCCCTCAGGAATTATGATGGAGGGAGGGCCGACTACGTTGCTGAGGCCCTGCAGCAACCACTTCTCCTCCCTCATGACATGGAGTCCTTCAGGCGTTTCAACCAGGCGGAGCTCTTTCGATCCCTCAAGAGGGATTTAGCCATCGTAAGTAACCTCAATCCGATTAGCTGACTCACTGATTTTTGCCTTCCCCATTTTTCTGCGTTTGACCTTTAGAGTTTCCATCATGCAGGTCACTCAGCAGATTTACGTAGCCGAGGAGTGGGACAAGAAGAATCGCCTTGAAACCCAGGCGGCGTTCTGTTCCCGAGACGAGGCGGAGAAATCTCTGGGCCAACTGAAGGACGATTATACCCGTCTGTCCGGGGAGCTCGCGGAGATGACCAGCCAGAAGAAAAGCCTTGACGCTGGGATAAAGAATGTTGAAAAGCAGGTTGAGGACCAGCGTAAGTTGCTAAAGGCGGCAGAGGCCAATCTGAAGACCGAGAGGGAGCTGGTAAACGGGCTAAGGGATGAACTCCGAAGAGCCAAAGACAGCGTCCGATATGCCGAGGAGAAAGCCCAGTTGGCCCAGGAGGCGACTGAGGCTGAAAAGAAAACAGCTTACCAGCTGGGGGTAGAGACGGCCACGTCCCAGCTTCTAGAGCAGTTCGCCTCGGTCAGCCGAGATTACTGCAACATAAGTTGGGGCAAAGCCCTGGATGCAGCTGGAGTCCCTGCCGACTCGGAGCTGAGGCTGCCTGGGAGCGTATACTATGATCCTGATATCCGAGAGCTCCCAGGAACTGATCTCCCTCCTGTTCCACAGCTTCCAGAGGCTTCAGAGCCAACTTTGGTCAGCCATGCTCCTCCACTCACTCTTGGTGCAAGCAAGGAAACTGGTCAGCCAAGTGGCAAGGATAAGCCAGCTGAACCAGCCAAAGAGAAAGGCCAAGGGTCAGGCGAAGAGAAAATTCCTTCTGAGCCCAAGGACTGAGCCCTGGACGCAACTGCTCGGATAGGCCAGGCTGCTGACCCCGTGCTCCCTTCAGCAAAAGAATAGACGTATAGGGCTTTTACTTTTTGCACCTGTGCTTTCTTTTGTTTTATCCGAAGAATTGTAAACCATACTTTTATCTATGAAATAGATTTTCATTTGTCTATGATGTTTTAAATACCTGCCTTACTAATTACTACTGTCACATACAACTGTACATTGCACTTATAACCAAATAATGCAAATAAATCTGCTTGATACATCATACTTATGGTGTAAGTAACCAAAATTAATATTGAAAAGGATAGGCCTAGCCAGAGTTAATGATGATTTGCATGTCTTTTCAAGTTAAACATAAGTTATTATTCCTCGGCTTCAAACTAAACACAACTAGGGGAAGCATTTATAAATTAGAAACAATTTAAACGCGATTAGGAGTTTTAGCACTAAGCCCCAGTGACACCGGCCGCGTGGGGGTATTGACTAACCTGTCGCTTGGTTCAAGGATTATAGAATTCGAATGTACTCGAGTGTTAACTAACCCTAGTCATCTGGTCCGAGGACTGCAGGCATGACTGGATTTAAGTTTAAACACGAACCGCACCGGAGTGTTAACTAACCCTAGTCATCTGGTCCGAGGACTACAGGCATGACTGGATTTAAGTTTAAACACTAGAACCGCGACTGAGTGCTAACTAACCCAAATCATCTGGTCCGAGGACTACAGGCATGATTGAATTTAAGTTTAAACACTATAGAACTGTAACTGAGTGCTAACTAACCCAAATCATCTGGTCCGAGGACTACAGGCATGATTGGATTTAAGTTTAAACACTATAGAACTGTAACTGAGTGCTAACTAACCCAAATCATCTGGTCCGAGGACTACAGGCATGATTGGATTTAAGTTTAAACACTATAGAACTGTAACTGAGTGCTAACTAACCCAAATCATCTGGTTCGAGGACTACAGGCATGATTGGATTTAAGTTTAAACACTATAGAACTGTAACTGAGTGCTAACTAACCCAAATCATCTGGTCCGAGGACTACAGGCATGATTGGATTTAAGTTTAAACACTTGAGCTAACGGTGTTAACTAACCCTAATCATCTGGTCCGAGGACTACAGGCATGATTGGATTTAAGTTTAAACACTTAAGCTGGTGGCGAATGAGTGTTAACTAACCCTAATCATCTGGTCCGAGGACTACAGGCATGATTGGATTTAAGTTTAAACACTTGAGAGAAAACTTTACGCAGCGAATGGGTATATCAATTGAAGAGAAGACTTGATTAATAGAAGTACCTCTTGAGGTTATTTACATTCCAAGGGCGAGGGATTACATGACTATCCAGGTCTTCTAAGAAATACGCTCCAATACCAGCGCCTCTTTGGTTTGCCGCGCCATCGACATACACTTCCCAATGGGAGAGATTCTGTTGAGAGACCATGCCAACTGATTTTTCATCCATGCCCGACGTGGGCTTCACCTCTTCTAGCTGGGGCTCCGTGAACTCAGCCACCAAATCTGCGAGGACCTGTCCCTTGACCGATGTGCGGGGCATATATCTTATATCGAAAGCCCCTAAGATTGTACCCCACTTGGCAATCCGACCAGTGTAATCGGCACTTCGGAGTATAGCTTTGAGTGGGAGTTGTGTGAGAACGATCACCGTGTGGGCTTGGAAGTAGTGAGGTAGCTTCCGTGTGCCAAGCACTACTGCTAAGATAGCCTTCTCCAGTGGCAAGTAACGAATCTTAGCCTCATACAGCGACTTGCTCACGTAATAGATGGGCCTTTGTACACCAGAGTCTGACCGTATCAACACCAGGCTCACCGCATAGGGAGCTACAGCGATGTAGGCGAACAGTACCTCGTCTGGCTCAGGACTGGACATGATTGGTGGCCGAGACAGGTAATCCTTGAGTTGCTGGAACGCCAAAGCACATTCCTCAGTCCATTCGAATCCCTTCCACTTGTTGAGTAGAGAGAAAAAGGGCCGACACCTGTCTGCTGATCTAGAGATGAACTGATTGAGGGCAGCAATCATTCCAGTCAGTTTTTGAACTTCCTTGGGATTCCGAGGAGCTCGGAGGTTGTTGATGACCTTTATCTGGTCGGGGTTGACCTCAATTCCTCTGTGGGTGACCATGTATCCCAAGAACTTGCCGGACCCCACCCCAAACGAGCACTTAGAGGCATTTAGTCGTAGCTTGTATTTCCGCAGAACCTCAAAAGTACTTTCAAGGTCTTTCACATGCTCGGCTATAACTTTGCTCTTCACCACCATGTCATCTATGTAAATCTCGATGTTCTTGCCCAGCTGTGGCTCGAACATCCTCGTCATCATCCTCTGGTAGGTAGCTCCAGCGTTCTTCAGGCCGAACGGCATCACTTTATAGTGGTAGTTGCCAATAGGGGTGACAAAAGCAGTTTTCTTCTGGTCCTCTAGGGCTAATGGTATCTGGTGGTAGCCCTGGAAGGCGTCCAGGAAGCTCATCCGAGGGTGGCCGACAGTGGCATCAACCAGCTGATCGATTTTCGGCATAGGGAACGGGTCTTTGGGGCATGCCCTATTCAAGTCCGTGAAGTCGACGCATACTCGCCACTTCCCACTCTTCTTCTTCACCACCACGGTATTCGCTAACCATTCGGGATAAAAAACCTCCTTGATAGCCCCAGCTGCTTTGAGTTTCACTACCTCATCTCTCACTGCGTCGGCATGTTCTTTGGATGGACGCCGAATAGGTTGTTGCTTGGGGGTGACCAGTGGATTCACCTTCAAGTGGTGGCATATAAACTCTGGGCCCACCCCTGGGGCTTCGTAAGCGCTCCAGGCAAAAACATCAAGATTTCGCTTGAGGAGCCCTATCAGCTCTTCCTTCTCCTGAAGAGGCAGCTGAGATCCGACTTGAAAGAATCTGTCAGGATCGTCTCCAATGAGCACTCTCGTCAGATCCTCGCATCGAGTGCTTTCATCTGGTTCTTCAAAGGGCAATCCCCGGGACTGTAGTTGCTATAAATTCCTTCCAGCTCCGTCCGAGGACTCGGCCGGGGCCTCATGCTGAATGACGGCTACCAGGCACTGTCTAGCAACAGACTGGTCTCCTCGGATTTCATGTATCTGTCCTCCTGATGGATATTTGACCTTCTGGTGCAAAGTAGAGGGGACAGCCCCAAGTGCGTGAATCCAAGGTCTGCCTACGAGTGCCGTGTAGGGCGAATATGCGTCTACGACGATAAAATCCAACTCCACCACCTCGGAGCCGGACTGCACAGGTAAGCGTATCCGGCCTTTCGGGATGACAGGCCTTCCTTCAAAGGTGAATAAGGGGGAATCGTACGGCGTCAGGTCCTGGGGTTTTAGGCCTAGGCCCTTGTAGAGGTCCGGGTACATTATCTCCACGGCACTGCCCTGGTCCACCATTACCCTCTTTACATCGTACCCTCCTATTCTGAGGGTGATGACTAGTGCATCATCATGGGGTTGGATGGTGCCGATCATGTCCTCGTCCGAGAATCCCATAACCAGCGGGGCACCAGACCTAGCTCTCTTCGGTCCTCGGCTCGACTCCCCTGCGGGTGGTCGGCCTACTGACATAACTTTCAAAGGCCAGGACCCTGTTCTCCCCGGCGCAGCGAAGACGACGTTTATAGTCCCAAGCGGTGGCTTTGAGGGGTCGTCCCTGCGTGACCCCGAGCCTGTCTGCCCTCGGCCGCTGGAGGGGTGCAGAAGATGTTTCAGTTTACCATCGCGGACCAACTGGTCCAGGTGATCCCACAGACTCCTACAATCTTCCGTTGTATGCCCATGGTCTTGATGGTACTGGCAGTAGAGATTGTGGTTGCGTCTCTCGGGGTTTCCTACCATCTTGTTCGGCCACCTGAAGAATGATTCATTCTTAATCTTTTCCAAGACCTGATGCACTGGCTCTTTGAACACGGTGTTGACCGATTGAGGATTCATCGATCCTGATTGTCCGGCAAAATCCCTCCGCGGTTTATTGTAATTGTACCGGTCCGACCGCGAATCTCTCCTCTCCTGAGGGATAATCTTATCCTTTCCCTTGCCCTGCTGCTGATCTTCTTCAACCCTCTTATACTTCTCTATGCGGTCCATTAGTTGACGCACGTTTGTGACTGGTTTGCCAGATAAGGATCCCCTCAAACCGTGGTCAGTAGGGAGGCCGAGCTTGAACGTGCTGAGGGCCATTGCATCGTTGTTGCCCTCCACCTCATTGAACATCTCCCAATATCTGTCTGAATATGCCTTCAAGGACTCGCCTTCCTGCATAGACAAGGATAGCAGAGAAGAGAGAGGCCTGGCCACTCTTCGGCACGTAACAAAACGGGAGCCGAATGCCTGAGTGAGCTCTTTGAAGGAGTTGATGGAGCCCGCCTTCAAACCATCAAACCATCTCATAGCAACGGGCCCAAGACTGGAAGGGAAAACCTTGCACATCAGAGCTTCATCTCTGGAGTAGACAGCCATCCTCTGGTTAAAATGACTCACATGCTCCACGGGGTCAGTTTTACCATTGTAGACGGTGAACGTTGGCTGGTTAAAGCGCCGAGGGAGTCTGGCCTCCTCTATCCTACGTGTGAAGGGTGATCTAGATATCTGATTTAGAGCCCTGTTCATGGCATCGTTCTCCACGTCCTCACGTGATGGGCTCCTACGCTCCCTTTTACGATGAGACTCCTCTACATAGGTGTAGGACTCGCTAGCTGGTGTCTTAGACTTACGTTGATAAGAGACGTCCTGCTCATCATCAAGATCATCTTCAGAGTACGAGGAAGCCCGCTTCCTCTTTGCGTGTCGCAACTCCCTCTTTAGTTTTTCCACTTCCAGTTGTAAGTCACGGTTCTTCTCTGCATGGGACATGTGACTCCCGCTCTGTGATTGGCTCTGGCTAAGGCGCACAGTGTGTACACTGCCCTCACGGTTTTGTCTCCTCTCTAAGTTGCCAAAACGGTCCACGTGTTGGGATGCCCTGGATTCTGCTTGTTGTTCACCTTGTTCTGCCATTATCAACTGTTTATTTCACTCTTGCACAAGCTCTTCCCACAGACGGCGCCAATTGTAGGGTCAGATTCTGCAGTCCAAGCCCAAGAAGATGTGGATTTGGAGCCCACTGAACCCAAAACAATAAATTTGTAGAGAGTGGGTGAAAGAGCTAGGCTAATAATGAAAATAACAGTATTAAACGGCAATGATGACAGGAAGACTTGGATTAATATGTGCTCGGACAGTGATGAATGTCTCGTCCGAGGAGGTGATTTTCATTAATGAACTTAGGTTACAAATGCTGGAGCTACAGTAAAATAATATGCTCTTCTCTCTCTCTTATTTTCGATCCCTTACTATCAGAGACCCCTCTCTCTTATATAGTGCTGCCTTTCTCCATCTCCACCGTCCACTTGTTCACCATCTGTGCGTCCACTTGAGTGCATGTCCCATCACACTCCCCCTTTAGCCGTGTCTGAGTGGCGGTAGCTGAGGATGCACTGTTCAGGGGTCTTCTCCACATAAATGCGGCCAGGAGGGTAGGTGCAGTGCATTAAATGCGGTGGTTGAAGTCTGTCTCCTTGATATTTCTCTGTTCCTGTTACCTTCTCGTGTGTCCGAGGCTCCCTCTCTCCCTTAACACTTGTCAAACAGATCGCTTGACACGTGCCGGACAAAAACCTCGTCGGGTCCGAGGGTATCGGTCTCCTCGGACGTATGAGCATCTCCTCGGACAGTGCACGTGCTCGCCTGCGGACATTCTCCTTTCACATGGGCCTCTGACTGTGTCCTGGTCTCCTCGGACTAGCAGTGGTCCTTGGATAGGGCCTTAGGCCCAATAAGTTGGGTTGGGCTTTTCTCCCCCACACAACTAATTAGTCAAAATCATGTAAATTTAGTTTTTTTTATGGTACAACTACTTTTCTTTTTTCGATAATTTTGATTAAAAAAATAGTAATTTTAGTTAATTAGGTAAATTAACTTAAAAAATTACTTAATTTTTATATAACATCAATTAATTTATTATATATATATATATATATATATATAAAATAAACTTTTTTTTTTTTAACAAAACTTTACTTAGAAAATGCTGACCTGTTTTCCACACTATCACTGTGTTGTCCGAAAGGTAAGATTTGAGAAGATTGTGATGTCTGACTTTGGTGTTTCAATTTTGAAGAGAGAAAGGTGAGATTTGAAAGCTCATGCACGTGGGTACCTATAAAGTGAACATGTGATTGTGACCTTTTTGGGGTTTTGTTTTTTATTTCTTAATTTAATTTGGTTAAAACTTGCACGCCACACAATTATGGCCATTCATAATATTGTGCATGCAATAAGGATTCATAAGCAATAACATTGTTGGTTGTTGATTTTCCATAATATTGTGTAATATTATGCAATAAGTGATTTTTAACTTTCACGTTTATTGTATTTGTTTATAATTATTCAAAAATTTGAATTTTATTTCTAAAAAAATTATAAATAAATATTTTTTAATCCCACTTTATTTTAGATTTTATAACAATATTAAATTAAATTCATTATTTTATATAATAGTAATAATAATAATATATATATATTTAGAAAAACCAAAACACTAATATGGTTTAGTGCAGAAAATTTTCAAACTGATTGCAATGTCATATGTGTTACTGCTTAATGAAAAATGTTTTGAATTCCTATGAATTCACATTTGCTACCTGTAAAGATATGTTAATGAGATTACTCCTCTTAACTGATATAAATATATGTTATCTTATCACAAAAATATATATATATATATATATATTTATTACACTGCCCCGAGACAAAAGCAGCAAATTAGGTATGCCCTATTTTATCTTTCCCACTTTTCCAAAAAGAAAAATCCAATGAGCGTCTATCCGAGTGTCGGTGCACCTTGTTTTAAGGCATAGGCAAAAAAAAAAGGTCACGCTTTATTAGCTTAAAGTAACATTGTCATGGCATTTATTATTATTATTAGAGTACTGTTTTTAGTTTATGGTGCTCTGGCAGTTGGAATAGGAGTGTGTGAATTGATGGATAAGTTGTGAAAATGGACATAAATGCCAGTTGTTTAGGCCCAAAACAAAACTTTTAGATTCAGCTTTCTATACTTTTAAAAGTTTTGTACAAAATAAAAAGTGGAATTGAAAAAAAAAACACAAATATTCAACAACATTAATATCAAGTATTATAAAAAATTAATCGATTTTTATAATATCGAGTGCTATATTATTTTTTTAACAATTTTCAGGTGTTACATTAGCGACACATCTAAAAACTCAAGTTTAAACTTGAATACCATTTAGAACTCGATTTTGTAAAATTTGAGTACTAAAAAGTATTATATTACTAAATATTTCTGAAAAACTGTGTTAATTTATCACAAATTTTACTAAAACATTATATTTGGCTATTTTCGCCAAAGCACTATTCTATATATGTTTGAGTGGGATAGCTGGATATCTTGTGACGCTATGATTCTGAAATTTGAAAAAAATAATTAATAAAGAAAAAGCATAACCACAAATATTGCAAGAGTCAAAAAGCTTGTTGTTGCTGTGACTTTTGCTACAGCTACCAATTTATTGTGTATTGTAACTCTAACAATTTGGCGGGAAAAAAAAAAAAAAAAAAAATGAGGATGAGATAATGCCACCCACCTATATGGGAGTAGTTGGCAGTGTGTTGATCGTTTTTTAGTACATTGAAATTTCAATAAAAAATAACCAGCAAAACTTACCTTTTTTTTTTTTAATTATATTCACATATATGATAAAACACAGATAGTATTATTTTCAAAATAGAATTAAATGATAGATATTACAAAATTTATTTTACAATTTTTCTAATTTGATATGTCATCAAAAAAATATTCATATATTTGTTTATTATGTTTTTGAAATTTATTAATCACGCTTATCAACTTCAATTTATGAAAGTTATGTAATAAAATTTGTAATATTTTTTCAATTAAATTCAATATGCTTATATTGATTAATTTAAATACACAAATTTAATGCTTCTTTATTTTTTTTGTCTACTTCTCGCTTTTAATATAGTAGTAGAGATAAATATTAAACGCGTGAAAACGAGCGAGATCCTAGAAGAAACAAAGAAAGAAAAAAAATATTAAAACACATATATAGATAAAAGAAGAGATCAAAAAAGAAAAATGAAAAAGAAAAGAGAATAAATTGGGTCAGCAGCTGGCGTAAAAGCTGTGTTTTACGCTAGCCAATCCTGACCCGCCACATCAATAAATTTTTTTTTTTTTTTTTTTCAAGCAAAAGAGATTAAGCCTGAAGCCCTTAACCCTCTCTCCCTCTCTCTCTTCTCTCCGCAGCCGCTCTCTCCATCTATGGATCAAACCCATGACCTCCATGGCCGGAGCTTCAAAGCTCAACACAAGCACCAACCTTTTTTTTTCAGCCAAAAATATTAAGCCTTAAGCCTCTCTCCACCTTCTCTCTCTCTCTTACTCCTCCATCCTGCTAAAGAGGCAGCCGCCCCATTCCAGGTGAGGATTCAAACACACCTTGCTCTCTCTACCAACTAGGCTTTGCCTAGAATGTTGATTTCACCATCTGGGTGTGTTTCAATTTGAGCAAAATCCTATTTTGGCTCCATATTCTTTCGTTTTTGAGGGTTTATGCTTCTGGGTTCTTCAATTTCTTACATGGGTATTGAGTATTTTCTCAAGTTAGTGTCTTGAATGTTGATTTCAGCATCTGGGTGTGTTTCATTTTGAGCCAATCAGAGAAGTTGATTTATTTTTTTGGGTGTTAGTGTTTCTGAAGGCTGCAAGTTCTAATGTTGGTATTTGATATTGCATTAGAATCTTGATTTTGAGTGTTAAATATTTTTGGGATTTCCAATTTGTTTTGAGGGTATTGGATATTTCCTGAGAATTTTGAACGAAGTCTAGATTTTGATGGATGTATCTTTCAATCTGAGGAGATTTCTAGAAAATGATCTCTCTGCGATATATTAGCAGATTCTATCATGCTGTTGCTGCCATTTAATCAATTGAAAGCCCTGCAGCTGTATCCAATTACATTCGGAATCCAAAGCCATTAGAAGAACCTGCTCTTGTGAAACTTAAGAACGAGCGGGACCCTGAGAAGTTGTTCCATTTATTTAAGGCCAATGCACACAATCGGCTTGTCATTGAAAACCGTTTTGCATTTGAATGCTAGCTGGTGCAGGTCGCTTTGATTACATCGTGGTTTTGATTTAGAAATGAAGAGATCAGGTGAGGAGAGAAGAGAAAGAGAGGGAGAGAGGCTTAAGGCTTAATCTTTTTTGCTGAAAAAAAAAGGTTGGTCCTTGTGTTGAGCTTTGAAGCTCCGGCCATGGAGGTCATGGGTTTGATCCAGAGATGGAGAGAGCGGGTGAGGAGCGAAGAGGGAGAGAGGGTTAAGGGCTTCAGGCTTAACCTCTTTTGCTTGAAAAAAAAAAAAAAAAAAAAATTGGTGACGTGGCGGGTCAGGATTGGCTGGCGTAAAACACAGCTTTTACGCCAGCTCCTGACCCAATTTATTCTCAAAAGAAAAAGGGATAGAGAGATGATGGTGATGGAGGGAGAGAAAAGAATAAAAAGGAAATTTCAAAGAAAAGAGAGTCAGAGAAAAGAGAGAAAGAAAGAAATTGTGTCTCCCTTTCTTTAAACTTTGAATACGAATTCTTTTTTTGACAGAAAAAGGCTGAAGTATATTAATAAACGAAACCAGAAAAACGAAGCTATCAGGGTGGGTCCCTCTGACCACCTATACCCATCAGCCCTTACAACAACAAGACTAAAGAAATAGGACAAACATCACAGTGCCCAAAAAAGAAAGGAAAGTATACACAAGGTTCCCTCCCGTACAGGGTGGGTCCCTCTGACCACCTACCATTCAGAATGCATGATGAGGGAATAAGCGCGTACCCAAGAAATTTCTCTCCACGCTTCTTCTGGGTCCCAAGTGTGAAAATGAATGGTAAGCAATTTTTCAATTTGCATTTTCACATTAGTCTTCTCCGCGTTTGGGCCACCAACTCTCACCACTAGTATTTTCATAATAGACTAACATTGTCTTATGACTTCACAGTCACGTGAACTCAACTAACCTTCAATTCCTTTACTTTGCCATTCTCATATATATTCTCTCTCTCTCTCTCTCAAATCCATTTAGAAAATTCTCACTAAAACTCTTACCATTCCAATTTCATCACTTAAACTCTCCTCTTCCTTTTAAAACCGTTCTACTGTCTATCCAAATAACCATGGCTTTTCCAATCAACAAAGGAGACTCTTCTTCCTCTTCCACCCGCCAGTATAGATATGATGTATTCGTGAGTTTTAGAGGTGAGGATACCCGCAATAATTTTACGAGTATTTTGATCGGCATTTTGGATTATCATGGTATTAACATCTTCCGTGATGACGTGCACTTAAGGGGTGAAGAAATTTCAGACAAACTTTTTGAAGCCATTGAAAGTTCAAGAATTTTAATCATTATATTCTCTAAAAACTACGCATTTTCCGCTTGGTGTTTGAAAGAACTTGTCAAAATTCTTGAGTGTAAAGAGAAAGGTCAAACTGTGCTACCAATTTTTTACAAGGTGGATCCATCAGAAATACGTAACCAAAATGGAAAGTTTGGAGAAGCTTTAACAAAACATGAAACAGAGTTCAAGTATAAAATGGAAGTGCAAAAATGGAGGAAAGCTCTACAAGAAGCCGGTAATATAAGCGGATGGCATTGCACAAAAGAGTACGCATTCTATCACTATTTTTGTTATCACCAAAAAATTTTAACATTAAACAACTCTCTAGTGAAGTCTTATTTTTCGCCTTATTTTTTGAAAATTTGAAAGTACATATCTTTTAATAATGTGCTTGTTAGGCTAGATAGAAAGGAAAGCACATAAAACTGATTATCTTATCAATTAATTATAAGATTTTCGCACTTCAGGCAACTCTATATAATGTGAGGTTTTTAGGGTTTTTTTTTTTTAATATTTCAATATCAATTAAATATTATTTATTCATCTGTCTATATATATATATATATATATGTGTGTGTGTATTTAAAATTGTTTTTTTAAGATGCAAAATTGCTTATTAAGTTTTTGTATTTAGGTTTTATTAACTTATCAATAATTATTCAGTACGCTCATAACATTTTTTTTTGTCAAACAATTTACTGTTTCAATTGAGTTAGATTTCTATGGTTTAATATTTTGTGGCCTTCTTGGAATTGGTGAAAGAATGCAAAACTATTTTTTTTCCCCTTTAAAAAAGAAAATCAGTTGTAATTCTACAATTTTAGGTTTTTTTTTCCCTTAAAAAAAAAAGTAATGGAGAGTCTTGGGACCCATTATAAATTCACTGCACACCCATGTAATGTTTACCAAACTTCGATCCCTAAAATATCTTAACGAATGCATTCAAGCTAGTGTCTGTCAATTAGAAGTGGATATTCAAGAAGCTTGTTTCCTTACCTAACTAGTTTTTCATGAGTCTTCGTGCTAAAAGCCAAAATTTGATTTTCTAGCTGAGGAAAAAATGGTTCATACTAATAGTTCTTAGATCTATGAGTTACTCGCCATTAACTTGTATTAACAATATTTCAGTCATAGTACACATGCTAAACATTTTGAATTTTAGTTCATCTTTATATTCTATTTTCTAACAAGTTTTTAATGCTTTGCAACTGGCAGCCGCCCTCAATTTACTGTTATCAAAGAAGTTTTTGAAGAGATCATCTCAAGAGTTAAATTAAATTATACGAAAATATTTGATGTTAAATACCCCGTTGGAATAGATTCCCGTGTGGAGGATATAAATTGTCTTTTAGATATTGATTCAAATGATGTGCGTATGGTCGTGATTCATGGCCTTCCTGGAATAGGTAAGACAACAATTGCCAAAGCTATTTATGATTTAATTGCATATCGTTTTGAAGGAAGCAGCTTTCTAGAGAATGTTAAAGAAAACTCAAGCACAAATGATGGCAAATGCCGATTAAGAGAGGCACTTTATTTTGAGATCTTAGGAGGTGGAACTTTGAAGGAGATTGGTGCAATTAAAAGAATCATTATGAGAATGAAAATGCCTCAGCACAAAAGAATTCTTATAATTCTTGATGATGTGGACAAATTAACCCAAGTAACAGATTTGCTTGGCGAATGCAATTGTTTTGCTTCTGGAAGTAGAATTATTATCACAACAAGAGTTGAAAATTTTCTATCTACTCTTCAAGAAGATTATCATTTAACCTACTATAACTACAGGCTCAAGGAATTAGATGAACATGAATCTCGCGAGCTCTTTTGTCAACATGCATTCAAAGAAAACAAGCCTAAGAAAGGTTATTCAGAACTTGTAGGCCAATTTATAAGCTACGCCAAAGGTCTTCCATTAGTTTTGAAAATAATAGGCTCTGATTTGTATCCAAGAGATGATATACGTTGTTGGAAAAGTGCATTAGATAAGTACAAAAGAATTCCTAATCTAGATATTCTAAAAGTACTCAAAATAAGCTACGATAGATTGGACCCAACTCAACAGCATATTTTCCTTGATATTGCATTTCTCAAGGGATTACACAAGGATTTTGTCATGCATGTACTAGAAAGTTGCTATTCTTATGATCCATATTATGATATTGGAATACTTAAAGATAGGTCTCTCATATTTGTTGATAAAAATGGCAAATTTTTGATGCATGACTTGATACAACAAATGGTTTTGGATATTATCAAACAAGAGAAACCAAAAAGGTTGTTGTGCTGTGAAGATGCTTACGAACTACCAGATAAGGTATAAATTATTTTGATCCTTTTTCTCACCAAGCATATGTACTTTTGTAGTGAATATTTTTCTCATTTCTTTGTTTTTTTTTTTTTGTTTTTTGTTTTTCCTTTTTTTTCCGTTTAATGCTGAAGAAAATATAGGTTTATCCACATTTATTTTGTTTACAACTTAATAATTGTAAATTTTGTTGTATAATGTAATTATTGTAATTCTTTGTTCATTTAGGGATTAGAAGAAGTTGAAGGCATAACATTGTGCTTCCCACAACCAGGAAACATGCAAATAGATTTTGGAAGGATGAAAAAACTCAAATACTTGACAGCTCGTAATTTAATTTGTGAAGACGTTAAATATCTTCCAAATGAGTTAAGGCTAATTGATTGGAGTGAATTTCCTTTACCTTCCTTGCCAGTCACCGGTAATCTTCAAAAACTTGTTGCACTTAAAGTGCCAGGAAGCCACGTTAAATTGGATGAGCATTTTGAGGTATGACCATTACCATTTATAAATTATTATATTTTTAAGCTATATTTATTGATTTTTTTTTTCCATCCTCTACAGAGATGCCTGCTCCCAGCTTTGAAATATATGGATTTCACTGACTGTAAAAACATTACCAAATTACCTGACTTATCGGTGGTTGCCCCAAACATAAAGAGGTTGATACTCGATAGATGTGAAAATTTAGTTGAGATTCATCAGTCTGTTGGACTTCTTGAAGCGCTTGAACATTGGAGTCTCTATGGATGTGAAAATCTTAAAATTATTCCAAGAATTCTCAAGTTGAAATCTCTTCAATGGTTTGTTCTTTGGAAGTTCTCTGATATTTGGCAAAGTACGGAAAGATTAGCTCTGCCTTTGTCAATTGGAAATCTCACTAGCCTTCATACGTTATACATCTGTTCTAAAAACCTTAATAATCTTCCAAGCTGCTTCTGTACAATACCAAATCTTAAGTTCCTCTGTATGTATGGTTTTCAAAAATTTTCAAAGAACCTGGATATTCTTGATTGCTTCGCCAAATTGGAAACGTTATTGGTTATGTACTGCGATATTACTACTCTCCCCGACATCTCTAGTAGATTTCCTCAATTAAAGAAACTTTATATTGCCGGCTACTGGAATTTTCATAAAATTCCAAGACTTCCATTATGTATAAGTAATGTATTTATATCAGGACGCAAATCGTTAGATTCACAATCAAGCAGAAGATTATTGAGACAGGTTCATCTCTCTCAAAGATTCAATTTTGGTTAACTTTCCCAAATATATTGCTAGATTTGCTAAACTGTAGTTTCTTTAATTTGCTAATTGCATGCAGTTCGCAGAAAAGGTAGGGCTTCCGCAGAATATTGTATGTCCAAGGGGATCATCGCTCGGGGGCTATGCATCTGAAACAGACTTTGCTCATAAAAAAGGGTTTTCATTTCAATTTGATGGAAACGTGTTAATTCCAGGAAGTAAGATTCCAAAATGGTTCAATCATCAAATTGTTGGAAGTTCCATATCATTCTCGGTCGGTCGAAAACTTCCATCATTTGCTTTCTGTGTTGCTATACAAGTGCAATCGAAGAATAGGTCTAGGCGTTATGTATTTAGTTCCTGTGCTATCAAAATTTTCGTTGATGGATTGCACTCATATACTACTAGATTTCATCCACCACTATCATCATCATCATCTTATTCTTTTCTACGAGTATTCTATATAAAGGATATTTCATTGGAAGGCGTAATTCTAAATGAGCGGACTGATGTTAAGCTTCAATTTGAATCTTCAAATGATTTTCCAGAAATAGAAATTACCATAAAAAAGTGTGGGGTCCATGTAGCATGCATGTGTTCTCCTCAGAACTCCGCCGCAGATAAGGTGGCCTGCATAAGAATTCATGAAAGATTGAAAGTGAGTATTGATGAAAGATTAAAGATGTTTTTATCCAGAGTGGCTGCAGATGTCCTCCCCTTTAAGCAGAAGCTGGGTGGATGCTCCAAAGCTCAAGATGCCTATTACTGCCCTCTTTGTGAAATAGCAGAAGATTCAGTTTTACATCTTTTTCAATGTTGTCTCTATGCGAAAGGATTGTGGTATGGTGGTAGATGGGGTTTTAGAGTAGAAATGATCCAAGCTCAATCTATAAGGGAATTCGTTGAACATATAATTGAACCCCCAAAGGAATTACTGGCAGAAAGAGTGAACAAAGATGAATTCACACTGTATGCAGTATTGGCTATGAATATTCTTTTGGATGCACGGGAGGATGCTCTGTTTTCAAACGCTAAAGACAGCATAAACCAGCTAGTGCATCGTCTTAACAAACAGTATGACTCTTACGTGAGATCACTTGAAGGGCAAAATAGGGGAAGGGCTTGGTTCAAGCCACCTGACCGATTGGTAAAGCTTAATTTTGATGGGTCATATGATCAAAAGAATGTAGGCTTGGCTGCGATTCTCAAAGATGAACATGGGAATGGCAGAGCAATCAAACGAGGCATAAACATCGACGGCAAGATGGGCAATGCCATTGGCCAAACAGGACAAACTTGAGCAAGTTGTGATTGAGAGTATAAAGGTACGCACTCCAAGTATTTGACAAAATGTTACTATGTTCTGAATGAATGACCTCACTCTCTTACTTTTTGAGAGACGAGTTTTAATTTTATTTTTATGTGAATATGGAGGTATTATTTCTGCAAAATTTATTATTTTAAAAAAGAAAGACTTTTAAAATACATCATGGTGGACACGAATACCTTTATTGCCTATTACCCCATATTATCTGAGGTGTGAATTACTTTTGGCAAAATATGTCTATTTGGACTTTGGTCTATCAATTTATAGCTCTTAAGACCAGTTCTGAAAATTCATCAAATGCTAAGGTCCAGAATATCGTTTCATGTGTCCAGTGTCTCTTGGTGTTGCTCCTTTTGAAAGAACTCAAGTTCAAATACAGTTTGTTGCCCCTACGTTCACATGATAGCATACTAGCAATATAATTTGATTTCAATATGGGAGTAGTCATGAGGTTCCTCTAGGCCGAGCTTGACTGCATATGCTTCATTGTAATTTTAGCTGGTATGATTTTAGGCCTTTTGTATTGTTGTTTTGTTAAATCTGACAAAATATAAATAAGATTAAACATTGATTGATAATCCAGTAGGCCAAGTTTCGAAGAAGTTGTCTTTTCCACTGAAATATGAGTTTTATGTTATTCTTGTCAAAAAATAACAGTTATTACTCTGTGTGTTCTTGAACATATCTTATGTTAGAGACTAACTGGAAGCTTTCTCTTGAATTGATATCCCTTAGCACTACATTTTCATCTTCACTTCACCTAAAACTAAAAGTCATGAATTTCAAATGATTGGAATTATTGATTGAACATACTTTTTTTTGGGGGGGTTGTTATTGTATTGCTTATTGGTTAGTCATTCAAGAGCAGAGAATCTTTTCTTATCCAACTGGTCTCTAGAAACTAGAATCCACTTGAAGAGCCAACCAATTGGTCGACAGGAAGATGCAAGTCCAAATGCAAGCACCCCATTAGCCCCCAATTCAGCCTCGCCATACTGGCAAACCGCTTCAAAAACTCCACATCAACAGTTGATGGACTATGGTAAACCTTATAATTATTAAAAAAAGCTTGTTCTTGAATAACTCCTTCAACGTGTTCTCCAGTTGCCTAGCATTAAATTCATTGAAGACTTGACAAAGAAAAGTTTAAAAAATGAGTGTTTTCTTCACTTTCTCATCCACACCAAAGATAGATCTTGCCCTAGACTGTATCATAAGTAAGAATGCTATGACTCTGGTTACAAATGGCTTTGATCAACCCACAGATGACTTTACTGTGCTGTCATTGTTGGATAGCTCAGTGGCCAAGGCTAAAGCTCCTAGTGTATTCTTTAATAAGTTCACCCATAATGGCTGCAGTTAGTGGAACTTTACCTGACCAAAAAAAAAAAAAAAAACCGCTACATGAAAGTCAATGCAAGGGTGCAGCAACATTCGTAGTTAGATGAAATTGAATGAACATTTTAATGTTGTTACATACAGACCTTCTCCACCTTAGGCTGTGTTTGTTTCAACTTCAAACCACTTCCGGAAATCATTTTCCGTAAAATTGATGTGTTTGGATGGTTTTGAAAATAGCATTTTCCGGAAATTATTTTCCGTTGACCGTCTAAAATGTGGCTTTGACCCGGAAATCGTTTTACGTTTTTATTTTACCTTCAAACGATTTCCGGAAAACGCAACAGAGAAAAGGCGCGAGAGAAAGAAGAGAGAACGCAGCGAGAAAGAAGAGAGAACTCGGTCGCTCCAGATCGCCGGCGAACTCCGATCAAGCTCCAGATCAATCCGAGCAACGATCGAGCTCCAGATCGACTCCAAGCAACGATCGAGCTCCAGATCGCTCTGCCTCCAAGTAACGATCGAGCTGCAGATCAATCCGAGCAACGATCGAGCTCCAGATCGACTCCAAGCAACGATCGAGCTCCAGATCGACTCCAAGCAACGATCGAGCTCCAGATCGCTCTGCCTCCAAGCAACGATCGAGCTGCAGATCGCTCCGATCGCTTCGACTCCAAGCAACGCCGTCGCCGTCGCCGTCGCCGTCGCCTTCGAACCCACACCCGACCCACACGCCGTCGCGGTCACGTCGAACCCACACCCAACCCAGACCCAGACGACCCATCGCTCAACCCAAACCCAGTACCAGAGCCGGCGACCCATCGCTCCAGATCGCTTTGTGTTGTTGTTGTTGTTGTTGTTGTTTTTTTGGATGAACTGATTGCTGTTGCCGGAATTTTATTGTTGTTGTTGTGTTGTGTTTTTTTGCCGGAATTTGTTGTTAATTGGGTGTGATGTTTTGAAAATTTTTTCGGAAAATAGCATTTTTGGAATACATCCAAACACACAAAAATATTTTTCACAACAGTTTTCATAATTCAACCAAACACTTAAAAAATATTTTCCTTTTCCGGAAAATAGCATTTCCGGAAAATATGTATTTTCCGGAAAACATTTTACACGAAACAAACACAGCCTTAGAACCATCAGCAGAAAAGTAAAGTCACCATCCAGGATGCATGACAATGTTTTGGAAAGGTAGTTGTGAGTCAATTTTTGTCTTAAACTTTCTGTTCAGCTGTGTTTGACTGCTTGTCATTTACAACCTTCTTTCCCTAAATGGCAACTGTGTTATCATCGTTATGAATTACAATGAGTACAAGGGAAGTACACATAATTTTAAATGCTTTGATTTTCTTGTAATGAAATCCATCAGTGTGTAATAGATTTTATTGTTAGGACGTTTTTATATTGCAATTGTAGAAACTGACCCTTTCTACATGTGCTAAAGGGCTTTTTTTTTGGGGGGGGGGGGGGGGGGGGGTGGGGGTGGGCGGTGCTTGTACACTTGGAAGAAAAATTATGGTGCTATCTAAAACACATTATCTAATAAACATGGTCACATAGAAAATGCCTATGTGATTTGAAATACATTAAATGACCACGAAGAATAACTAAATTTCAAGAATCTAAGTAGTGGGTTTCGATAATTTGATTATGTGCTTTGAATAACCCAAAATTAGAGAACTTAAAAGACAAACATTTTAACAAGAACAATGGCTAAATAGGTAAACTATTAACATTTTATCCTAATGTTTTTATTTGTATGAAGGAGCTTTATGCTTTGGAAACATGCAAACTTGTTTGCAGAGTAGATGAATGCTCTTAACAATTGAGTGGAAGGGCAAAGCCGAGCTTCAATTTCAATACAAGTACCTGATTGGCCCCACAGTATTGTCTTAGGCCATTGAGGTATGTTCATAACTTTTTTTTTTTTTTTTTTTTTTTTGGGATGACATAAAAGAACTTCACTCAAATTAGTTGCATGTTGCAGAGCATACTGTACAATAATCCTCACTATTAATCAAACTCTTACGGGCAACTAACCCCACCCGCCAGAACCAGTTACCAGGTAATCCAGGGGCTTTTCACCCCTAACGGGCTAAGCAGTCTATTCTCATTGTTCATAAGTATTACTTTGTATGTTACTTTGCTTGGGATATTCTTGAATTCAACTAAAGAAAACTCCATCTAAGTATGACTAACCTTCTTTCAAATCAAACTAAAACTTACTTTGATATGTAGGTTAATAAAACAGTCACCTGAAACAAGCCTTGTCAAAGGTGATTGTCCACAAGTTAGCTTGTAAGTGGCCTGGTTGCAAGATTCTACTGCCTGGCCAGGGCATGTAAAGCTTAGTGGGGGTAAGGGCACCCAAAATTAAAAGCAATAACTTATAAATTAGTGTGCTTGGTTTACAGATTCTCATAATCACATAATCAACTTCTTTATTTCTACATAGGAATATGTTTTAAAACAATTTGATGATACATTCTTAAATTACTGTCTTCTTGCTTAGCCATCGTATCTAGGTCAATTTTTTATGTATATTGCCTCTCTATAATGCACACAGTTTTTTTTTTTTTTTTTCCAATAATATAACCTATGGTCTTTTTTTTAGGGGGACAATAGCTTCTTTGAAGGAAAATATATTTGTATTTAGGGTAAGGTATGTCTAAAAATAATATTATAGAGCAATTAAAAACTTTCTTAATAAAGATCAATAAATTTTTCTGGTGTACCATTCACCTTAATCCCATCAAAACCTCTGGCTTTTGGTGGGATTAAGTGGTTGTGATATCTGCAAAAACTCAAGGGAACCATTTTATTATATTAGAAGAATTAGGACGTACAATACAAAGAATTACCGATGTACATAATAATAAATATAAGATATTCCAATCCAATGGGAGGCAACAGCCACCCTAGCCTTCCTTTGCTTTGCCTTTCATCATGGTCTGTTTAATTTGTACTGCCCCTGCAACATCAGTTGAGGTGTTCAGGAGGGGACACTTTATTATCTTTTTTTTTTTTTTAATCCTACTTACGAGACTTATATCTTCATCTTCTTTTTTTGGAATTGTTGCTCTCTTGCCATAGTTACTATTCTACCTAAATGTGATGTGACGTGCGCATTCTTGTAATACCTTGGGAACTGAGCATTCTGAAAAGTTCTTCTTATTGAAGCAAATTAAATTTACAATCTAATTAATCATCATTCTATATCAATTATCCAACTGATGAAAAGATGGCAAAAAATTTCTTATGCAGTTAAAGAATGTATTTCTTGTAACTTGTGCATGTTTAAATGTGTGCGTGTTTCAGTTTCCTAATCTTTTGGTAATTGCTGCTAATATAATTTGGTTTCAATATGGGATTGATCAGGTCACTTTGCTTTGAGTTTGGTTTGCATATGCTTCATTTTAATTTTAGTTAGTATGATTTAAGGCCTTCTGCATTAGTGATTTGTTAAATATGAGAATATATAAATAAGATCAAACATAGACTGATATTATGGTTAGTCAAGTTGGACCATATTGTTTGATCTACTAAATATGAGTTCTTTACTGCACTTCTCAAACTTATGATGTTTATAACTTATTGTCCACTTGAATGTATGAATTTTACCCTCGATCTTGTTTGTCTTTTACTCCAAATGTATTCCAAAGAAAATTCAATGAAGATTGACTTTCCTTTTAACTTCAGTAGGAATAAAACTAATAATTACTTTGTAGTTGCTTCTTAGTTTTTCATTGAGATGGTTTACCAGCTAGAAGCAGTCCCCTGTATATATATCCCTTAGTCTCACAACCCTTTTTGCGGGTGTGAACGGCGTTCTCACTCTCTCTCTTCACCAAAATTCCATTTCTCTTTTTCTCTAAATTAAAGGCTTCAACATGGATTTTAGATTTCATTGATATTCATATTCAAATAAAAAACAGCCCAAGCTGCCCAACAAAGTATTCCTTTCTTGATAGGGCTCCCATAAATCTTTACATGCGATTCAGAATCAATGTTCTAAATATTAGGTTTGAAAGTATAGTACTGGTTGTGTTTAAACCAACTGCTTTTTGCATTATATCAAGAACATTTGATATTATTATGTGGAATTATCTTCTCTCATTGCTTCTTTATGGAAAAAATTATGTTACCTTCATCTCATTTAATGTAAGGGTGCCTGTTTTGTTAGTGCAGATTTTTATGTCTGACCCAATGTCTCACAAGCAAAGAGATCCTGAGGGAAGGCATGATCATCCATCTTGCATTTCATAGAATAAGTGAAGTAGAGTAACAGCCAGAGACAGACCTAAAAATGCTACCACCACAATTGTGACTACTGCAGCGACAATACCTACAGCTGCATTGAAACATGTTGGTGCCAACAATAGCTCACTATATCCACCATGATGTCTCTAATCTTTGAGGAGGGCTTTTCAAATTGCTTGGATTTCTTGAAGTTAAAGACAGCAGAAACTGCAACAACCAGAATGGGGCAACAGTAATACTCCCACCATGATACTACCCATCTTTCCAACCATGCTGTTTGATACAAAAGGCCAAGAGAGTATAGCACCAGCCAAAAGTACAATAACAGGGGTGTCCTCAAGTGCTTCAAAGACATAACTGTGAATCCTTTTGCAGGTGCCTGTTGTATTTACTGGCACCAAAATAATTATATGGCAATGGATTATGGTTGAAATTTTGTTGAAGTGTTTTCTCTACTTTCAAAAAATATACTAACTTATTTATTTGTGAGGTGTAAGAATGGAAGTGTTACATGTTGTTAACATTAAAGCTAGTTGTGCATGTGCTGTAACATATTAAAGTTCCTGTTCTTGTGCATAATTGGCATAGATTTATAAATATCTCCATGAACGTCATTCTATCAAATAATGCAAATTACTCCAATTTCCTTTTATCTCTTTTTTCTCTCTTAACTTCTTTATCCTTCTTGTACATTACTGAGCTGAGCCAAAAAGTTCTCATGTAGGCAGAATTTGTCTGTATCCAGATAGTTTTTTGGTTTTCCTTCCTAGTTTTGAGATACTATAGTGAAATTTCAACTTCTGAAAATGCCAACACTCCTATTTACAAAATTGTACAACTGCCTTTGGGATTTGAATCTACCTTGGGGTCTTTGATTATGATACATGGAAATGCAGCAGTAAAATTATTGACTGTTTCATGTGTTGTACTTGGATGTATGCGTATGCTTTGAGTTTCAAGGCTGCTTAGTCAAGAACCAAATTAGCGTTTAGGGAAGCTAATTTGAATCAAATTGAATAGGAAAGACGTCGGTTTTTCATTGATTTCTTAGATAAATCACTGAAAAATAATTCTAGAGCACTGTGGTGTGGATTCCATTTCACCAGTACCAAAAACAGCTCTATAAACAGATCCAAAAGCTCCCTTCCGTATCAAATTTGTCGTGTCAAACCTGTTTGTCGCAAGCCCGGAGTAAGATAGCCTTGGCGGTGAACTTCGATTGTTGTCTTTCTCCCCTTTGGGGTGATCACTGCACATACTAAACACAATGCACACACAAGCACAATGAAAAAAGAGGTTGGAATAATGACTTTTGAGCATTAAATCCGTATTCGACTATTTATTTGTGACACAAAAATGAAAAAAGTATATATATTAGAAAGAAATAATAATGATTTCTTTTTTTCTTTTTTTTGAAAAAAATTATGAGGTAAAACACTAAACAAATATTATTTTAAGTAATAACCAAAAAAAAAAAAGCCTATGTTTTTATTTTATATATATAATTTTTATTTTGAGAATCTAATTTATAAGTAAATAAAGCAATTTGAAAATCAATAAGATAATGGCCCTATTTTTTAGGCAATGTTTTAATGGGGGTTAAAGTTGTATTTTTACTAGATTTTCCTTTAGTTTTATCTCTACAAAAACATAGGGGTGTAGAGCATTTTTTAACCAAAAAATGAGGACCCCAAACATGAGAAGCCCCTTAAATAGTAGTATAGATATATGTGGGAGGGAAGAACCTGCAAAGGTACGAGGCTTTAAGACATCTTGAAGAGACAATTGGGCCTCATTCTTCATCGGATTGGGTCCAGCCCAAACGAGGCAACCAAATGCCGAAAATCGAGTAAAGTGCTTAGTCCGAGGAGCGAGCTTCCCTGGGGAAACCAGGTTCCTAACCCAAAACCAACATGATAGAGGGCTAAGGAAAAGAGTAGAGACGTGCAAGCAGGGGAAGAAGGAAGCTTCTTGATAAAGCACCCATCACCTTCACATTAAATGCACTGTACCAACTCATAGACATGGTAAAATGGGTAAGAATTTTCTGACCTGACCTGAAAAATACCTGACTCGAACCTGATTTTTTGACCTGAAGCAAAAACGGGTTGACCTATGACCCGACCTGTGTTTTTTGCGAGTCAACCCGACCCGACCCGACCCTGAACCATTTTTTAAAACATTTTTTTTTTTTGGTAAAAAAAAAATAATAAAGTTAAGACAATATTGGTTTAATTGTTTGTTGTGAGGTTTAAGGAAACAGTTGAGACATTTACAAAATTGCATGCAAATTAATTGAAAGATGAATGGTTGAGTATTCTGTAATGAGTAAAGATTTTTAGATATCAAATAATAAAGTATATGCCAAGATAATCTTGTAACAGTAGAGTTAAAAACATAGATTTAAAATTGTAAACATATGTGAGATCACAAGTGTGAAAATAATAAAGCCAAAGTATCAAATTAGCATAAATTATGAATGCTTAGACCTATTTTTTAACAATTTATGTCCAAAATAAATTGCTTTCAAAATAAATTATAATATTTTCTAGAGTGTGCGTTGCTTAACAATGATATGATATTCATAAAAGAGACCATGTATAAATAAGTAAACAATCAAACTTTAATGTATATCTCAAATTGAAATAGAATGCCAACCACAATTGATAATAAATTATAAATTAATTTTCAAGATTGTAAATTTCTAATTTGTTTTTATTCTTTGTCAAATGAGTCATCCAAGAAGTCATTTGTAATTTTGTTTTTATATTTTGGGATGTTGATATTGTGTAAAAATAAAACTTGTGCATTTGTTTTACTTATCTTTGTGTTATTTTGCTTTAGATTGCAATGTTAGGATTTGTATAATTTTAAAATTATTGAATAAGTATTAATAAGTTTAACTGAGTTTGTTCTTCATATAAGTGGTGAATTTAAAGTAATGTACTTTACATCAAGTAATTTGTTGCATGACTTTCCAAATGGCAATTACATATTGTTTTCTTTATATATAAAAAAATTCATGTGAAAAATACGGGTCAATCCAACCCGACCCGACCCAACCCAATTGACCCAAACTCGTTTTAAACCCACTTAAAATGACCTGTTTTTGACCCACAACCTGTTTGAACCGCAACCTGATTGACTTGACCCGACCCTCTCGTTTTTCCATGTCTACCAATTTAGCTTGCCGCATTTAATGGCAAAATGACCCCTGAACAATGTCTTTACAACTTGCAACCTACTCTATCTCCATTAGCAAGGCATTGATGGGACAAGAATCCCGGCAAGGATCTGTAGCGGTCCAAGTGAAAGGCTAGGATTCAACCCCAGCAACTACATAAAGGAAGGAAGCTCCCCCAAAGGAGTGGATCAGTAAATAAGGAGAGAGAGAGAGAGAGAGAGAGAGAGAGAGGTCATTATAGAACCGAGAAACATAAATCAATAGAGTTAAATTCCTCGACCTGTCTGAGGAAAAAATTTAAAGAAAAAAAACCCACCTTTCTCTTCATCTTAGCATTTAAACTATTTTGTTATTCTTGTCAACATTCTTTACCTCAAATTACTAAACCGGAATTAGTAAAAGGATTAAAGGTTGATCATAGCTATCCACCTCTACAAATTAATTGTAACGGGCCTCCATCCAAGCCCATTCTTGCATTAAGGGCCAGATCATTTGTACTGACCCCCTACAATATATATATATATATATATATCCAATTCCTCTGTTAGCTCCAGATCTAGCGTCCCTCCTAATATTATAAATGAAGAAGATTACTCTGTTGAAGAAACTGATTTCACTGATTATTTAACACTTACTTGTTATGATTATTCTTACAACCATTGCATTTCGTAACACATAGCCTAATTAACCCACTACCTCTCATGCCTTAACACTTCTCTAGTTAAACAGGCCTTATTATTTGGTATAGGGAATTCATTATATACATACATATATATATATATATATATATATGTATGTATAGATAGATAGATAGATAATAAAGTGAATCTATCACCTTTTTTAAATGTAATGAGTATTCACAAAAACCAATCCTCCAATTGAGGAAAAACAAAAGAAAAAGAAAGAGGGATATTAGTATGAAATGATTTGTATACCCGTTTGTTATTAATCTTGCCGCGTGGTTAGTAGCTCTTTTTTCTTGCTTATATCTTATTGTTTTATTCTCATTTGGCCCCTTAGAGCTGAAACTTTGCTACACTTAATCCCTTTTGGTTAGATTCCTAATTAAGTTAGACTAAAAATATTATAACATGAGTTTCACATGATACTCTTTGACAAAGAATCCACTATAATAAAAGACTAGTATTAAATGTGCTAAATTCAAAATTTTTAGTATTTAGCACACCAAAAACCAAAAAACAAACTACAGGAGATGTCTCAAATGCCACAAAAAAGGAAAAAAAAAAAAGAAAAAGAAAAAGAAAAAGAAAAGCATTTGTGACTATACCATTCCACTTAAAAGAAAAAACTTTTTTTTTAATCCTCACCCCTCCTCTCATACTCTGCTTTCACTTCTCTCTCTCTCTCTCTCTCTACCACTGCTCATCCCCGCTATCACTCATCATCACCTCTGCTTGTCATCTCGCCATCACCGCCTCTAACCTTAATCTCTCTCTTATTGATTTGAGTTGTTTTGGTTTGTTGATCATGGATTTAGTGGGTTTGGTTTGAAGGTTGTTGATGTGGGTTATAGTGTTGGTCATTGTGGGTGGCATGCAATGGTGGTTACGTTGGTTGTTGGTGGTGAGTTAGGGTTGCTAAGTTTTTGGGTTAGGTTGGGTTGCTCTAGTTTTGGGTGTGTTGCTCAATTTTTGGTCTAGAATTTTTGTTCCATCAATAAGATGGTGGTGGTAGTGGGTACTTGTGTTGGCTGTTGCTTGTGGGGTTGGTGAGGTTTGTTTTATTTTATTTTATTTTCTAATAATAAGTTGGAGTTTTTTAAAGTTATTTTAATAGTTAATATGTTAAAGTAAGAGACAAGATATACTGTGTATTGTAAATGCTACTTTAATATAAATAAAATAGTCTGCTAAAATAAAATTTCTTCAAAACATTTGAAGTTAATGCTTTTACCTAGAATGATCGAAAGGATTTTTTTGCAAAATGACACCATTTTTCAAAAAATTTCGTTAGTTAGCAATGTTTCTAAAATATTTAGCAAACTAACATCTCGAGTCTCATAGACTCGAGTTTCTTAAAAGAAACCCAAAAAATGAAAAACTCTAACCTATTTCTTTCTTCTTTCCGATTTCTTCTTCTCTCTAGTTTTTTCTCTATATCAAAGCCCAAATCGGGCCTCCAAGGCCGAAGCTCATCATCGAGGTTTTTGTCTTGTTCATATCTCTTGTTCCCCACTGGAGCTCACCTCCAATCAGGATGAATAGCATTTGTTGGGTTTAGTTTTGTAGGTTCCAATTGGGATGAGGTGGTGGCACAATTGTTGGGTTTGGATTTTCAAGTTTCGATCAGGATGAGGTGGTGGCACGATTATTGGGTTTGGGTTTGTAGGTTCCGATCGGGATGAGGTGGTGGCGTAATTGGCTTTGTGAATTTTATTGTGTTTGGTTTTGTTGGTGAGATGTTTGTGAAGACCTGATCGGAAGGTTTTGCTTGGATTGGATCTATGAGGAAGGTTGAACCTGCTGTGAGGAAGGGTTTGAAAGAAACTGGGCTATAAGGAACTTGAGTCTTATAAGCTCGAGTTCATCATAGAACTTGACTCATTTTTTCTCAATTTGCAACTAAACTTAAGTTATTTCAGACTCGAGATGTTAGTCTGCTAAATAGTTTTGAGAGATTGTTAACTAACAAAATTATTTGAAAATGGAGGTTATTTTGCAAAAAAATTCATGATCGAAATGTCTCTTATCATATTCTCCTCTCTATTTCTTTCTTTTTTTTTTTCCCAAGAAAAATTTATGAAGAGAAAGAGTACCCAAAATTCTCAGCAATTATTACCAAAAATAAAATTTGAAACAACCCCCCAAAATTTTTAGTAAAAATGCACTTTCAAACAACAAACCCTTAACAAAAATACAAATTTTCATTTTTCTTATTAAATTTTTTTTTCTTTTTTACCCATTTTTTGTTCTTCTGTGTAACTTTGCTAATACCACCGCCTCGAACACCCACACACTAGATCAGATATTTGTTTATACGAAACTTAATGGAGGCAGCAACGAGGAGGTTTAGGTAGAAAAAACTTTGTAATCAGTGATTTGCAATTCCTTTCTCTTGTATAAGGTCGATCGATTGTGCATTTTCATAATTCAATTGATAATGCCTAAAATATAGAAATATAGTTTAGGGTAAAAATTGAAGCTGGGTTAAGTGCCAGTCTATGAAAATCACCAGTGTCATGAAACTCACCTATCCCAAATAAAACAAAACCCCAATACCCTCTTTCTCTCGGGGGAATGGGCAGAGTAGCGGTGGGTGGGGGAAGAAAGTAGTAAGTTAGACAACGTTGGTAAGAATTAAGAAAAATAGCATCTCGAGTTTTAGAAACTCGAGATCCATGTTAAAAATCGAGTCTCAAAGACTCGCTTTGCAAGAGTTTTGCCGCTGAAAATGCCACACAAATCTCGAGTTTTAGAAACTCGACTTCTATGCAAAAAAAAATTTTGTGTGATCGCCTCTATAGTGGCGTTTTTATGTCCTATAGTGACGTTTTAAAGCCCTATAGCGGCGTTTTCTTGCAAAATTTTTTTTATAAGTGCCCATATCAGGTTTAGGGAGCCCTATAGTGGCGTTTTTAAGCTCTACAGTGACGTTTTAAAGCTCTATAGCGGCGTTTCCTGCAAAATTTTTCATAAGTGTCATACAAGAGCCCTATAGTGGCGTTTTTAAGCCCTATAGCGGCGTTTTCCGGAACTCGAGTGTTTAAAACTCGATTTTTACATGGATTTTTTTACAAATCGGACCCATCCGCTTACAAATCGAGTGTCTAAAACTCGAGTTTTATCTTGGAACTCGAGTTTTAGACACTCGAGATGCTAGTTTTCAACATTCTTCTCAAAAATGCCAACTAACTAAATTTTTTTATATTTATTGTTAAATGGAAAAAAAAATTCTCTTTCTCTCTGTCCACCAGTTCCTCCACCTTAGCTCCACCACCACCACCACCACCTCCACATCAAACGCCGCCGGTCCCCTCTCTCTCTCTTACTGCACCGGTTCACAACACTGACACCGGTCCCCCCAAAAGCAGTCAAACTCAGGTGTTTCTTATGTGACGCCGTTTACTGCCTTCGAAAAAAGCCAAGGGGTTTTCGAATCGCAGAGCATCAGCCACCTCTCGCTCAGAGCTCAGAATCCTCCACCTTTACCTTCGATAATGGCGACTCAGATGATCTAAAAGCGAAAGGTCAGCCCCTCTTTTTTTTAACTCTTCGTTTGTTTTGCGAGATAACAAAAAATGCGAACCAAACAGAAACAATCGTTTTTAATTTTGTTTGGGGGTGTGTTCGCTTTGGTTAGTTGAGTTTGATGGGTCATGTGCCATGCACGTGACTCAAACACTTGTCATCTTTACAGAGTGCCACCTAACCCAGCTCCAAACCGGGTTGCATGTTATATTTGTCCCTCCAAATAAAGCGCATAGACCCAAGAAATTTCCGTCCACTTTCCACTTGGTAAATGCCTGTCCAAATAGTATTTTCACTAGATAACAACCAGTTTTCTCAACCTCCATTTGTGACCAAAGTCAGTGTGGTCTTATTGGCATTCAAATCCTCTACTTTGCCATTCTCTCTCTCTCTCTCTCAAAAGTCTATTTATCACATCTCCTTCTTTCTCCTCTTCCTTTTGAATATTTTCAACTGTATATCCAAATCACTATGGATTTTTTGACCAACAGAGGAAAGTCCTCATCCTCTTTCACCCACCAATGTAAATATGACGTGTTCTTGAGTTTTAGAGGGGAAGATACCCGCAATAGTTTTACGGGTAATTTGAATGGCATTTTGCGTCATCATGGTATTAATACCTTCATGGATGATGAGCTCCCGAGGGGTGAAGAAATTTCTGCAGAACATTTCGATGCCATTGAAAGTTCAAGAATTTCGATAATTGTATTCTCTAAAAATTATGCATTTTCCACCTGGTGTTTGGATGAACTTGTCAAAATTCTTGAATGTAAGAAGAAATGCCAAATTGTTCTACCAGTTTTTTACAAGGTGGATCCATCAGAAGTGCGTAACCAAAAAGGAAAATTTGAAGAAGCTTTGACAAAACATGAAAAAGGGTTCAAGGATAACATGAAGTTGCAGAAATGGAGGATAGCTCTACATGAAGCGGCCAGTATATCTGGATGGCACTACAAAAATGAGTATGTATTCTATCATTATTTTTGTTATCACCAATAAATTTTAACGTTAAACACAACACCCAGGCGAAGCCTTATTTTTTGCTCTTTTTTTTTTTTGAAAATTTGAAAGTATTATATTTTGATTATATCTTTTAATAGTGAGCTAGTTCGGCTAGATAGAGAGGGAAGCATATATAATTGATAATATTATCAATTAATTAGAAGTTTTTCCCACTTGGGGCAGCTCTATACTATATAGTTTGAGGATTTTAGAATTTTCTTTTTTATATTTCAGTATCAATTAAATATTATTTATTCATTCTATATTATATCTTTTTTGTTTAAAAAATGGTTCTTTTTGTTTTTGAGATACAAAATTGCTAATTAAGTTTTTGTATTTAGGTTTTATTAGCATCTCTTTTACAAGTTATTAGGAAAATTGATTGTCAATAATTATTTGGCATACTAATACATTTTTTTGTCAAACAATTTACGGTTTCAATTGGGTTGGATTTCAATGGTTCATACTGATAGTTCTTAATTAGATCTATAAATTACTTGCCATTAACTTGTATTAGCAATATTTAAGTCATAGTACACAAGCTAAAAATTTTGAATTCAGTACATTTTCATATTCTACTTTCTAACAAGTTTTTAATGCTTTTCAAATTGCAGCCACCCTCAATTTACATTTATCAAAGAAATTTTTGAAGATATCTCAAGTGCTAAATTAAATTATCCACAAATATTTGATGTTAAATACCCCGTTGGAATAGATTCTCGTGTAGATGACGTAAATTGGTGTTTAGATATTGATTCAAATGATGTTCGTATGGTAGTGATCCATGGCCTTCCTGGAATAGGTAAGACAACAATTGCAAAAGCTATTTTTGACTTAATTGCTTATCGTTTTGAAGGAAGCAGCTTTCTAGAGGATGTTAAAGAAAACTCAAGAACAAAAGATGGCATACTCCAATTAAAAGAGACATTTTATTCTGAGATCTTAGGAGGTAGAACTTTGAAGGTGCCTGGTGTATTTAGAAGAATCAATGTGAGAATGGAAATGCTTCAACACAAAAGAATTCTTTTAATTCTTGATGATGTTGACAAATTAATCCAAATTAAAAATTTGCTTGGAGAATGCAATCGGTTTGCTCTTGGAAGTAGAATCATTATCACTGCAAGAGAGGAAAAGTATCTATCTACTTTTCAAGAGGATTTTCATTTTACCTACTATGACTACAGGGTTAAGGAATTAGATGAACATGAATCTTGTACACTTTTTTGTCAACATGCATTCAAAAGAAGCAAGCCTAAGGAGGATTATTTGGAACTTGTAGACTCATTTATACATTATGCCAAAGGCCTTCCATTAGCCTTAGAAATAATAGGTGCTGATTTGCATAAGAGAAATACTCATTCTTGGAAAAGTGCATTGGATAAGTACAAAAGAATTCTTAATCCGGATATTCAAAAAGTACTCAAAATAAGCTATGATGGATTGGACCAAACTCAATGGGATATGTTCCTTGATATTGCATGTTTTCTGAAGGGATCAAACAAGGACATTGTTGAACATATACTACAAAGTTGCAATTCTTACGACCCATATTATGATATTGAAATACTTAAAGATAAGTCTCTCATAGTTTTTGCTAAAGATGGCAAATTATTGATGCATGACTTGATACAACAAATGGGTTTGGAAATTGTCAAATAGAATTAGAATTGTCAAAGAAACATGAAAGGTTAATATGTTATGCTCCTGAAGTATTCATTCCAGATACGGTATAAGTTATTGATTTATCTTTTCCATTTCTCACAAGGCATATTTAGTGAATTTTTCTACTTTTTTTTTTTAATTTTTTCTTTTTAATATTGAAGAAAATATAAGTTAATCAACATTATTTTTTTTATTTTTTATTTTATTTTATTTTTTTTACAATTTAGTAATTGTAAATTCTATTGTGTAATGTAATTAACGTAATTCTTTGTCCATTTAGGGATCAGAAGAAGTTCGAGGCATATCATTGTGCTTACCACAACCAAGAAGCATGCAATTGGATTTTAGAAAGATGAAAAATCTCAAATATTTGATAGTTCGTAACGTAATTTGTGAAAATCTTAACTATCTTCCAAATGAGTTAAGATTAATTGATTGGAATGAATTTCCTTTATCTTCCTTGCCGGCCATTGTTAATCTTCAAAAACTTGTTGCACTTAATATGCCAAGAAGCCACATTAAATTGGATGAGCATTTCGAGGTATGACCATTACCATTTATTAATTATTATATCTTTAGGCTATATTTATTGATTTTTTTTTTTTTTTTCCATCCTCTACAGAGATGTCGGTTCACAACTTTGAAATATATTGACTTCAGTGACTGTAAAAACATTACCAAATTACCTAACTTATCGGTGATTGCCCCAAACATAAAGAAGTTGGAACTTAATAGATGTGAAAATTTAGTTGAGATTCATCAGGCTGTTGGACTTCTTGAAGAGCTTGAATTTTGGAGTCTCCAAGCATGTAAAAATCTTGAAATTATTCCAAGAAACCTCAAGTTGAAATCTCTAAAATGGTTTTATATCTATGACTATGAAAGTCTTGAGAAGTTCCCTGATATTGGGCAAAGAACGAAAAGATTAGCTCTGCCTTCATCAGTTGGAAATCTCACTAGCCTTCCTACGTTAGCCATCGGTTTTAAAAACATTAAAGAACTTCCAAGTAGCCTCTCTAAATTACAAAATCTTAGGAAGCTCTATATGTTTGATTTTGAAAATTTTCCAAAGATCTTGGATACTCCTGATTGCTTCCCCAAATTAGAAGTTTTGTTTTTTTGGGACAGCAACACTGCTACTCTCCCCGACATCGCTAGCAGATTTCCTCAATTAATGGTCCTTCATATTCAAGGCTGCTGGAATCTTCGGGAAATTCCAAGACTTCCATCATGTATACGTGATGTAGTTGCAACAGGATGCAATTCATTGGATTCACAATCAAGAAGAAGATTATTGAGTCAGGTTCATCTCTCTCTCTCAATTTAAAGTTTTAAGAGATACAATTTTGGTTAACTTTCCCAAATATGTTACTAGATTTGCTAAACTGTAGGTTTTTTAATTTGCTAATTGCAAGCAGTTTGAAGAAATGGTAGGGCTTCCACAGAATATTGTATGTCCAAGCCGATCATTGCACCAGGATTATGCATCTGAAACAGACTTTGCTCATAAAAAATGGTTTTCATTTAAACTTAATGGTGGTGGACACAACCTTGTACTTTCAGGAACTGAGATTCCAAAGTGGTTCAACCATCAAAGTGTTGGAAGTTCCATATCATTCTCGGTCGGTCAGAAATCTCTATCATTTGCTTGCTGTGCTGCTATAAAAGTGGAACTAAAGGATACTAAGCTAAGAAATCTATCTGTCCTGGGAGAAGGTGCTATCTACATTTTCATTAATGGTTATAAAGGATTGCTCACAAATCCTGTAGCTTTTATGAATATGTCATTTTCATCTTTTATGTGGGTACACTATAAAAGGGATATTTCATTGGAAGGCATAATTCTAAATGGGTGGACTGAAGTTAAGCTTCAATTTGAAATTTCAAATTATGATCCAAAAATTGCTGAAGTTACAATAGAAAGGTGCGGGGTCCATGTAGCATGCATATGTTCTCCTCAGAACTCCGTTGCAGATAATGTGGCTTGCATAAGAATTCATGAAAGATTAAATGTGTCTTTTGATGAAAGATTAAATTTTTTTTTTATCCAGAGTGGCCGCAGAAATCCTCCCCTTTAAGCAGAAGCTGGTCAAATGCTCTGAAGCCCAAGATGCCTATTATTGTCCTCTTTGTGAAATAGCTGAAGATTCAGTTTTACATCTATTTCAATGCTGTCCCTATGCCAAAGAATTGTGGTATGGTGGTAGATGGAGCTTTCAAGTCAAATTGATACAAGCTCAATCTGTTATGGAATTCATTGAACATATAATTGACCCCCCAAAGGAATTACTTGCAGGAAGACTGAAAAAAGAGGAATTCACACTGTATGCAATAGTGGCAATGAAAATCCTTTGGTATGCAAGGGAGGGTGCTCTGTTTTCAAACACTGAAGCCAGCATAAACCAGCAAGCCAATCGTCTTAACAAACAATATGACTCTCACATGAGATCACTTGAAATTACACGGGGAACTGAAGAGCAAAACAGGGGAAGTGCTTGGATCAAGCCAACTGACCAATGGGTAAAGCTTAATTTTGATGTGTCATGTAATCAAAAGAATTTAGGCTTGGCTTTGGTTCTCAAAGATCAAGAGGGAAATGGCAGAGTAATTAGACGTGGCATAAACATCAATGGCAAGATGGGCAATGCAATTGGCCAAACAGGACAGACTAGAGCAAGTTGTGATAGAGAGTATAATTTATAAAGGTACGCACTCCAAGTATTTGACAAAATGTTACTATGTTCTGATTGAATGACCTCACACTCTTGCTTTTCAAGAGATGAGTTTCAGTATTTACTTGTCTGTGTGTGTGTATATATATAATGGTAAAATTCAGTAAACATCACACTATTGGATTGCTCTCTCTCTTCCTTAGTGTAGTTGGATGAATCTGATCTGGTGGTAATTTTTATCTTGTTAGCTTGTTGTTGAGGATTTCTCTTTGGGTTGATCTGTTTGAATTTTGTCATCATATTTTGCACCGATAGAAGGTGACGCAACAAGCATCATCAACTTCATTGCAATCCCTCCCGGCTGGGAATGGAAGAACATAATGAAGGATATTTTGGGTTTGGCTTCTTCCCTGTATATGGATGGGGTTTGATAATGACTCTAGTCTTCTTTTGCCTATAAACTTTCCGACAACAGCAAAGATGGCCTTGAATTTTTCTTGATTAATAAAAATTCCCATGGATTGGATTCTCAAAAAAAAAAAAAAAAAAAAAAAAAGTTTTTTTTCAAACACTGATTACTAAAATTGGTGGCTCAGCTGCTAGTGGCTGAACTGTTGGCATTGGACCAGAGGCTCTAGCAACTAGATCATCGATATCAGATTGGCCACCCAACCACTTGATAGGAGGGGAAAGCTACTATATGTTTTTGTAAAATGTTTTACCAAATTTTTAAAGGTAAAATGTTTTACAACATTTTTTACAAAAGATTTTATAGTCAAAAGAAACACTTTCAAGTTTGACCAAATTTTACAATAAAACAAACATAATAAAATGCAAAAAACATTTTACAACAAAATAAACTGAGCCTAGATTTTTTTTTTTTTTTTTTTTTTTTTTTTTTTTTTTTTTTTTTTTTTTTTTTTTTTTTTGGGGACAAGTAATTAGATCTAAATTGTCCTTAACAAAGTTAATATTTTATTTATTTTTTGATCTATTATTTAGTTAGTAAATACGCGTATTGTACATCTATAGTACATCTATAACATTGAATTAAACTTTCGTCCAATATTTTGTTTCCATTGGTACGGAAGTAAACACGTTTTTCCTAAACTAAAAGTACAATAGCAGTTTGTTACGGGAGTCGTAAAAATCAAATTGTTAAATACGTAGCTAGGGGTGTCCAGGCCTAACCACCACCTTAAAACTAGACCAAATTGCCTGATGTGACCTAATTCCAACCTAAACTAAAGCTCCCATCGGTTGGCAATGCGAGTATCCACCACCAAGAACTAACACCGGTGGGTCGAGTGGCGGGTTTCCTTCTCCAAAACCCGAGCCACCTGACCCGGTCGATGCTATATAAGAAATCTGGCCAAATCTTAGCAAGATCAAGCTATGTTCTGGGGAGATCTAGCTAGATTCAGTGAGATCTTGACTTGATCTGGTGAGATTTAGCCAGATTTGCCTAAATCCCAACAAATTTTGGGGAATTTTTTGCAGAATCGTGTGATTTTTGTAGATTTTGGCGGCTTTTGCATGAACTTGAAATCAACTCAACCAATTGATGTTGACAGTCGGTTTCAAGTCCCTCCACCTTCCATTTGACGCCGATGGGTTAGTTCCAAGTTGGGTCTAAAATTGATCCGATCCGACCCATAGACAGGCCTATACGCAGCTTTAAAAATCATAAATGGGTAAAAGATGGAATAATCGAGACTAGGATAAAACATTAAATAAAACCTACTCATGTGATGGCGTCAAACATTGGCATTGGAACAGTAGATATAAAATATTAAAAAACTACCAAAGAAACAAATTCTGTCAAATCACTTTCTAAAAAAAATAAAACACAATGTTCCTATTTAATATGCTTATTTTATTTTATCTTGTTATAAAACTTAAATCCAACCATTTTTTGATTCTTTTTTAAAAGAGTATTGCTATAAGCACAAATTATTTATAACATTTTTACAAACTACTGATGTGACCAATTCTTACTAATTTTCATATGTTCCCACCACTAATATCACATTTTTACTTACCAATAGCCAATAACCATTAACCATATCAGTAGTTTGTAAAAAATGTTGTAAAATAGTTTGTACCTCTAACATTATCCTCTTTTAAAAAAATAAAATTATGAACTTTTTTTTTAGACTAAAAAAAAAAAAAAAAATCAAAATGTGTCAACCAATTGAGTTACAAAGCTCTTGGACATACTTAAGGTGCGTGTTTTTAGCCTTTTTTTTTTTTTTTTTTGGGACCAGCGCCTGGTGCACTATTCGTGGGACATGAACAGTGCAATCAGGCCAATGAACAGTAAATTCATTAATGAACAGTAACCAAAATATTTTTTTTTTAATTGTTTTGTGTTTTTAGTTTTCAGCAAAATAAGCGGTATCCAAACGCACACTTAACAAGAGATAAATGGTCATGATGCAAAGATTATTGTATTTATATAAAAAATATATATGATAAATATTTCTGTATTTTTGTTATGATTTTTTCAAAAATAAATGTATAATACTCATACTATATACATACCATTTTTTCACAATTTTCGTATTTTTATGTCAAATTTTTAAAATGTAATTTTTTGAAAAATGCCGAATTATACTCACCCATTATATTTACAATATTAAACACGTACCATATTTTATTAACTATAATATAGACTTTTTTGTTTTCATCATTGGCTCTTTTTCAGCAAATCCACCACTGATGATATTAGAACCAACATCAAGATGGTCTTGGGAGTCTCGGAAATTATGCAGTATGAGAAGTACCTTGGCCTCCCATCCTTGGTTGGTAAGGGTAAGAAAGCAAGCTTCAGTTATATTATAGAAAGGGTATGGCGAAAATTACAAGGTTGGGAAGGAAGATTACTCTCTCAAGTGGGTAGAGAAGTTTTGATAAATTTTGTAATTCAAGCAATTCCTACTTACACTATGGGCTACTTTAAGATTCCAGGGTTTGTGTCATGAAATTGAAGCTTTGATTAAAAAATTTTGGTGGGGACAACGAGTTGACCGTAGGAAGATCTATTGGCTAAGATGGGATGAAATGACAAAATCAAAGATGGTTGGTGGGATGGGTTTTAGAGATTTGACACTTTTCAATGATTCACTTCTTGCAAAACAAGCTTGGCACCTTCTACACAACAAATCATCTCTTTTTCATAAGATGTTCAATGCCCGGTTTTTCCCAAATTGCTCTATTATGGAGGCCATAGATTCTAGATTGGGTTCATATGCTTGGAGGAGCATTCTTATTGGAAGGGATGTATTACAAAAAGGAGCTAGATGGCGGGTTGGGAATGGAGAAAAAATTAAAATTTGGTAGCACCAATGGCTACCAAGGAAACACTGACCACAGGTAACATCCTATCCACTTGAGTCTTTGGAAAATACTACTATGGCTACCTTGATTGATTCCACTACAAGGTGCTGGAATGAAGAGCTGATGGATGGTTTATTTGCACCAAGTGAGGCTGAAATTAAAAAAAAAAAAAATACTTTGTCCCAAACAGCCTTTGAGGATGTATTATTTTGGCCTCTCTCACATGACAATTGCAAATCTAGCTATAGGTTTTTAAAGAAGGAAGTAGAGTTTAGTACTCCACGGAACTCTACCAACCTTGATTTGCAACTATGGAGGGGCATTTGGGCTCTAGGGGTGCCGAATAAGGTCAAGAACCTTGTGTGGCGTACTTGTCGTAATGCCATGCCAACAAAGGCAAGCTTAGTTTGTCGTACTATCATCAATGATCCAATGTGTGATTGCTGCCATTCAGTCCAAGAAACTCCACTACATGCCTTGTGGTCCTGCCAGGAACTCAATGTGGTGTGGTCTGATCTTGAACTATGGCATTTGCGAAGAACAGTCCAATTTCTGGACTTCAAGGAGCTGCTGTCATGGATAATTATGTAGCAAAAAAATATGGAAATGTTTGCTATGATGGTTTGGTCGATATGGACACAAAGGAACCAAGTAAGACTTCAGCAAAATGCTTCGGCACTCCACTAGATTGCCCAACTCTCAAAAGAAAGGTACACAAAATTCCGAGCTTGTCAAATTCTGCCTGCTGCTCGTCCAACTCGCATAAGGAGCCACTAGTTTCCCCCACCAATTGGTTATGTGAAAATAAATTTTGATGGGGCTATTTTTTCCAATGAGAACAAGGCTAATTTGTGGGTGATTATTAGGGATAGCTCAGGTTTAGCTCTAGCTTCATGCTCTGAAATATTGTCCAAAGCCTATACTAGCAATGAAGTGGAATCAATTGTAGCAGCAAAGGCACTCTCCTTTGCAAAAGATTTGGGATTTACGAAGGCAGTGCTCAAAGGTGATTCGTTGGTTATTATCAAGGCCTTGCTAGATGAAGATGGTTCCTTGGCTCCCTATGGTTTGTTGGTTGAAGATGCAAAGATACACTCTCAATGTTTTGATCAATTACTTTACTCTCATGTAAAGGGAGAAGGTAACTCTATTACTCATAGTTTGGCTAGACACATTATTAATATTCCAGACTTTTTAGTATGGAGGAGGTTCTACCATAGATTTTTTCTGTATTTCAGGCTGATTTAGCCGATCTTATTTAATAATAGTATTCAGCTTCCTTCTTAAAAAAAAAAAAAAAAGTAGTAAGATAACTTATTAAGATGATTGACGGAATGCTTCATTTAATTAAAATGAAAAAATTAATGAGCCAAGAAAAAAAAATCAATAATAATTTCTTTTTCATTAAACACTGAGTAAATAGGGGTCCACAGGAAGGAATTTTTATTTATGCAAGAATGAAGTGTGTAAACCCTCTAGGGGTGACTTCACTTGTAATATAATTTCCCTTTAACCCAAAAAAAAAAAAATTCACTTGTAAATTTGTAATTAATCAGTATATTGGGTTGACCAAAGTCATTTTGCTCCTTCAGATTTTCAAGATGCCTTGAATTTGAAATTTGAATATTAACTTTTGCCAAAAATACAAAAAAAGAAAAAAAAAAAAAAAAAAGGGGGGGAACACCTAACTCCCCTCACTATATTTTCTTCCAAACGAAATTAAGAATTCTATTTTTAGCTTCATAAAATTAGGATTCATTGTGAATTTCATTCTTTTTCTAGAAAAAAAAAATTCTTTCATTTTATGATGCACAATCAAGTGGCAGGGTCCTTTTCTGTACCTACAATGAATCGGTCCAATGATCAAAGCAATCCTCTTTGTGCTTTATTATAGCAATTTCTTGGTCCATGTTGCATATTAGATCTCAAATGGAATTGAACCAAATAGTGGTTCCACATTAGAGAACGCATACCAAATTTCGATATTACGTTGCGTTATGGTTTTTCAAGATAAAGACATCGCCAGTTTTGCTGCATAAAGATGGAAATAATTTTGATTCCTTGATTTTAATTACGTTCCTAGTTACTTATAGGTTTAGGCTGCGTTTGATTCAATGTAAATCGAATTCCAAGTGTAAAATGAATGCAAGGGAAGTGAATTCCCATAAGGAAAATGAAATCCGGGTGTTTGGTTCTGCAATGGAAAATAGTCCGAAAAACGATTTTCGGTGTTTGGTAACATTCTAAAAATGCTATTGTCCTACAAATTTTTCACATTTTCTTAGCCATTTTCTCAGCATCCAAACAAATTTTATTACAGAAAATTTCAAAATATACGCTTAACACAACCAAAAATTAAAATAAAAACATTGAGCAAGAGGAAGAAGGAGTGAGATCGGAGGGAGAAAGAGTGACAGATTGAGGGAAAGAGAGATAGATGGGGAAAGAGAGAGATTAGAGTGGATGGAGGACGGCGGTGGCTAGATCAGGTGGGTTTGGGGGTGGAGTGGAGTGGGCTGGTGGTCGGTGGCAGCCAGATCAGCGACGTTGAGCAAGAGGGAGAACAAGATCGGTTTTGGGTGGATTGGTCTTGGGTGGTGATGATCTAGATGGCGACGCCAATGTGCTTCTAGTGGTGACTATGGGTGCGATCTCGCCAGTGCTGAGGTGTGATCTCGCTAGCACTAGGATGTGATCTTGGTGGTGCTACAGGCGGCGCTATCTTGGCGGTGCTTCAGGCGGTGCAATCTCGTTGGTGCTGGGGTGCTACGAGACCAATGCAATTTGGGGTTGGGGTCGGTGCTGGGTGCGACGAGACCGGTGCTTCTGGTGTGATCTCTTCTTGCTGTTTCTCTCTCTCTCTTCTATTTTCCTGGGGTGGAAATCATTTGAAGGTAAAATAAAACTTGAAATGGTTTTACGGGTGAGGCAGGGTATTTTACAGTCAACGCGGAAAATGAATTCCGTTTGACCCAATTTTCTGTAGCTACCAAACACAAAGGCTGGTGTAAAATGATTTCCTAAAATCATTTGAAGGCAAAACAAACGCAGCCTTAGATAAAGGTAAACTTAAGATGCTCCCTTCTCTCATATTATGGTGGGGTCCATCATAAAGTGGTAAAACGGGGTTGACATGGTAGGAATGTTGGCCAACAAGCCCAAAAGAGGTAAAGACGTGGTGAGTGGGCCAAGAAAGCCCTAAGCAAAAGATTAATGAAGAAACAGTTGATACAGCAGGAATATTAGTCTGCAAGCCCATAGGGTAATAAAAAGTAAAAAAGAAAAACAAAGTTGTAGTAGATACAATGAAGTGGTATGGCGAGATTAGTGTCTAAAAGGCCCACAGTCATAAAGAAGAAAGCATGGGCTCAGCAGGAAGAAAAAGGCTTTCGCCTGAGTGATATCCAGCCCAGGAAGGGATAAAAGGAAGAAAATATGAGCCCAAAAGCCCACATATCCGTCACGCCACAAAGGGTAAACATCAACTAGTACGAATAGCAAAACCAGACAATGCAAGGTCAGTAGAAATGGTGTGAAGGCCAAAAGGAAACAAATTCAGACGGGGTGGAGCATGCACAAAGGGCCAGGGCACCACCTACTTGTACCCAACCAATACATGGGAGGTGGGCCATGGGTCAAGGTATTTAGAGGGTATGGTTTGGAGGTGGGGAGAAAGAGGGTCTATTCTAGGGTTCCCACTCAAGCTTCTTTGGGGGATATATCCTGCTCGGATGGCATTTCACCCAAAAGAGGTAAGCATGGGCTAAGACCACTTGATGCATGCCATAGGGGTAGGTGATGAAATAGCTTAATTCTTATCCATATGGGTAAAACAAGAACAGAGAGAGGTAGGAAACAAGACAAGTAATTTTGTCTAGAAATGGAGAGTGGTGCAACCAACACACTCTGAGCAAAGGTAGTGGCTGGACAACCGGCAAGTTGGTGGGCAGTCTTGGAGGGATGCCTATAAGGAGCCAAAAATGGTTAAGGGACAAAAAGGGTAAATCACACAATGTCAAACGATATATAAAGGGTAGCCATGAATAGTAAAGGAGGAGGCAAGAGGTAGACAAGAAAGAATAGAAAACAAAGGGATACACCAAAAAAAACAAAAGAAAAGAGAGAAAGATTAGAAAGGAAACAAGAGAGAAAGTAAACAGTAGAAATAGAGGCATGCATCAATAGACCACATTTTCTCTCCCTCTTGACAAACCCACTCTCTGAAGGTTGAGAATCGAAACTCAAGCCATTTAGGCCATTTCTTCAGAACGTGTAACTTCTATGGCAGGAGCCTTCTCTTGAGGTTACCCGTGTTGGAGATTGGTTCCTTTCTTAAGTTCGCTTCTGCTGAAAAGTTCAGCCTATCACCTAGCAGACAAATCGTTTTATTAGTCATGTTTATTGGGTAACTTACCCACTAATTGGTTCGAAATCACTAAGTTATTTACTCTTATTTGTTGTAGTGTTATTCCTACTTGCTGTGTTATTCTGCTGTAACTTCGTTAATTTTCTTCACGGTGTTAGCTTTATTTAATACGTTTTATTATCATAGTTATCATGTTGTACTGTATTTCTGCTGAAACACTTGTAACAGTTATTCCTGCTGTGACCATGCCACACGATTAGCCCACAGCATTCATGCCAGGATGTGTCTACATTGGGTTAGCCTGACTTGTGCACAAGCTGGTCTGAAGCGTAGCCCCAGTAAGGCCAGTCCCAACTCTCTTACCTCAGACTAACGGGCCACAACGCAGCAGAAGGAGTTGAGGTCCAACAATGCGAAAAGGCCCCCACAATTATCAACAAACTAATTAGGATTATTATGTATTTTCACCTACTCATGAAAAGTAATCAAATTATACAGTAGCCTTCAACCACTACAACCTTCTTCTTTTCTCCAGGTTTAAGATTGTTTATGAACTATATTGAGATAATTTTACAAAATCACAGCCAATATCTACCAGACCACATGTAATACCAAATATATGCTAATAGATCACTTAATTCCAAGCCATGGATGCTTGAACTCTATAAAACACTCTTCGTCTTCATTGGGGTTGCCTCAAATTTAAGATGCTTGAAATCCAACACTTAACCACATCATTCTAGAAAATTGGCTACGTGTATGTTTTCGCTAAAAAGAGTACTTAGTTACAAGCTCAGTTTTACATAAAACATCAATTGAAAATATATACTAACCATAAAATAGCACTAACTAAATGAAAATTCTTCAGATTCGGGGCTATAAAATTTATATCTAGTGGGTTCTTCTGGTTTTCTCATATAAAAAAATGCATTTAAGGATCGTAGGAAAGATAAGAGGTTCTTTTGTAATTCTTCTTCTTCTTCTTCTTCAACTCCTCTGAACTTTGAAGTCTTAATCTAATTCAACCAATACACCCCTTGGAAAAGTCCTTCAAATAAGAATATACATTATAAAGTTAATATATGCATATAAAACCAAATAAATGGTAAGTGTTCAGTACAAAGGCAAAAACATCAATTAGATTTTTTGATATACCGACTAAAGCTTGTTCACAGAAAAATCATAAGTTTGAAACCGAACCTCTATGTCTCAAACAAATAAATTCTCTTGAACACAAAATTTTCTATTACATAATAAAATATATGTGACACACATAACAAAAAAAAAGTTTACACAAACACTTAGCCCGCCAATTAACCTCCTTGGCTGAAAATCAAATTCTGCTACCCATAGTTGTGTAATGTTGTAATTCTGAAGCTGCCTCCAACTAAAGCCATTACTGACTTACGGCCACATCACACCACTCCATAGCCCCACAAACCACTTTCAACCCCCAACTAAATAATTTTAACTTTAGCAACTTTAACAAAGGGTAATTTTTTTGGGATTTTACTAATGTGTGCCCTTAGGGCACACATTAATTTTCATTTTTGGAAAAATTTTCTCAAGAATTGAAAAAGTAATGACAGGGCACACATTAATTTTTATTTTTGGAAAAAGTTTTCTCAAGAATTGAAAAAGTAATGACAGCTTTTTCAATTCCCGAGAAAATATTTCTAAAAATAGAAAGCTTAATGTGTGCCCTTAGGGCACACATTAACCGGACAACAGAGAGCCTTGAAAGCATCTCACGTGAGGGACCCTAATGTTTCTCAAATCGACTAGCTAGAGGCTCGAGAATGGAGTGACGGAAGAAAAGACCGAAAGAGAGCAGAAGACCAGCCCACGGACCCTTACTTTCAGATGTGTGGTTTCAGCATACCGATAGAAAGAGCAATGAATGGAAGCTGACCCCTTCCCTCAAGTTCAGTTATTTTTTTGTGTTGGAGCTGTTAAAATAGCTTTTTAACAATTTTAATAGCTCTGTTATGAATGCTCTAACAATTATAATTACGGCATTGGAAACCATAAGGCATAGACTTACAACAAGTTTTGTTTTTTGAAGCATGCAACAACATTAATAATTTGGGATTTTTGTTTGACAGCTTTAGTTTTTAATTTTGGGTTTAGGATTTTAATTTTTTACTAGTCGTTAACCCGCCTGACCCATGCACGGAAAAATTCAAAAAAAAAAAAAAAAACTTAGCTATTAACTTATTTCTTAAACTAATGGCATCCGTTAATTTTTTTTTTCTTTTTTAAAAATAGAATTAAAATAAAGACATAAATGCAAAAGCTTAATTTGACGTACGTGGATAAGATATAGAAGCCAAAAGCCATATCAAAAAAAAAAAAAAAAAAGCCAAAAGCGAAAAAACAGTGTTGAGAGAGAGAGAGAGAGAGAAATGGCAATTTCAGTCTCATCACCTTTGATTCTGCGGCAGAGACTCCAGGTCCACGGGCCTCGGTGCTCCTCAACCACACCGGATAACAATCACTCTCACTCCAAAACCAAAACCAAAACTAAAACCCCGCAGGTATTGAAACTCGTGGTCAGTGGAGTCACTGAGCTTTTGAGACTCTTCTCTTCCTCCAACGATTCCAGCTCAAGGTGTGTACACCAAAGCTTTCAATTTTCATCCTCATGTAATGGGTATTTTCCGTTTTTGGTTCTTGTACATTGTACTTCAATTATGCATGTGAATGTCATCTTTGACAGTCCCTTAACTTTTGAATGATCTAATAAGCTGTTTCACTCTATAACTTGCAAAATAGATCACAAGATTCACAACATTGTATTTCAGGGTGAAAAGTTCTTACCTTTTGCTCTATGGAAACAACTTAACTGTTGATATGGCTATGTGTAACATGGTATGTTCCATGTTAGCCAAAAACTGTAATGGAAAGTGTCTCTGAACAATTGATTAATGATATATGAGCTGTAATTTGATTGCCGTGCACCCTTGGCCTGATGTTCACTCCACAAGTACAAAAGTTCTTGTGGGGTATGGGGAGCAAATACCGGAGTTCAAGTTTCTAAGAGGAAATTTCATGCACATCCTCACTTAGATTAAGCTATGGTAAAATTTTTATCTTAAGCTATGCTAAAATTTTTATCTTGTATTAAATTAAAAAAAAAAAAAAAAACTGTAATTTGACTGCAATAATTAGTTATTTAGTGGAGTTGTTCTAAATTCTAATTGCATTTTTACTTCTACAATCTACTGACAATTTGCAAAGGATGTGTGTATGTGTGTGTCTGTGTTTGCTAATTTGATATTTTGCAGATTGGAAAGAGAGAGAGATGAAGAGAGAGAAAAGATTGAAGTTTCGGGCATTGATGATGTTGTACTGATCCTCAATTCTGATTATGAGAATGCCTACTTTGTAACAGGTACCTTCTTAAACTCCAAAATTTTCTGTGTGTAAACGAGTGGGTTAACGAATGAAATTATAAATTAGTTAAAGGAATTGATTTGAAAAAGGGAAATGGGCCCTAGAGAACTAACTTGAAAAGAAAGTGAGGCAATTCCAAGAGAAGTATTCAGCTTAAATGGTTATAATCACTAATGCTCCCCAATGAGATGTCTTAGTGATCTTATAGATCTGTCCACCTTAAGTGTATAATCTTGACAAGTGGTACGTTCTCTGTATGGCATCTGCTCACAGATTTCTTTGAACTGTTTTAAAGAGCTCTAGATTTTCTTTGTGAACTAAATTCACTCGAATTGAAATCAATTAACTATTAGGCATTTTCTGGCAATGTGCAGTAATACTATCTTTTCATCTGAAATAGGGGTTTTCACTTCTGCAATTTATGCTGAAGATTGTATCTTTGAAGATCCAACTATCAGATTTCGAGGTAAGAAGAATAATGGTGTATTTTTCTAATTAGAATGTTTCCACAATTTTCGTTGTGATTGGTCGTTTGATATGTCTGAGTTTCAGTTTATTAAGATTCTATAAGAATGGAATAACACCAAAAAAACAAACATCTCTAATTATGAATTTAGTCAGAATTGTTATCTTACTTGCCTTTTGTTAATCATGCTCAACTTTTGACTTTCATATTCTAAATTTGAAGCAAAATTTGTCCTGTTGAATCTGATAGACATATTTAAATTTTATCCAAGTTGTGTATCTAGGTGATTGACCTTTTATAAGGTAACACTATCACATCAATCTTTGTATTCTGTGTACAGGTGAAAATTCAACTTAGATCCTTGTATTAGGCATTCCTTAAATTTCTCTCTCTCTCTCTCTCTCCTGTTTCTGAGTTTCTGAGAGTGACTAAAAATTGCCACTGTGTGCAAAAGTGCAAATATTTATGGGAAGGATAAACTAATATCTCTGCTCATCACCTTCAGGTAAGGAGTTGTATTCACGCAACTTGAAATTGCTTGTTCCTTTCTTTGACTGTCCATCAATTGGATTACAAAAGCTTGAGAAGGTAGTCATTCTCTATGTGAAAATTGATTTTATTTATAATAATGGAATGGTTGGATATCTACGCATTAATGGAGTGAGAGGCTAAGATTATGAAATCCAATGGAAAAATGAAAACATGAGTTATTTCCATATTTAGCTTAACATTGTTCTTAAGAATATGTGAAACAAAGAAATTGTGAGTTTGTCTCCATTTTACAAATCTGCCTTTTTTATACTGTTTTGCATGGAGTTCTGTATAGAATCTGGATGCCTTCTGTGATGCCAAGTTGAGTCATATAGTTTGACTTAGAAGTATATGAATAAATGGAAGATGAAAGGCTGTCTATTTATTTTCCATTTTCAATTTCTTTTTTGGGTGTTGGGTGATGGCAGACTTTTGTTTACAGAATTTCTTTTGTGGTATTTTGAAGGAAATGGTAAACTGCAATTTTCTAGAAAAAGAGATGTACAGTTTCTGCAAATCCAGCTTTCTTATACCTAGAAGTCAACTATAAGAAATCAGTTGAGTTTGTATTTTATCTGGTTTTATTTAAATTTTTTATGCCGCATAATAATGAGTTATATCCCATTTGAACCCCCCATTAGTTCATTAAGGTCAGCTCCAGATCTACCAGATGGAAACCCTATGGATTTCCAGATCTTCAAGGATTTTGTAAGACACATTATTCTGCTTGTTGCCTTTTGTTCTTTTATAATGACTTTGTAAAGTTGTCTGTTTTAGAATTTAAAGCATACGGAGCATGGGCTCTTTACTCTTGTACAACACTATTCACATAATTTATTATTAAATCAAGACATATATGGAATTCATTAGTGTCTGATAATATGACTTCACTGCAGGGAATCAATTCCAAAGCTAATTTTGTGCTTGCAACGTGGAACCTAAGGTGCCTAACATGGTCAATTGTGTGTGTGTGTTTTGGTGCTAAATAAGCTCAGATATTCTTTGTACTTGCTCTCTTCAGGGAAGGGAGGTGTTTAAGAATTTACTTATTACTGTTCTTTTTATAAAATAGTAGATTACTTTATATGTTTTTTAAAATAATGAAAATAAATGCTCTTAGAAGCTAATCCCCATCAATTCATAGTTTGTTCTGCATATCATGCAGTAATTTTTCCTATTCTATTCTAATTTTTTGTTAAGTTGTATGTTATTTGTGAGGTGTTTAAGAATTTACTTATTACTGTTCTTTGTATAAAATAGTAGATTGCTTTATATGTTTTTTTAAAACAGTGAAAATAAATGCTCTTAGAAGCTAATCCCCATCAATTCATAGTTTGTTCTGCATATCATGCAGTAATTTTTCCTATTCTATTCTAATTTTTTGTTAAGTTGTATGTTATTTGTGAGGTGTTTAAGAATTTACTTATTACTGTTCTTTGTATAAAATAGTATATTACTTTATATGTTTTTTAAAATAATGAAAATAAATGCTCTTAGAAGCTAATCCCCATCAACTCATAGTTTGTTCTGCATATCATGCAGTAATTTTTCCTATTCTATTCTAATTTTTTGTTAGAGTTGTATGTTATTTGTGATATCATTTTTACTAAACCTATTCTACTAATGACAACTCTTTTCACACCATTTTTCATAATTTGCTAAAATGGCAAAACTGTAATTGGTGAGCAATCACTTTCAAATAGACCCACCACTAGAACTTCTTTTATTGCTTGCCACTGTCACTAGACTTATGTTTTCACTCAAGAGGCTTCGTGCAATGAAGTGTATTTCTGCTTTATGTGCTTTGCATTATACTGTTCTTTTGGACATCCATGCTAATGCTGAGAGATGTGTGATTTGCTTGCTGACTACTTTATTGACCATGCAGTGTGGTAGGTACCATAGAAAAATATGTAAAATGCAGTTACTAAGTAATATAATACTGTTTTGCATGGCAAGACCAACGTCTGGAAAAATGTAATTTACCTCAGTGCTTATCAACTATGATTAAGTGCTATCTGTTGCTCCATTATATATTTGCCATTTCTACAATGTGATATTGCCATTTCCAAATGAGATGCCTTGCACGAAGGAGGTCATGTGTGGGCCTTTATTTAGTTTTGGGACAAATCAAGATTATTCTACTGCAGATTCGAAACTGAAAATATTTCAAAGGAACTAGTGTAATTGATTCACTGTTGGCTTGTTGCCTCTTCACTTCCACAAACAGCTATTATTTTCTTGCACTTTGTAGTACAAAAACACTTCTCCTTGATTGCATCGGCCTATTAATATTCCTTTTACCACTAGCTGTAGGCCCAGCCTAATTATTAGCTGTTTTTTTTTTTTTTTCCGCCTGCAGGACTTACCTGAAACTTCCATGGAGGCCCCTAATTTGCATAGATGGGAGTACAATCTACGAATTAGACGACAAGTTTAAAGTAAGAAATAAAAGCTGTTTCTATTGAAGCAATGTGCATGTGTGAACTTCTGGTGCGTAGGCCAAAATTGCTGCTAATTACAGGTAGTTTGTTCTTTTCATTCAACAGATTGTTAGGCATGCTGAGAGTTGGAATGTTTCTGCGCTTGAAGCAATTGGCCAGATATTCACCCCTAGATTTGGAAGGCCAAATGATTGAATTTTCAAGGCTCAATGAAGAACCCAATATTCTTGCAATATTATCCTCTGTAGCACCTGTTGATTCAAATTTTCCTGGTTACACAGGACTTCTGCATGTTTTGGTACTAACAACACAAAATCTGGAAAAATTAGCATGACTACATGTTTAAGTTCGAAGTGCGAGTGTATGGTACTAATTTGAGAATGCTAGAACTTTAATCTGTGATTATTATGATTATCAAGAGCTTTGGTGAGTTGAGTTATGGATTGTGCTTTGTTTAAGATCGTCAGAGAGATAGATGAGGGGAAATTTTAGTGGCAGGAACCAGGATTGGAATTCCTTATCTATTGAAAACCATGTATACAGTATTCCCCTGGAGACCACTTACACTTAAGAACTCAAACTGTGATCTCTACTTTATCTTTAATTCAAAGTGGACGCCCATTACTCCAAGGCTTAAGGCACTCATTAACCTTCAGGCCAGGTCTATATATATAAAAGTTTCCCCATTTATCATTACGAAGTTATGCTTCTGCACTTTATATACCTGTAATTATATGGGAACAAAAACATCATTTACATGTGCATATATATAAAAGCTGTAAAGTTGCAATGAGAGCCTCTCATGGCCTGTTGGAGGTTCAATTTCAGCACTATGAGGGTAGGCTTTAAGTTCTTACTAGTCTTATATGAGCACTTCTTAACATGAAGGCCCTGGTGATGACTGATGAGTAGATAGAGGTGACTTTGAGAGTCAGTGATAGCCCAAGTGATTCCACCTTTGAAAGTAGTGTGTGCTAAGGTCTTATAGAGCCGGGCTGACACAATGAAGGGGCTCAGAAGTGGACACTGGACACCATGCATTTAAAGCATTCATTTTAGAACTAAGGAGTATGAACACCTCAAAATCACCGGCGTGTTTGTGTCAGACACGCCAGGAACATTTTTGCATTCGTATCCTTATGTGTTGGGAGAAATTAAAAAAAAAAGTATTTGAAATAAAATTCCTTTAATTTTAAATACGTTTTTAAAGATTTTGACAGTTATTTATTTTAAAAACTTATAAACATAAAATATGCCTATAAATAAATAAAATAAACCAAAAATTTTTGTGTTATGAAATCACAAAAGGATAAGTTATATTGCATTTAATTTAAGGGAAATGTTAACAAGCACTGTGCAGTGCTTGTTAAGATTTCCCTATATGGGTCTCACTTAATAAAAATAACAAAAAGTTATTAAAATAGTTGTTAAAAAGGATAAATTAAAAAAAAAAAAAAAACTACCAAAAAATTGTTAAAAAGGACAAAAAGTAGACAAAAAATTGCAAAAAAAATTGTTATCGGGCACCTTATGGTGCCCATTAACACCACCCTTAATTTAAAGAGGAAGATAGAGATAATAAGATAAGGTGCAACGTTTCAACCATGGAGAGGTCAGAAATCTAGAGGGCTAATGGAATGGAGACGCATAAAAGCTTAAAAATTAATTAAGAGTGTCGAGTTTAAGGATTTGCATGACACCCAACTCGAATATGGTCGGGTTTAATGAATGAAACCTGTTGTCAATTGAAGTTGTGTTCAAAGGCGGCCGTATTTGACAGGATCTATTCATGTCGATAGGTTTTGGTCGGATCTAGGTTGGTTTTCTCACCCCTAGTAGCAATATGAAGAGTAAAAGGGAAATTTTCATAGTGATTGTGTTGCATTTAAATTCTTAAAGGGTGCAAAATGGGTTGTTGATCAAGACAAGTAATAAAATATATTTGTTCTATATGGATCTTTGAACCTTAGCCACTAATTGTATTCAAACAAAACAATTTTCAATGGTTAAAGAATAAATTTCCAAAACCTTCAAAATCAATTTGGCTCAGTTTTTCCCATTAAAAAAAAAAAGTTCTATTTAAAAAAAAAAAAAAATCATTGATTGTTGCTCGATATCGCATCTTCAATATAGATCAGCCTGGATTCACCTAGTAAATAGTACTAAGCAATATCATACACTTTGAGACATTATAAAAGTTGAAGCATATAGAGTGTGCTAGGGAGAAACACATGGCACTCACTATGAATCAATATGAAAATTATAATAGACGTTAGTCTTTTGGGAGGTTTAGTACACCAAATGATACAAACCCATGAGTAAAACTTACTTTTAAAACCGACTTGCAAGAGAAAGGTGCTCTAGAGTTTATATATACATAGTTAAACATACAGTTAAGTCATAGGAGACACTAGGATCATAAGATTCATAAAACTATATTATTTCATCCATAATTTAAAACAAGTATCCACAATATATTCCATCTTCTTCTATTAAATTTCACCATTCCAATAATATATAACTTTTTTTTTAATGGAAAGTTACATGACATAACATTTTCTCTTTATTAAGCAATGTATCAATGCTTATACTTGCATACAAAGTGACAAATCTTTGCGTCAAAAATTAATATTTGCATGATTGAGTTGATTTATTCTAATGGCTTCAAATTAAATTTCTCACCATAATTGGCTAATAACTCCATATATTGCACCATGACTTGTTTATAAACATTTTTTAAATTTATTATTCCTTCCAAAACTTTTAAAATGGGTGATCTGATCTAATATATTATAATTATTGGATAATTTCTTGGTACATGTGCACTTGAATTATATATAAGCCTCTATTATTCTCCTAAATTTAACATCAAAATAAGAAAAATTTTAAATTAACAAAAATCAATGAATATAAAGTTCAGGAGAAAAATAATTGTGGGAATGATGGAGTTGGTTATCCTTGTTTCCATTGATGTGAAAAGCTAATGACCTTTCCTCTACATCTTTTTATCACTCTTCATTTCCCATATCACGTTCTTATCTCTCTAAACTTATTGATCATGTTCATGATGTATGTGATGATTGCATGGAAAAAAGGCTTAGATGGTGTCTAGACAAGCTTGGAACCTAAAGAAGACTATGGAATGTGTTACACACTTACACGGGGTATTCAATAGTCCATTCGAAACCCGGCCTATCTAAATGATCCAAGTCGTCATACCACTATAGAGTTTCTTAGCCTAGTGACAAAAAGTTGTTGAAAAACATGGACTTAAATTTGAAAGAATTATTAAAATGTTATGGAAGGCATGTATTAATGGTCCAACTTTAGATTTTGTAATTAGTTCCTAACCTCTCTCTCTCTCTCTCTCTCTCTCTCTCCTCCATGAACACAAATGCACACATGAATGAACTTCTCACTCTACCTCTCCATAATTTCTGATATGTGTAAAGAAGAGGGCTAATGGAATTAATTTTGTCAAGGGCCATTATGAAGTAAAATAAGGTCAGCCTAATTCAATTTGAACCCAAATGGAGAGGAATCAAAATAAATTTGCACTAAATCTAAATCAAATTGGGACTAGGATTCTAGGCTGCACAAGATTTACTATTTTGGACATAACCTTCACCTTAGATATTGGATTGTGATGATTTGAATTGGGTTATAAAGATGACTCAAAGGGTTATAACTTTCCTTTCAAAAAAAAAAAAAAAAAAAAAAAACAGTTAAGAGGAGCCTAAAAATCATGTATTTTTTCTAAACTGGAATTCTATTTAAACTCACTTTATGTCACATTCAAGGATAGCAGCCTTTGAACAGAATCGGGTTTTTTCTTAAAGTTTATTATTATTATTATTATTATTATTATTTTATTTTTTGAATTTTATTAGGTATAATGACTTGCTATAAGCCCTGTTAAGGCAATGGGTGAAACCCAACATTCTATAGATATTTTATTGATAATATTTTGAGAATTTTAATACTTAAGTTTTTGTTTTTTGTTTTATTGCTTTTCCTCTCTAAAATTTTTTTTTTTGTTTTGTATAATTCCTTAATTTAAAGTAGACTCTCGCCACTTTAAATGAATAGAATTCCCTGCAAAATATTTCATTAATTTTGTCTTGCCTAAATCGATGAAATTCATGGAACTACCTTCAGAAATTAATTCTTGTATTCTTGTTGCTAAATCATCAAACTAAAATCATCATTTATATGAAATTTAGTGAAGTTATAAAATCAAAATGTTAGAACTACCAATAAATATGTTGTGTGCGGACCACTAAATCTTAGTGTTTTAGGATATTTTTATTTTTCTGCAAATATATTTTTTATTGTAAAGGTAACAGTACTAGAAAGCATAAAATGAAAAGATCTTAAAATTGTAACCAAGCTTTTGCTAATAAAATCTTATTACATTACATGTCTTAAAATTCTATGATCAAAGCATATCTCAAACTCCAAAACATTTAATTCATACTAGCCTCATTACACGCGCTCTACACGTGCAATGAGGCTTTTTTTTTTTTTGGATTTTAATATAATTTTTCAATTTGAATTTATATATTGTTAGTGAGATTACACATGAATGGATTATTAAGAAACTAAAATTTAGGATTTGAAATAGAGTAAATTTGAGTTTAATATAATTTTTTAGTTTAATATAATTTTTCAATTTAAATTTATCTATTGTTTAGTGTGTGCTAGTTTTTAGGGGGGAAAAAAAATTTAAACGTACTTGAGATATATTTAAAGAGAGATGCTAAACAATTTTACAACAATTTTACAACAAATCACAGATGGTTAGTTGTTATTGGTTCAAATTTGAAACTAACACTAAGATTACTTTTTTGCCCCAACAATAACAACCAATAACAACCTGCCACTTAGAATTTGTTGTAAAAATGTTGTAGACATATCATTTCTCATATTTAAATAGAAAGTGTGCTAATTTTTAGGAAAAAATTTTATCCGGTAGTTTTTTTTGGGTTAAATTACAATTTTAACCCTATTTTTATTTTTTATTTTTTAAGAATAAGGATTATCTAATTAGTTTAGGGCTATTTTTGACATTTTTTTTAAAGGTATAACCAACTTTCTAAATCTTCTTAGTATATAGATATTGCATATTTCACTAACTGCTCTAAACCCATTTATCAGGATTTGAGCTAAACATTGAAACTTTATTATTATTGAAAAATCTAGCATTAACCTCATTATAAAATCCTTTGTTTTCATTATGGTCAAAATTCTGAAAATGGTATTACAATGAACCTATAAAACTAATTATGTAAAAATTAAAAAACCGGTCATCAAAAAATGATACTTATAAACTGGTTAGGTGAAAACAACCTGTTCAAGTTGTATTTTATTGGAATGGTGAAATTTGATGGAAGATAGAACATAAGAGCATCCACAGCAATGGAGCAATAATTATAGCTATTTGGCATCTCAAAAAACCACTTTATCTATTTTAACTACACACGTGCTGCAGCAGTGGATCTATTTTAGCTTTTAACACAATAAAATAATATAAACACCACAATAAAATAATATATATCCACAATCAGCTATTATTATTTTTTTCACTATTCATCTTCTCTCTGTCTTCTCCCTCACTGCCCTCTCTTCAACCCACAGCCCCTCACGGCACCACCACCATCACTGCCACCACTAGCACTAACAGTCCACAGCAAGAAAGAAAAAACCACAGAAAAACTCATTAAAATAATAATAAAAACATCCACAAAAAAAAAAAAAAAAAAAAAAAAACCAGCACAATGGAACAGATCGGCGATGAAGCTAGCACCCCAGACCACCATCAAACCCACCATCTGAGCTTGATCGAGAGAGAAGAAACAAGACCAAGAGGCACAACACCCATCGACCCATGCCATCCGCCGGATCTAACCCAACCACCGTCAAACCAGACCAACCATCGCCGATCACGCCATCGTCAAACCCACTGACCCACGCCATCGCCGGAGTTGAGAGAGATGGGCGGCTGGGACGGCGTCGGTTTGAGAGAAATGGCCGGCTGGGATGGCGTTGGTCCGAGAGAGACAAGCTTCAAAGGCAAATGACGATGGTCCGGTCGGCAGCGACGTTGACGAGATGACAGTGAGCTTGAGATGAGAGTGAACGAGAGAGAGAGAGTGAATGAGAGTGCTAAATAAAAAATTCTACCGACTGTGATGATAAAATGAATAAAAAAAAGGAAGAAAGTTGTACCGGTGAATAAAAAATTGGTTTTTTATTTTTTGCTCCAAGCTACAGTGCACATCTATAAATAGATGTGCACTGTAGCAATTCATCTATAATATTTACCTATGGCACCACTGCTGTATGCGTTTTTTTGTGTTTTTGGAGTTAAAATTTAGCATTATAGCATTATAGCTACACTGCTGTGAATGCTCTAATGAGACCCTTTGAAGTTTAAAAAGACTTCCGTTGAAAATCATATGCAATTTTGAATGAACGTCTTCTAAACTTAATCGACATTAGCATGAATTTGTGAAGTGTGGCTATGCAAAATTCACAATATTAAACCATTTTCAAGTTTAGAAGACTATCATTGAAAATCACATATAAATTACATGATAACTCTTTAGGGAGCTCATAACAATTACCAACCGACATAATATCAATATAAGGCTATCATATTATTTCTCAATAGTTCATATTAGTTATTTGACAAAATTTAAGTACAGTACCTTAAATGTTGTTCCTTAGATTCTCCTTTTAATATTCAACCATGTGGCTACTTTACTAAAAAATGAAAAGAATCTATCTAAGCTTGAAGAGATGCAACAATGGTGTTCACACTGTGAAACACTCTGTGAGGAGCAATGAATGTAGAGAGAAATGGAGGAAAAAGTTCAGAGAGAGAGACGAAGAGAGAAAAGAGATTTCTGGAAGAAAATGAATTCTTCACACTGTATTACACTTGATGTACAGTATATATAGATTATAAAGAGTCAGTAACTGCTTAATCAGATCCCTAAAATCTTGGGATTGATCTATAAAATGTGGAGGGAAATTAGGAATTGATTAACTACCAATTAACTACCATACAGACTGATCTAATGAACTAATCCAGATGTACAAAATGCAGCGTATAAATGAACTAATAACATAAGGACTAAACGCAACATTTCATTAAATACATTTACAACACTGCGTTAATTAGAATGACATCGTTTGCTGCATGTCTGGACTAGCTGTTGAGAAACTAGCCGTTAGTCATTTAAACCATTTGAGCAAAACTTTGTTTGTCTCTGGGTTTACTCTTAAAATCTCCACTCAAACTCGAGGCAGTGTCAGCCAAGAGTTAGCTACGTAGAACCAGAAAATGAGGGCCAGGCAAAGGTTTGTGAAAATGTCAGCAAAATTGTCACGGCCAGAGATGAATTTGATCCCCAAAGTGCTACGAAGAACACAACCCCTCACATAGTGATAATCAACCTCGATGTGCTTGGTTTTGGAATGAAAGACTGGATTAGAGACCAAAGCATTACCAAAGTTGTTATCAAACCATAGAATGGGAATGTGAGGAAGAAAAAGCTTAAGTCCCTTAAACAAAGTGCTTAGCCAAGCTAACTCTGCTGCTGTGGAAGCTAACGCATGATACTCTGCCTCTGTGGAAGAACGGGAAATAGTGGATTGTTTCTTGGAAGACTAAGAAATTGGATTTAAACCAAGAAAAACCAACATTCCAGTAGTAGATTTCCTGTTAGTGGGGGTCTCCAACCCAATCTGCATCAGAGAAGGCAAGTGGACCAGGAGCAAGTTGAATCCTAAAGTGTAAAGTACCCCTTACATCATGAAGAACACGTTTGGCTGCCTCCAAATGAGAAGTAGTGGGATAATGCATAAACTGGTAGAGTTGATGAACACTAGAGGCCAAATCAGGATGTGTGAAGGTCAAGTACTGGAGAGCACCCACCATGCTTCTATACTCAGTGGGGTCAGGCAAACAGAGCCATCAAAAGGAGTAAGACGCACATTTGGACAACAAGGGGTCTTCGTAGGCTTAGAATTCTCTATCCTAAATTTATGAAGCACATCAGAGGCATACTTGGACTGGCACAGAGTAAGACCAAATCTGGAAGGCACAATTTGAATGCCTAAGAAATAAGAGAGGGCACCCAGATCTTTAAGCTCAAAAGCCCTTACTAAGAGCAGTGACAAGATGAGAGACTGTGAAGAAGAATTGCCTATAATGATAATATCATTAACATACACAAGTAGATAAATGATGGTTTGAGGAGAGTCAAACACAAATAAGGAAGAATTTGCCATGGAAGCTTCAATCCAAGATGCAACAGCTGAGAGGTAAATCTGTCAAACCAAGCCCTTAGGGCTTGTTTCAAGCCATACAAGGATTTTGTAATCTGCAAATATGATGAGGGAATTGTTGATCCACATTGCCTGGTGGTTGCTCAATATACACCTCCTCCTTTAGAAAACCATGGAGGAAGGCATTGGAGATATCTAACTGTCTGAGAGGCCAATTACAACTCATTGCAATGGAAAGTACAAGTCTCACAGTAGCTAGTTTCACTACTGGACTAAGTGTTTTAGAGTAGTCACACCTACTTGTTGATGAAAGCCTTAGCAACCAATCTTGCTTTGTAACGAGCAATGGTGCCATCACTGTGTAATTTCAGCTTATACACCCACTTACAACCCACCAGATTAATACCATGAACAGCAGGAACAAAAGACCAAGTTTTCTATCTTTGTAAAGTAGAAAATTCTTCATCCATGGCCTTAACCCATTGAGGAAATTTACAAGCAATTCTATATGATGGGGGCTCAGTGTGAGTATAGTCAACCACAGCCTTGTAGCACAATTTAGGCTTGGAGATCCCATTCTTTGATCTAGTGGTTATAGGATGTATGTTCACAGGTGCAATGACAGAAGCAATGGTAGTAGGAAAGGAAGATGCGATGACAGCAAGAGGTGAAGAAGTAGGTATAGATGAGAGTGGAGGAGGTGGAGGTGTGGAGTGAGTGATAGTGACAGGTGGAGATGTAGTAGCAGGAATAGAGACAGATGGTTGGAAGGTTTGGGAAGTGTCTGATAAGGGAAAAGGAAAAGAAGTGTGAGATGTAAGATTGGGATTAGGATTTGTGGAATGAGATATAGAAGTAGAATAAGGCCCTAGGATTGAAGGCTTATTAGAAGAGTGTAAATAGAGCAGATTAGAAAGCCAAACATCAAGATTAGGAGTATGAGAGGTTGAAGCAGAAGAGGGTGTAGAAGAAAAGGGAAATTTGGCTTCATTGAACAAAATATGTTTGCAAGTGTATAGGGTATGAGTGAGCAAGTCAAGACATAAGTAACCTTTAGAAATGGCAGAATAGCCCAAGAAAAGACACCTGTGGTTCTATGATTCAGCTTGTGTTTTGTGTATGGTCTAAGAAATGAGTAGCAAGCAAAGCACAGCCAAAGATTTTAAGAGAAGAAATATCAGGATTTTGACCATGGAGCTTATACCAAGGAGAAATGAAACCTAAGGTAGCAGTGGGAAGTAAATTGATGGGTGTCACAGCTAATTGAACAGCAAATGACCAGTATGAAGAAGGCAAGGAAGCCTGAGATAGAAGGGTGATAGTAGTCTCAATTAGGTGTCTATGCTTCCTCTTTACTAAGCCATTCTGTTGAGGTGTATATGGGCAAGAAATTTGATGATTAATCCCATTGGAAGTGAGGAAGGATTCAAAGGATTTAGAAGTGTACTCACCTCCACCATCTGATCTGAGAGTTTTAATAGTTGAGGAAAATTGTGTTTTAACCACAGCATGAAACATGACAAATTTTAAGTAAACTTCAAACTTAGCAGAAAGTAAGTACAACCATGTAAACCAAGTGAAATGATAAACAAAAATGACATAATATTTGTAGCCATTTATTGAATTAAGAGGTGCAGGACCTTACAGATTAATATGTACAAGTTCAAAGGGAGAATTAGCTACAAATCTTGAACTAGGAAATGGAAGTCTGTGCACTTTGCCATGAAGACAGTGAATACAAGAATTGACAAAATTGGCACTAGTACTGAGAGACGGTCCATTATTTTGTAACAAAAGCTTAAGAACTTGAGAATTTGGATGGCCAAGCCTGCTGTGCCATATATGCCAACTAGAAGAAGAAAGCTGGACTGAATTGCACAGTTTATTAGGAAGTAAAAGTTTAGTGGCCTTGTGAGGATAGATGGGGTACACACCACCTTCACTCTTGCCCTCGTAAAGAGTTTTCTCCATGGCCAAGGCCTGAATGAGCAAGGCATTTTCATCAAAGTAACACCAACAGTTATTATCATGACAAAGTTTGTGAACTAAAAAGATTAGAAGCAATAGAGGGAACCCTAAGCACATTTCTAAGTTGAATAGGAGCATTTGAAGCAGGAATTAGAGAGTTACCTATGTGAGTAATGGGCAAATTCTGATCATTGCCAACTGTGAGATGCTCCTGGCCTGTGTAAGGCTTAGGAAAGCTTTAGTGATTAAGGCTTGAAGTAACATGGTCTGTAGCTACATTGTCTGCCAGCCAAGGTTGCTCTTGAGCTATCATGGAGTTGGAAGAGATTGCCATTGCAGCTAGCTTTGTGGGTGGATGTTTGCCTTGATAGGCATAATCCATCCTGTGGTAGCAATCTAAGGCAAGATGACCTGCCTTACCACAAATTTGGCAAATTGGCCTCTGTTCTAGCATTAGAGCCTTGAGATTGTGAAAACTGAGATGATGAAAACTAATTGAACTGATTTGGTGATGAACCTCTGCCTCTACCTCTCCCATTGTTATTTCTTCCTCTTCCTCTATTATGAGACTGGTTGTGATTATTATAACCACCTGTGTTGTTAAACCTTGGTGCAGTGTTGATTGCCATTACAAAGGTGGAGTCTTTGATCTCCTTTCCTTCATTCAATGATTCCTTTTCTGGATTTAACAGAGTAGCTAGTTCATCAAAACTTAATTTGGTGCTTCCAGTTCTGATTGTAGACCTGAATGCATTGAATTCTTTTGGAAGACCTTTGATTGCTACATGAAGTAGCTCTTCATCATCCAAGAATACACCAACTGCCATAAGCTTGTCCCTTATCACCTTAATCTTCTGTAAATATGCATCCACAAAATCAGATCCTTTCTTCACATTAGGTTCATCACAACCTTGAGATTAAAGAAAATTTGTTTTCAAGCACCTTCCAGGCTTCTTGAGCTGAAGAACATCCAACAGTTAAGGCCAAAACTGAAGGAGTGAGGGTTGAGCTAATGAAGGTATGAAGTGCCTTTTCCTTTGATTGCTAGATGAGATAATCTGGATTAAGCACTAAAGTACCAAATAAATCCTTGAGAAATTTCTCAAGAACAAGTGGAACTTCATCAAGAAGCTCAAACATGGAGTAAGTCTCTAACACCATGGAGATTTGATGCTTCCAAACGATATAGTTGGAAGAATCCAACTTAGCTATCATCATGTTTGACATATTTGAGAGTAATAGCAGAGGTTGATTTGTGAGATTGATGGAGGTAGATGTAGAAGTTGAAGGTATAGTTATGGAGGTTGAAGGTATAGTTGTGGAGGTTGAAGGCATAGTTGTGAAGGTGAAGCTGAAGTATTATCTGCCATTGTTGCTAGGATCGATTGCTACTCTGGTACCATGAAAAGAATCTATCCAAGGTTGAAGAGATGCAACAATGGTGTTCACACTGTGAAACACTCAGTGAGGAGCAATGAATGCAGAGAAAAATGGAGAGAAAGTTTAGAGAGAGAGACGAAGAGAGAAAAGATATTTTTGGAAGAAAATGAATGCTTCACACTGTATTTCACTTGATGTACAGTATATACAGATTATAGGGAGTTAGTAACTGCTTAATTAGATCCCTAAAATCTCGGGATTGATCCGTAAAATGTGGAGGGAAATTAGGAACTGATTAACTACCATTAAACTGCCCAACAGACTGATCTAATGAACTAATCCAGATGTACAAAACACAATGTATCAATCGAACTAATAACGTAAGGACTAAACGTAGTGTTTCATTAAATACATTTACAACATTGTGTTAATTAGAACGACATTGTTTGCTGCATGTCTGGACTAGCCGTTGAGAAACTAGCCATTGGGCATTTGAACCATTTGAGCAAAACTCTGTTTGTCTCTGGGTTAAGTATTGTACCTAAGTCTTACTTTTAGTTATTAAACCAAGACTTGTTCATTCGGTGAACCAATACCTAAGTCAGTTTGGATGTATAATTTTTTTTTTTTTTTTAATAAATAAGTTTATGGAAAGATGCATCATATAACATTTTGTCTTTATTAAAAAATGTCACAATGCTTAGACTTCCACCCCAAAGTCCTAAATTTTTACATGATAGAGTTGATTTATTCTAATGGCTTCAAATTTTTCATTATAACTTGCTAGAATAACTCCATATATATATATATATATATATATATATATATTTTGAGAATATATTGTACAATGATTTGTTTAAAAACATTTTTTAGATTGACAACTCCTTCCAAAACCTTTAAAAAGGGTGATTTGATTTAATATATTGTAATTACTGGATAATCCCTTCTAACATGTTTACTTGGAACTATTTGCAAAGTTACGAGTGTACTTAACTTTTATGAAAATCAAACATATACATAACAATAACAATTTAATATAAAGCCTTGTGAGTTGCGACTGTAGCCAAAAGGCATTACACAAAATCCAAAGTCACATAACATAAAACCCATGTATACATATTCCTTTTCTAAAGTAACTGCATTTTACATATTTTTCTGTGGTGCCTATCACACTGCGTGTCGATAAAATAGTAGTGCTAGTAGTGGGTCTATTGAAAAGTAGTTACCAATCAAAGTTTGTCATTTTAGCAAATTATGAAAAAAAAAAAGTGTAAAAAGAGTTGTGTCTTTAGCACATTTGTTAATAGATTATTTTAAGAAAATTTGAAGCTATTTTTATAAGAAATATAAAAAATTATTAAAAAAATTAGTTACTTTTTTTACCCATAAAATATTTCTACAAATATTTCTTAAAGCAATGCCCTCAGCCATTAATTTTTCCCTTAATTAAAATATGGAGTTCAATAACAATCTCTTTGGTAAACTATTACTCGGTGGAGTCGGAAATCATACTCAATCAATGAAGGCAAATTGGATTATCTGAAAAATGAAATTCATATACAGATATTAAATTTATTTATCAAACGGAGATATTTATATGTACGTTCATCATTAACACATTGATAAGGTTTCAAGGGGAAAAAAAACTAACAAGACAATTGTAGTTGTGAGTAGTAACATTTGGACTTTGTAAGTTAATGGCATTTCCATCATCGATTCTTGCTCAATATCACATTTTCGATAAAAGATTAACCTTGGACTTTAGTATATAGTTCCTCGAGACATCCTGCATTTAGAGACATTATAAAAGTTGAAGCATAGAGAGTGCACTAGGGAGGAACACATGGTACAATTTTAGGTGATCCATCCCCCTAATTCAAATCAAGTATCCACAATATACAATCCAATTTGATTATTACAAGACACTTTCTAACAAAATAGTTTTATTCTTACATGCTTGTCAAATTGAAATTTCATTTAATAGTGTGAATTTTGTATGCCCCTCTTCACAAATTCATGCGAATGTCATTTAAACCCGTTCATGTTTAGAAGACTTTTGTTGAAAATCACATACAAATTACAAAATAAATATTTAGGGAGATTATAACAATAACCAGGAGACATTACTTCAACCAAAAAAAAAAAAAAAAAATCATTTAACTTATATTCTGACGGGACTGACGAGTCCGTCCCACACTGACGATATCATTCACGGACGAGTACACCCTCAGGAGTGACAAAATGATCATGCACGTTACTGACGAAGACATTCAGGTCATTCAATGCAGCCAATTAAGCCCAGAACGGTTAGAAGGCCAACTGTACGGACCGTTGGAACACATTGATGCCACATTCATTACCCCCAAACGTTACCGGAAAGAGCATTAAGATCTCCATAACTACTCCAACGGCTAGAGGCCATGAAAGAGTATAAAAAGCCCACACATTGCCAATAACAAGGTACATACACACTGAGAGATCTCTTTTGCTCTGTTATTTTCTATATTGTTCATTCTCAAATAGCAATTGATACTAATTTTGGCATCGGAGACGCTGTGGCAGGCACCACACCGGTGACCACCTTTGTAGGCTGGAGGTTGCTTCCATCTGACGATTGACTGACGAGCTTACGACTCATCAGTTTGGCGCCGTCTGTGGGGACGTTTTCGTGCTCTGACTCAGGAAAATAGTTTCCAATCAACCATTATTTTCAGATGGAATCCAACCAAGATTCCGCGGCCTTAGCCCAGCAGGTTCAAGCTCTCACAGCCGCTGTCGAGGAGCTCACTAAGCAAAATCAGGAGATGAAATTACAGATTCAACAGGAGGAAATTCGATCCAAAAACAACATGGAGGACGAGGGAAATAGTAACAGGAGGAGTGGTCATCCAAGGCCTACAACTCCGGGAGACCAGAATTCAGATCTTCTTCAGGAAATGAGGAAAGAGATGGACGAATTGAAAAATGCCATCAGGGAGAAAACAGACCAGAGTGTGGGCAGGTTGGTGAGGGCAACAGATTCGCCTTTCACAGTCGCGGTCTTGGGATGCCCAGTACCGTCGAAGTTCAGACTGCCACAACTGGAACCGTTTGACGGACTCAAGGACCCACAAGATCACCTCAACACCTTCAAAACGACTCTAGGGCTTCAGCAGCCCCCTGACGAGATAATGTGTCGTTCCTTCCCTACTACCTTTAAAGGAGCTGCAAGGGAATGGTTCACCAAGCTGCCAACATCGTCCATTGATAATTTTGACCAATTGAGTAACGCCTTCTTACGGCACTTCATTGGAGGACAGCGTCCCAAGAGGCCAGCAGATTATTTGCTTACCATCAGGCAAGGAGAAAAAGAAACCCTGCGGTCATACGTTAAGCGCTTCACTAGGGAAACCCTAGAGGTGGACGAAGCAGACGATAAGGTGCAGCTGACGACTTTCAAAGCGGGTCTAAAGTCCAGGGACCTCGTGGCTTCACTCGCGAAGAACCCTCCAAGAACAATGGCAGAAATGCTCATAAAAGCACAGAAGTACATGAATGCTGAAGACGCACTGGCAGCCATAAAAGATACAGAAAAGCCAGGAGACAGAGGGAGGAAGGATGACGAACGTAGGGGACAAAAGAGGAAGTGCCCAGATCGTCGGACCAATGACGATAACAGAAGGAGAGACGATAAAAATCAAAGGACGGTAAAACTTACTCCCCTTGTTATGCCTGTTGACAAAATCTTAACGCAGATTAAGGACGAACATTACCTTAAGTGGCCGCGGCCATTGCATTCGTCTCCTAACGTCTGCGACAAGAATAAGTATTGCCGATTTCACAAGGATCACGGCCATTACACCGAAGACTGTCGGGACTTGAAGGAACAGATAGAGGAATTGATACGGAAGGGGAAATTGCAGAAGTTTGTGAAGAAATGAGAATACAATAAATTTCAAGACGGAAACAAGAACCAGCACGAATCCTCGTCCAGGGATGGCAGCCGTCAATCCCAACCACCACAGAACGTGATCGGGGAGATACAGACGATCACAGGAGGACCCATAACCGGATGGTCATTCAAGTCCCTCAGGAAGGCCCATCAAAGGCAAGTGAACAGTGTCTACATGATACCTCCGTCCAAACAACGACGAACAGATCAAGATATGTCTTTTAATAAAGCAGATGGCAGAGGAGTAAAGCAGCCCCACAATGACCCATT